>ML776753.1:123439-139048 GCA_009831015.1 Picea engelmannii | reverse complement strand
TTATCATAATCCTCTTTGGCCATAAGTATGAAGTCATTTAGTTTATCTTCAATAGAGGATTCATTGTCTTCATCATCTGAAGGATCATCATCATTGTTTACACAAAGACTTTTCTTCTTAAAATTATTCTCTTTAAAGAAATTACTGTGTTTGTGCTTCTCCTCATCATCACATGTATGATCCTTTCCTTTGTGAGGACATTTATTTTCAAAATGACCTATCTTACCACAGTTGAAACATTTGAAAGGTAGTTTACGTTTGTATTTTCTTGATCCCTTCTTCAGTCTCTTCACAAATTTTGCTTCAATTTCAGCAGGCCCATAATCATCATTCTTGTCTGCTTTAAATGATGTTTCTCTGGAGGTGGGTTTATCTTTAACTATTCTCATTTCATATGCAGTCAATGTTCCTAGAAGTTGATCAAAATCCAAGGTTTTTAGATCATTAAGTTCTTATATAGCAGAAACCTTCGGGTTGAACCTATCTGGTAGAGATCCCAAAATTTTCTGAACTAAAGAAGGTTCCTCAATTTTTTCACCAAGTGCTTTCATTGAATTTACCAGTTCTTCAACTCTCAGAAAGTATTTGCCAACAGTTTCATCTTCTTTCATCTTCAGTTGTTCAAACTGTACTCTATAGATTTGAAGCTTGGTGTCCTTTACCTTCTCATTACCTTCATAACTGCTAATGAGTTTGTCCCACATTTCTTTGGTAGTTCCTAGGTGCATAACTTTTACGAATTCTTCTTCTACAAGCCCACTCAAGATAGCATTCATAGCCTTAGCGTTGAAGATAAATTCTAGCTTGTCATCCTTATTAGCTAGTACAAATGGCTTTACATAACCAATATCTACCACATCCCAGACATCTGTACCTAAAGCCATTATGTAAGTTCTCATTCTAACTTTCCAGAAGGCAAAGTTTGTTCCATTAAATAGAGGGGCCTTATTGGTTGAATTTCCTTCATGGCTTGACATGTTTAATCTTTAGGATCTACCCTTAGATAAAAGGGGTCGGCTCTGATACCAATTGTTGAACAACTGAGAGGGGAGGGGGTGAATCAATTGTTACCGTGCTTAAACAATTATGCTTATTTTAAATTCTTTACAGAGCACTCAATAACAATCAAAATAATGCAGGGAAGTAAGCAATAGAACATTCAGAATCATTCACACATATGAGATACACAGAGATAGATATTTCCTAAGGAAACCCATAAAGGGTAAAAACCTCTTCTTCTTTATATGATAAGTATTCTTTACATTCTGTACATTATCATACTTATGAGTACCAACTCATAATGAGTCTACAACCTCTGTTTTGCAAGCTGCTACTTGCTGAGAGCACCAACTCTCTGATTTCTCTAGCATCAACTGGAAGGAAGCACCATGTTTCTCTAGCACCCACTAGAAGGAAGCACCAACTCCCTGTGTTTCTCTAGCACCCACTAGAAGGAAGCACCAACTCCCTAGTTTCTCTAGCACCCACTAGAAGGAAGCACCAACTCCCTGTGTTTCTCTAGTACCCACTAGAAGGAAGCACCAACTCCCTAGTTTCTCTAGCACCCACTAGAAGGAAGCAACAACTCCCTAAGTGTTCCAACACCAACTGGATGGAAGCATCAACTTCCACTCACACAGTCACCAACCTGTAAAATAGAGAACTACAGTTCTCCCTTGCACCACCCTACCACCCCGGTTTCTCTGGCTGCAACCAGATGGAATCTACAACTCCATGTGTTCAAGCACCCACTTGAACCTTTGAGGACACCATTCCTCCCTAGCACCTCCCAACCTCCCTTAAATATAAATTTTTCTATATATATAAATTTATCACAGTGATACAATACTTATCATTGGCTTACTAGGCTTATTACTATTTTTCTATGTTGCTCTGCTCTCTTGTATCAGTGTCTCTCTGTCTACATCTTCTTGCATTTTTTGATCTTCTCTTTTTCTCTACAAGAGCACCTCAGCGTTCCTTTACTGTCTCACTGTCTTGCTGCACGCATCCTTGCGCTTTCTATGCTTCTGCCTTTTATGCTATGTGCGCCATCTCCATTCAATGCACCATTCATCTTCTCTGTATTTCAGCTACTGCACAACCCTCCTTCTTCACGCCTAAATCACTCTCAAAAACCACAAAAAAAAACTTGTCATCTCTTCTTTGTTCTGCATACTTATAGTCTCTGTGCACCTTGTGCATGCTATCTCGCCATGCTTCTGTATGCTCTCCCCATGTCGAGTGCTCTGCCTGATCATCATTGCAACTCTTCAGCTTCGCTGGAATTTAACCCCATGCGTCCATCATCACTGGGTGTTATGCTGAGAATCCTTCACCTCTCCAGCAGTCAAGACTCTTCGTCTTCTTCGTTACAGTCGATCTTAACCTCTCCATTGTAGTTACAGGCTTCAACGCTCTTTCATCTTTCAATCGCCTCTGTGACCAGTATTCATTCCACTAGCAGATTCCTTGAGACTCTTCAGCTCCTTTGGCAATCACACTCAAGTCTCTTTGAGTCCTCCGGCAGAAACCATCAGTGGTTTCTAGCAGTTACAGAGCGAACCTTGAAATGGAGCCTAGCTATGCTAGCTCCTTCCACTTATGTGACCACCGACGGTGACCACCGGCTACATAGACATTTCTCCATTTTGGCATTCGGCAATTCGACATTCATGTGATCAAGTGTCTCGACACTCCAAGTCACGATCCCTGAAATGTTGCTTGGTTTCACTAGCTACTTCTTCCATCTTTCGCAGATGTGACCACTGGCTGTGACCACAGCCTTATTCGAAAATGCATTTCACAATTTTGCGTTTCACAAATTTGTTGCGAGTCACTTTGACTCTTCCAACTCCAGATCATGAAATGGAGCCTTGCAACTTGCAATATCCTTCCTTTACATGCCCACAGTTGTGACCAGGCGTTTATCCATAAAGTGCTTTCGCGATTTCGCATTTCGGCATTCTTGTGGTGAAGTGTTTCGACACTTCAACTCCTGGTATCCGAAACTCAGAAATGGAGTCAGATCAACGATCCAATATTTCGTCGTTTCATATTTCGGTGATTCGGCATTTCGGCACTACTGAGGTGAAGTGTTTTGACACTTCAATTCCCAGTATCCCAGATTCCAAAATGGAGTTAGATCAACAATCTAGTATTTCATCGTTTCGTATTTCAACGATTCGGCATTTCGACACTCCTGTGATGAAGTGTTTTGACACTTCAACTCCCAGTATCTGGGACTCCAAAATGCAGTTAGATCAACGATCCGGTATTTCTTCGTTTCATGTTTTGGCGATTCGGCATTTCGGCACTCCTGTGGTGAAGTGTTTCGACACTTCAACTCCTAGTATCCGGGACTCCGAAATGGAGTTATTTCCCGATCTGCGAAACTCTTTATTGGTGTGCCTATTTCAGGATTTTGGCATTTCGTATTTCGTGACTTTGGGACTCTTGTTTTGAAGAATCTCAACTCTTGACTTCTCAATCTTCCGGTATCCGAAACTCCGGTAGATGTGCCAGTTTCGGGATTTCGGGGTTCCGGATTTCGCAACTCCGGGACTCCTGTGTTGAAGAGTCTCGACTCTTGACTTCTCAATCTCCCGGTATCCGAAACTCCGAAATGGAGTTTACGCTTTTGATCTTTCCATGCCATTATCCCTGTGTTGTTGGTCTTCCTTACCTGCTTGTTTGCCATCAAATGAACAAGCACACTCTTGCACTCTACGTGCACCTCTGCACTTTCTCTTCTGAGCTTACATTGTCCCTGTTTTTCCATCACTGCATACTCTGATCTTGCCATCAATGACAAGCACACTTGCCTGTAAACATGCCAATAAGGACCTCCATAACACATAAGCAATGCTCAAGCCTAGGATTCATCCGATTGATTTTGACCATTTAAGGTCTCGGGAATGGCGAATATTTTTAGGAACAAGGAGGTGTCTACATCCCACTAACACGATCAAGTTGAAAACTAGCTAGCTCAATCAATCAATCTCATTACTGTTCATGGCGCAAGATATTTTAATTACTAAATCAATCATATAACAACATAAGTTAAGGCATGAGTGTAATCAACTTTATTTTATTTTCACGGCACAAAAGATAACATCTATTTTATTTCAAGGCACACGATTAATCAATTACTGAATTCAACCATAAATGAACATAATTTCAAGGTGTGGATGTGATCTAATTACTGAATTAAACATAAATCAACATCATTACAATGTGCGCAATTAATCTAATCACTTAGGAAATCATACATCAACATTATTAAAATGTGCGTGAGTAATCGAAAGTGTAATCATTTAGGCATCATCATTAGTCCATAGCGCAAGCAATCTAATTACTTAATCATCAACATAACCCATGACGCAAGGGAAATCAATCGCTCAATCATTTATTCACTAACATTTTTGGTGGTGCAAGAAGTAAACTACCCACATGACCATCCATACATTGCTTTTATATCATGCAGAAAAATAATTATCAATTAAATGTTATGGCGCAAATAGTAACTACACGCATGACTATCCAAATACTATAGTTAAGAAAGGCTCCTAGTAAATTTATCTTCTCTCTACTTATGGCAATATTGAGAATGGAAAAAGGTTAACATTGGTCAATAGAGAATCCAATTAACCTTGAAAAGTAATTGGATGTTATAACTAGAAAAATAATGGAACTTTTATATATATCTAATAAATTATGACTACATATAAATTATTAATTAATTATGATTACAAGACAAAGAGTTGAAGATCCTGTGAAGATCTTTTAATTTACAACTATAGGAAAATCCATTAATTTAATGTCATTGATGTAAGTTAATGTTGATTTGAGATTGTTTGAACTACTTTTCAATTACACAAGTAACAACTATTAATAATAATATGAATCACAATAATAACTACTCAACTTGCTCTTGCAAGGGAAAATTATCCTTAAAATGGTAAACTTAATTCTCTAATGTAAGGAGCAATGAACCATTGACCAATGTGCAATGAAGGGTAACCACCAACAAGAGAAGGCTCCACTTCCATCTTCATATTGAAGCATGGGGGTTTCGCTAAAATGAGAATTAAAAAAAAAAAAAAACACAACAGAGATAATTCTCTGGAAAAACCACCATTGGGGAGAAGGTAAAATGCTTTCTATTTTTGGGTAACATGCATAGGACTCAAGAGGAAAAGAGATGGGTGAATTCCTCAAGGAAAATGTAGAGGAAGGAGTTGGGTAGATACACCTAACGCCTGGACATTTTACTTAAAAATCGCAGAGACCAATAAGGATAAAATGCAAAGATATTAAAGGGAAAATCGCAGAGCCATTAAAGAGAAATTTGCAGAGACAATAAAGGGAAAATTCGTAGGGACATTAAAGGCAAATCGCAGAGCCATTAAAGAGGAAATTGCAGAGCGAAAATCGCTTTTGCTGGGCAATTTTTTTGATGTGTAAAACGGAAAGGAAGGCTAGGGAAATACCAGGAGATTAAGGGGAAATCGCAGAGTGGTAATCTCCCCATCAACGCAAAGATTAAAATGTTTTACCATGTTGGGCGAATATATAGAAAAACGTAGAGGTTAAAATTTCTGGGTAGAGGCGCATGGTTTTAAACTAAGTGATGGCACAGTAGGATGCACTATGTTGGGTGAGTTTTTCCTTGCAAACGACAGAGGACAACCAAGGGAAAACACGGGGCTAAATCACGACTCTTGGATAGTATGAAGAAATCGTTGAGCACAAATAATGAACATAGAGGATACTCGTTTTAATGAAATTGATGAAGAAAAAAAAATTAGATGAAACACATGGTTAAAAAATTGCTGAGGAAAAGAATATCAGAGGATACTCCTTCAAAAACATTGATCCATAAATCGCAGAGGTTCCTCGATGAAAATTCGTTGACTGTCCATTAACAATTTTGTGAAGGATATAGGCAAGATTAATCCTTAAATGTGCAGACTTTTCTCAACACAAGTCTGCAGAAATCAATTGGTTTTTGGGAGGAACACAACTGGACTGAATGATTAAAGGTTTGAGAAGAACAAACAATGAACTCTATAACCCCCCCAAGTGTTGGTCCTCTTACTAAGTTCATCGAGACCATAAGAAGGTTGAATTTCGGGTTTGCAATTCGTTTAAGATGAGATTAACATGAAGTCCAAAAAACGCCAAGGTACATGCAACGATCAAGGACTGTGGAATTTCTATGGAATTGAAAATGACCAAGACAATTGAATTCTGAGGAATGTACATCTTACAGAACCATTTTTGTTCTAAATACATCTTACATAAAAGTTTGTGAACCATCTATATTTTAATTACATCTCATAGAAGAACAAATACCAGAACCAATGTTGATTCGACGAAATTTTAAAAGCTTGTACACGTTAAATCATAATACAATACAATTCTCAATAAAATACCATAGCCGATGATGAAGGTGAACCTGGAGATGATCTTCAGCAACTGGCGTTATGCACGCTCTCCCGCTTTCTAATCGCAGAGACTTCACCGGTACCTCCCAGCCAATTCTAGGGGTACTCTTCTTCCCCCTGATCCCTCCGAGATGCAAAGGAGCCACGCACACACAACCAGAATCTTCTAGCTCCCAGCTCGCCTCACAAGGTAGAGCCACCACTATGTCTCTCTCAAGATGGGTATCCCAACTCTCACAAGTAAAACCAGTCAAAATTTCTGCAACATAACCTTACTCATAACCAGTCTGATCCATTACTCATCTCAACCATTTGTTTTATAGAATTTACTTACTGACACCTTTCCATTTTCACATTTAATTCATTTATTTTAAAAATTAATTAGGAATCATTCCTCCCATACACTTGTCACGCATTCCCTTAATTGCACAAGTAAATCCATAGTTTAATTTAATTAAAAGTCAAATTCCCACACCCATCCTAAAAGCGCTCCTAAAATCACTCCTAGTTGTCCATTTATTCCCTTTATTTCCAATTAATGATTGACGCCTTTCTAAAACTGAGTTGAGTTAAAATAGGATTGTTCTCTAGTTAGACTAGTGTTAACTAGACTCTAGATACCTTTCTACGCTTACACATTATTTTATGCTTTATTCATTTCTTATTTTAAATTCTGATTTGGTATTTTATGCACACATGTGTATTGTATTACTTCTTTAGATTTATTTCACCTCTCTTAATTTCTTAAATTGGTTTACCCTTTTTCCTATTTTATCTAATTTGTAATTTTTCTTTAGCAATCTCACCAGGATTTAGAATGAGTCTTCAATTCAAATAGGATTAGACTTTCATTTGGGGGTTTAAAATTAATAATTCCATTCCTTAATTAATTAATTAAATCTAGCAATGTTTGAAGATTTTACAAGATGTAAAAATTCGCTCAAGGTTTTCTAGGCCACCTAGGTTCAATGGCTCAAAATTTTATTTACGTGACGTGCCCTTCAAGACGCACTCTGTGCTCCAAGGGTGCCACTCTCCCTTGATTCAAATTTTAATTACGCGACGTGCTCTTCAAGACACACTCTGTGCTCCAAGGGTGCCACTTGCCTTTGACTGGTTTTGGTAGTTGTCCAAACCTTAGAGTCAATACTCCATTCAATAAACCTTGTGAGAGACTAAGGTCCTCTAAGGAATAAGGACCCTTCCTTATTATGCACCCCTTAGAATCTTCATGAGTGACTGTCACAGTCTTCCCTCACGACATCGTGGACCTAGGTAATCGTTAACCTATAATTCGAGCCATGTCGAGAGTGCTAGTAGGATGTGACAGGGATGCGGCCACACCTCTCCTTCAATATCCGGTTTATGTGCATGGATCCTTTACTCCTTATGTGAGTCAGATTAGCAAACGATCGTCATCCCGCATCCATCAACGAAACATTGTCAATGATCCATAAACAACATCACAATATAATCAATTGTATGTCACATATTAATAAATGAAATACCCAAACCAATACAATTCACTCCCTGACTCAATATGGAGTCCAAGGAGGTCCATTGATTCCATTGGCATCCACCATCTATCAAGTTTCCTGCACAATTAGGGGAAACTCATCAATAGCATATTTCAATACATAGATATCAAAACAACATAAATCATAATCCATTAAAATCATCACAAGAATCCATAAGCGAAAAGATAACCATATACTATGATCGGATCACTTGCACACAAGTGTCCTCAAAGAATAAGTCAACATCATTTGCTCGTAAGAGCGGGATGTTACATAATCCTCCTTGTAAGGATCCAAGAACACGCTAACCAATGTACCTTAATTCACCACTGCAACTTGTCCCTATAACTGGTCAACTGAACACAGTCTCTTACATACTGAAAATGCTCATATCCACTAAAAGAAACTAAAAACCAAACCACACATTGTGCCCAAACAACTTTGCAAAGCCCAAAGAAATGGATTCCCAACCATCAATTTGAAAAGAAAAATTTGGATTTGCACCAGTGTTTTTTTTTCATTGGGCTATGGATTCAATTATCCATGCTAATCTACACCAAACTGAAAACAAACTGCTCGGATGTGAGCTTATTCAACCATTCTACTCTACAAACCTGCTGAAATCATGTTGATCATGTGTAGGCGAATTTCCAATGCAACCATGTAATCATTCTACTAACAAACTGATCTTCCTCTTTGTAGGTAAATGAGAAATAATAAAAATTTTGCAGCAGAATTGTAATAAGTAACTTGTACTTACTATTGAAATTTGTTTACAGGACGAATGCTACAACATTGAAGACCTCTAGGAAAATCATCTCCATGTAACCGGCTACTGAGTCGTGAAAATCACGACAAAACTCTAGCTGATCAGAGGAATAAAGTGTTGTTGTAACTGCATAGACTGCTTCGCTTCCAAGCTGATTTTTTTCTTCTGCAAATCTGAAAATGAAACAAATAGGGTCTGCAAACTGACTTATTCTTCCTTAATATTTTGATTTGGAATATGCTCTTGATAAAAGCTTCCTTTAAATTCTGCATCATGGCATTCACATACCAATTTGCTACTATAAACTCCAATACTTTCTAATGGAGAAATCTGCTCATCAAAATCATTTTCTAACTTTAAAACATAACTATCAAACACAGGGTTTGATTCCTCAGGGACCATGGATTCAAAGCCTTCATGAAACTGTTGGTCAAACTGCTTCAAATCAAGGACTTCTGGGTCTAAAACTTCATTATCATCATCATATTCATCATAGATAGGCAAATTTTCATAAATATTTAGGGTAGCAAAAATCACTTGCAACTGTTGATTATCATCTTGAGTAGAAAATGAATTAGCGGCGTTCAGAACAACAAGGTTATCATGATCATCATAAGACAACAACTTAATTTTGTCAATTTCAAAAGAAGAAACATCATGCTCAATGTATCCTTGTTTTTGTTGGAATGTTCCCTTATGCATTTGATCGGTGCTAACATCCTGAGATTCATTCTCTTGACATATATCTTCATGAATTTCATCACTAAAGTTTTCCCAATCGCTAGTGCTAAGGGTTTTAATTTGTTCACAACAATCATGCAATAGGAGCTCAGCAGGATAAATCCTCTTACAATATGAATAAAAACCAACATGGAAATCCTTTAATGACGAAAGAATAGAAATAGGTAGGGATCAGTACCATTGTCTCGCCTCTCCTTCTAAGGAGTACATAAACATTTTCAGCAATACATCTTCATGATGAATATCAATTTGGTCCATGTATTGATGAAAACCAATCAAGTGTTGTGCATGATAATCGTGATCATATCCTCTGAACCTCGGAAGGTAGTCTCCCCATTCATGCATAGTAGGCACAACATTTGGAAAACTAGGAATAACAGAGAAATCAAATGGAGAAAACCTATGAGTCAAAATGATTTCCATGGCCTTCGACATCCTGGATCAATGGAGTCACCAACATATTCTTCCTTCATGGAGTTGTCAGGTGAATGATGCAATTAGAAAAATGTCCAACTCTTGTTCACCATCAAGAGCTAGAACTGATCGTTTTCATTCACCTAGAGATAAATTCTTCATTCCTCCATCCTCAAAAACGATGCCAAAAGATATTAGTCCCTAAAGTTGCACATGACTGCTAAAGGGAAAGCTAAGGAATCATCAAGTTATTGCAATGAATTTTATAAATAAATGTATATTGGGCTTTGAAATTGGTTTGAAGGTTAGGTTAAAGGCAATATAAAAACATCAATCTCTAACATGGAAGAACAAAATCATATCTCAATGGCTTAGTAAATGGCAATCAATATGATAAATTAGATGGCAGATGTAATACAAAAGAATGAGAAAATATGTAAGCTTTCAATTTGTCTACTCACAAACCTTGATCCCAAATATCATTCAAGAAACAAGAGAATTGTACTTAAATACAAATCTGATTATGAACAAGCAAATAGTAAAATATTCACTAGCTTACTCACAAACAAGATACATCAAATGCTTAGCAAAATATTAACATGCATCCAAGTAAGAAAAGATAGGAATATAGACAAGAACATAAATCTAACCATCAAATAACCTTTTCCATTTAGTACTAGAATGAAATAAGTTTTAGTCTTACAATCTAAGACATAGTTTCCTAAAAAATGGCCAATGGCTCCCAACCAAACAACCTCTCTTCCCAACCCTTGAATTCAATTCTACAACCTTGATCTTCCTTGATGTTGGGCGTTGCTTTGGCTTTGGATAGATAAGGAAATAATAAATAAAACATGACCCTATTGTAAGCAAGACTTCACGAGATTGAAAATATGAGGATATGGGGGACTTGAAAATCTTGGCGGTTTTCAGAGATTCAATAGAAAATTGACAAAGAGGTTGACAAGATCATGTTAATGATTGCGCTACAAGAATGCGTGGATTCTAGTAGTGCCCCTACTATTGGTCAAATGTCAAAATTTTAACAATGCGAATTTTAGAACTAACATTTATCATATGATGATTTACATTATGATCTGTTATGATTGGATATGCATTGGTTATGATGAGTTTATTCCTATAAATAGATATGCTTTCTTCAAGTTTATTATATGATGATTTACATTATGATCTGTTAGGATTGGATATGCATTGGTTATGATGAGTCTATGCCTATCTTGTTGAGCGATCAACTGGAGGTAAACTACTTACTTTGTCGTTATGGCATTTGCATCATCTATCTATCTAATTGAATCTTCTACCCCTTCTTCTGTTCCAACCACCCAGGAGTTAAGAATGATTGATACTTTAACAAAGTATTGGTCAAGAGGAAAAATAAAGGTTGTCATTCCTATCCTACCTTTTCATGATATTATTGCATTTACAACAGCATTGCAATTAAATCTCATTACAAAAACAATGAAATTAAAGCATATATTATTATCATAGTGTCTAACAAACCATTCCTTATGTAAATTTTGCAGGTATATGCTAATGTGAGCTATAATGGGCAAGTAATGAATGAATTCATACATCAAAGAACATTATCCATTATTCAACAATTGCATGTGCACTTCCTCTCTGCATGTACAATTCCTCTCTCAGAAGCATAACTAGTAGCTCACCTAACTTATGCACTTCCTCTCTCAGAAGCATAGCTAGTATCTCACCTAGCGAGTTAGAAAGGTCATGCACAGGTACAAGGATAGAAGCATGTAGGAGAGTGACAACAAATAACCTTCAACAACATTTATGGGAAACAAATTTGTGATGTAGGTCAGGGCGGTGCCTGTAAATAAGTTATAGTAGTGTAAGTGGTGGTATAACAATGTAAGAGGTGAGTTGCATGAATGAGGAAGAGGCAATGACCTCCATACATGGAAACATATCAATTCACCTCTATTCAATCAATATACATGAATTTAATGACCTGCAAAATTGATATAATGACATGTAGTCATCGTACCTCAGGAAAAGCTTATTATTATGTAATCTAAGTTGGGGAAAATGCTTTTGTGTTAGAGGTTATTTAATGACCTCACAAAGAGCTTATTATGTAAGATTGAAAAAAATACATTGTGTAGGAGCTCAAAAAACAAAACATAGCTTATTATGTAAGATTGAAAAAAACACATTGTGTAGGAGTTTGAAAAACATTGAGAATAGAGAAGCATCGAATAAGACTTCAAATCTATTCTCCAATGAGATTACAAAGAATATACTTTTTTTATTATATAAAAAACAAAATTTTGAGTTTGCTATGTCAAACATATTGGGAAAAAATATCTAATCAAACTTCAAACTAATACAAAGTCAATGCCAAATGACATGTCATCAAACTTCAAACTAATACGAAATCAATGCCAAATGGAATGCGATAGTCCCTTGCTTCTCTTTGACAGGGACTAATAAGAATATTATTACATGAACTTAAAAACTTTATAGTATGATCTAAAATCCTTAAATATTTGAGTTCTTATGATTTTATTAGGACATAAATATTTTGTGTTCATATATTATTTTATTAAATAATGAAAGAATTATATTCATATTCATTTTTATTAAATAATGAAATATTTTCATTTATATTTATGGATGTTATTCCATGGATTATCCACATTTTAAAGATTATTTCAAAACCGGTGTTATTGTTAATTTTTGTTTAGTTTAAGTAGTTAGTAATAAGACTAATAATAATGAAAAAATTATTAAATAAATTTAAATAATTATTTTATATAGTTTTTATATTAATGTGAAAAATGAAAAACATTTTTTCTTAAAACTTATAACATATATTTTCATTAAATTTTGATTTCAAAATATTTGTAATATTATCAAATTTATTAATTCATAAAAAAAAATTAGGAAAACTTTTATCCAATCAATTTTACCATAAAAAAAATTAATTTAATAAAATATTCATTTTAATAAAAATTTATTTTAATTAAAAATTTAAAAACATATTTTTCGAAAATTCCATAAAAAATAAAACAAATATAAATAAAATGATTTGTTGAATTTACTTTCCAACACATTTACCTACACGCCCAATTGTCTTGTTTTTTGTCAGTTATTGATGCACAAAGACCACGAAAAAGTGCACGCCTGAATTGACCGGTCGGTCATCTCAAGTCACCAAACACATCTTTATCCACCACGGCCATTATGTGCCGCTCAATACGGAGTTATTATTCTTCTTTTGGTCACCCACATATGACTTTAGATGATTTATGATAAATTAAAATGAAAAAATAATCCAACGACTTGTAAGGCTTCTTGCAATGAAAGTGACACCACCCACTAATTTTCAGTAAATTTGTTGAATTTACTTTCTTTACCTTCACTTACACGCCCATTTCTCTTTTTTTTTCCCAATTCTCACACCACAAAGAAGTCACTTCACGACGACCTAGGTCAATACCACAAAGAAGTCACTTCGCAGATTAGCCTTCAATTTTCTTTGGAATGGGCGGGCTGGAAATCGCCGTATACACCTTTGCAGCTGGGAGACTCTTTCAAAACCCCGTAGAGTGGGGGGTTGGGGTTTAAAAAACCTCCACACCTTCAACACTGCTCTCCTGGCAAGTTCTTGGTGGAGAGCAGTCACCAAAGACAGTATCTGGCACCGTATTATAATTGATAAATACTTGGGATCTCTGCCTCTCTGTCATTGGATTCGAAGGACCAGCCTACAGACCAAGAGGGCTTCTCCAATCTGGAAAGGCCTGGTTGCCTCCACCCCTGTGATACTTCACTGGCTTAGGTGGAAGCCCGGTACAGGTAAGGAAATTATCATCGGAAAGGACAAAATTATCGGGCTGGAGGAGAGATCACTCCTTTCTTCCTCCTTGTGCGCCCATCTCAGTGCTCTCAACATCATGACTCTTTCTGATGTCAGAATTAATGGTGTTACAGCACTACCGGATCACTGGTTGGGAAGCAGTGAGCTGGCACTTGTTGGCTCATGGGCGGCTGAGTGGAATTGCTTTATTATAGCCCTCAGAAGTGCTGGTATCACCCTTTCAACAGAGCCAGACTCGTTGTTGTGGGCTGGAGGGGATGCTACAGGCACTCTTTCGGTTAAAAATTTGTATGCGGCAATACAAATACAAAGCGTACATTCTCATGACTCCTCCTGGTATTTCCAGCTCTGGAAATGGACAGTTCCACTTAAAATAAAACTCTTTCTCTGGCTCGCGGGCAAAGCCAAGATTCTTACATGGGATGGACTGCGACGGCGTGGTTGGGAGGGGCCTGGCATTTGCCTACTCTGTCGCTGCTCAAGTGAAGATGTCCAGCATCTCCTCATCCATTGTGAATTTGCGAGGGAGGTTTGGTCGCGACTACTTCTGCATCTCAATCTTCCATTCAACTGGAACAGGGATACTTTATCAGATTGCTTTCAACTGTGGGTTAACCAAAAAACTCCCCCTGTCGGCCTGGCTGCCATTGTCTGCTGGCAACTTTGGTTAGAGAGGAACAGGGTGACTTTCGAGGACCGGCCACCAAACCATCAATCCGTTGTCCTCAAAGTTCTACACTCATTACACTGGACTCAAGCCCCGGAAGTCTATCATCTTCACAAAGCTGTTGAGATCAAACTACCTGTGGGATATACGCTCGCTTATTTCGATGGTGCCGAGCAAGCTGGATGTTGTGGTGCTGGAGGTTTCTTCAAATCCAATCAAACAAGGATCACCAAATGGTACTTTAGCTGTGGTAGGGGCACGAACACAAAGGCTGAACTCTTGGCGCTTTGGTCCACCCTCTACTTAGCTACTTCTTGGTCTGTTAAACACCTAATAGTATTGGGTGACTCGCGGGTAGTCATTGATTGGATCAATTGTAAATCAAACCTCCGTTCTGTCCACATAGAATGTTGGAAACAGAAAACTCTGGTGCTTTCAAAGCTCTTCGAAGATGTCAAATTCCAACATGTACAGAGATCCCACAATGGTGAGGCCGACGCTCTCTCCAAGCGAGCTCTCAAGGAGGAGGTTGGTTATCTCTCCATCTTCCATAGCGACGACGGTGTGGACAGTCCCTCGACCCATCTTAGCATATTTTGACATCGGTTGGCAACATTCCTGGACATGGAATGTACATTACAGCGCTCAACTTACTGTGATTGCTGGGGTGTTAGTGATTGATCCAGGAGCCGATTACAATTCTGCAATCTTCCTGTGACAGTGGGGTGTAAGTGATAGACCAATGTGCTGATCAGCTGCCTTCTACGGTGACAACAGGGTGCTTGAGATAGACACATGAGCCGATTTTTTGCTTCTGTGTTGGCAGTAAAGGGCGGAGTTGATGGCTGTTACTTACCTATCACTGTGTTGGCAGTATAGGGCTGTGTATATGGCTGTTACTATCCTATCACTGTATTAACAGATATATGGCAGTGTATTGGAATCGATCCGCTGACCGATGACGTTCTGTCATTGACTGCTGGTCTGACAATGTAAATGAGTTTATACCATTTATAAATTCGAGTTAATTTTTTCCTGGAAAAAAAAAAAAAAAAGGCCAATACCTCCCGCCCGATACGCGCATTTCTCTCTCTTCGATGTTATTGCCTCACAAATTTATTTGAATGTCGTTGAATATATCTGAAACTTTGAAGGATGTTTAGGTTTCAAAGAGAGCACATTTCTGCCTC
>ML776753.1:105444-118910 GCA_009831015.1 Picea engelmannii | reverse complement strand
TTAAATAATGAAATATTTTCATTTATATTTATGGATGTTATTCCATGGATTATCCACATTTTAAAGATTATTTCAAAACCGGTGTTATTGTTAATTTTTGTTTAGTTTAAGTAGTTAGTAATAAGACTAATAATAATGAAAAATTTATTAAATAAATTTAAATAATTATTTTATATAGTTTTTATATTAATGTGAAAAATGAAAAACATTTTTTCTTAAAACTTATAACATATATTTTCATTAAATTTTAATTTCAAAATATTTGTAATATTATCAAATTTATTAATTCATAAAAAAAATTAGGAAAACTTTTATCCAATCAATTTTACCATAAAAAAATTAATTTAATAAAATATTCATTTTAATAAAACTTTATTTTAATTAAAAATTTAAAAACATATTTTTCGAAAATTCCATCAAAAACAAAACAAATATAAATAAAATGATTTGTTGAATTTATTTTCTAACACATTTACCTACACGCCCAATTGTCTTGTTTTTTGTCAGTTATTGATGCACAAAGACCACGAAAAAGTGCATGCCTGAATTGACCGGTCGGTCATCTCAAGTCACCAAACACATCTTTATCCACCACGGCCATTATGTGCCGCTCAATACGGAGTTATTATTCTTCTTTTGGTCACCCACTCATGACTTTATATGATTTATGATAAATTAAAATGAAAAAATAATCCAACGACTTGTAAGGCTTCTTGCAATGAAAGTGACACCATCCACTAATTTTCAGTAACTTTGTTGAATTTACTTTCTTTACCTTCACTTACACGCCCATTTTTCTTTCTTTTTTTTGACCATGGGAATAGCAACCTCCCAAGAGTATATCCAACAGCCCGTAAGCCAGATATACCAATAACTTGTGATTCAGCAGGGGTCGAGACGTCCCGAGGCCCACCAAAGTGAACCTCTATCCCAGGGGTCGTCTACCCTTCCAGCCTTGTCACAGCAGGCCAATATGAGCATCCCTACCCCCGTCGGTTTTGAACTTGTGACCTCCCCGGAGATAACACATGTTCTTAACCATTGGGCCCACTCAGGTGCTCCCATTTCTCTTTCTTTTTCCCAATTCTCGCTCCACAAAGAAGTCACTTCACAACGACCTAGGTCAATACCTCCCGCCCGATACGCGCATTTCTCTCTCTTCGATGTTATTGCCTCACAAATTTATATGAATGTCGTTGAATATATCTGAAACTTTGAAGGATGTTTAGGTTTCAAAGAGAGCACATTTCTGCCTCACAAATTTATATGAATGTCTTTGAATATATGTATATATATATGAGAGATCATAACTAAAACTTTGAAGGATGTTTAGGTTTCAAAGACAGAGAAATGGATCATAAAAGAATTGCTCTCATGATGATGTTCATGCTGGCAGTGTTTTGCACAATATTTTTGGAACTATTCCTTATAATATTAGTGGGTATATTTTTTTTTGATAGTTTACTTTTATTAAAAAAGTTTATTTAGTGGAGTTCTCGAGAATATAGACTTTCCACCTTTTTTGCATTACTTTTCGGTTCATTTTAATTATTTTTTGGATTTTGCTAGAGTCTTGGTCATGTGTGAATTGTTGGATTTAAGGAAAAAACACTTAGAAGGTGAGCTTCCTAGGGACATTGGAAATTTTCAAAACTTAAGAGTGTTAAGTATCAGTTATAATAATTTCTATGGTGGTATTCCTCAATTGATGACAAATCTTACACAGTTACAGGTGTTGGATTTATCCAACAATAAATTCAGTGGAGGAATACCCTCTCATCTTCAGAGACTCTGGGGATTTACAATCAAAGCATCTTCAAATTTTAATGATGAGATTGAACTACCAATCTCAGTACCATTTTCCATTATCATTAAAAGAATTGAGTATACTCTCACATATGTGCTTGCAACAAACACAATAATTGACTTGTCAAACAATAATTTTACAGGAGAAATCCCTGCAAGCATAGGGAGTCTAAGCAGTTTGTGATTGTTGAATTTATCTAAGACCCAATTGAAAGGGCAGATACTCGCATCACTCAATGAGATATCTACTCTAGAATAGTTGGACTTGGCCAAAAATAATTTGACTGGAGAGATTCCTCAAGAACTCTCTAAATTGTCAATGTTGGTGGTTTTTGATGTTTCATTTAATAGCTTATGTGGCCCAATCCCAACTGAGACGCAATTTTCAACTTTAAGTGTAGCATCATTTCAAAAGAATAAGTGCTTACACAGGTGTCCTTTAAATCCATGCAATGAAAAGAAAACACCAATGGGACAAGGCAATAGTGGTATGAGTAATAATATCAAGGTGGGATGGCTAAGTCATTTGGATGAAAAAATGTCATTATTAACATTAGATATGGGAGTTGGGATTGGATTTGGGAGAGTGATTGCTATGTTCATAATGTGGAAAAGAGCTAAACATTAGGTGTTGGGTTTACCTTACAAAAAAATCACAAGATTTCTATAGAAAATATTGATTCCCTACATAAGAATAATATAAATATGTTTTATTTTTTATTTTCTTATTTCAAAATAATGGTAAATAAAATAATTTACAACATGTATAAAATAATGAGAGAGATCATGTTTTTTTTGGAAAGATAATGATAGAAAAAAATGCAAATATAACTATTAAAATCATAAAAACATTTCATTTTTTTTTTCTAAATAAAAATCCAAAAAATATAAATATAAAATTAATAAATTAAAATTTAAAACAATATTTAATTCTTCATATAAATGAAGAATATCTCTTATAATAAAAAATCAATATCATTGTAATTTCATTTTTTTTTCTAAATAAAAACCCAAAAAATATAAATATAAAATTAATAAATTAAAATTTAAAACAATATTTCATTCTTCATATAAATGAAGAATGTCTCTTAAAATAAAGAATCAATATCATTGTAATGTAATATTTCGTCATTATTACTTTAGAAGTTATCATTTGCTAAATTTGATTGTTTATCTATAAAGATGCAAACAATAAATTTAATTTAAAAATTCATATAATAATTTTTGAACATGTGTTATGTTATTTATATTTAATTTTAAAATATATTTAATAAATTTTGAAAAAAAAATTATTTATAGATTTGATTTTAAAATTTATCTATTTTTATAATTAAAAGTTATTCATTAACTTCACATTAATGTTATATTTTTTAACTTAATTGTAAAATTTATATACTTTTATATTTAATTTTAAAACATATTTAATAAATTTGAGCAAATTATGGTTTACGGATTCAATTTTTAATTTTTTTTTTTTTTTTTTAAAGTTACCTATTAAATTTTAACTTCACATCAATGTTATATATTTTTAATTTAATTGTAAAATTTATATACTTTTAGATTTAATTTTTAAACATATTTAATCAATTTGTTAATTTAATTGTAAAATTTATATACTTTTAGATTTAATTTTAAAACATATTTAATCAATTTGAGCAAATTATGGTTTACGGATTCAATTTTAAAATTTATCTATTTTATATTTAAAAGTTATCTATTAAATTTGGACCAAAATTGTATTTTTTAATTTAATTGTAAAATTTATATACTTTTGATATTTATAATTTTGTGAATTATTACTCATATTTTCAATTAAGATTATAGAAATTATACAAGTTAATTTGTTTATTTTAGATTAATTAATTAATATATAAAATTATAAAAGTTAATTTATTTTAGATTTATAAAGGGGATAAGTTTATGTTTTTAATGTAATTTTTTTAACATTATTTTTATAAGTTTTATGTAATTTTTTTTTTTTTTCCAATAAAAATTCTCTCAAATTTATATTAAATATAAATTCATTTACAACCCAAAAATACTCCTGTAGAGTAGTATGACCAAATTTTTTTATAAGTTTTATGTAAGTTGTGTATAGATATTTTTTTATTTACTCAAATTAGATGAAATAGTCTTTTATTATATTCAAATAAGTGAAGTGCATTTAACAACTTAATGTAAGAGGATGTATGAAATTTAGTATAAGTAAGATGTGTAATTCATATATAAGTCAACCCAATATAATATTTACAAATAATTAAAAACAATTACAATTCAACATAAATGAGTCGTTTCATTTCATTTGATATCAAAATATAATGTAAACACGAAAATTAAGAAAATAATATCCAGTATTAATATACATACATACAAAATAATGTAGATCTATTTTAATTGGAAATCTTTTAAACATGAAAAGGATCTACATTTCAATTTTTTTTTATTCATCTTTATATCTAATAGATTTGGAGTTAAAATAAATCTATGTTGATTTGCTTTTCAATGATAATAGATTAAATTAGAATATAATTTTGTTCCTCATTAAAATTATAACAAAAGATTATGCATTTCTTTTATATTCATCTCCCTATCTAATATATTATAATAAATCTATGTTGATTTGCTTTTCAATAATAATAGATTAAATTAGAATATAATTTTGTTCCTCGTTAAAGTTATAACAAAAAGTTATATATTCTAGATGCATAGCTAATATTTCAAATTATAATTTTTTACATCTTTGAATGTAACTCTTATAATTGGTTAAAGAGGTCATGAAAACCAAACACTCATAACCTTATAGATTCATGAACTAAACACCCATCTTAAATTTGTAAACTATAACTAATAACACAAAAATATTCTTAAAATAAAAAATTGCAAACAATAACTAATAACTTTGTAAACTATAACTAATAACACAAAAATATTCTTCAAAAAATACAAACAATAACTAATAACACATGGCAATAAAAAGAATTACTAAAATAACTAGTAGCAAGCCAAGCCAACATATTATATAGATAATTCTAATACATATTTAAAAATCATTAATTTGTATCATATTTGATAACTCTTTCATCTACCTAATAGTGACATGTATAGTGACATGTATGACGTTAACTAATATTAAAAATATGGTAAAGAGTGGATACAAAACTAGGGTAAGTCTCATTGTATAATGTTGAACATATGTTTAAAAGTAGCCAGATTTTCATTTATAGATCTAAAATAATTTAGATTTAAAATATGTTTTGATTTTAATTTTTTATATTACTTATATGAAAAATGAAAAAAAAAACAAAAACAAATAGAAAATAATTTAAACCCTATAATAATAATATTCAAAATATGATTTAAGATGCAATCTTTTCACAATAAAGGAATAATATATTTTTACATAAAATTTATATTTGTGAATTTGATGGTTTTTAAGGTATATGATCTAAACATAATAATGTTATAGTAAAAAGTTGATAAGTTGTGAGATTTTAAAATTATAGTAAGTATATAAATAAAATTAATAATTATAGAACTAAATGGTTAGCTCTATCATTTGTCATCAATGTTGTTATGCATCTGGCTAGTTCTATATTGGTATGTAAGGCACACTAATATATGCAAGCAAGTTTATTAGGGATGCAATTAATAAAATTGGGGAAGCATCTCTAAGGTTTTCCCACAAGATTTTTCTTGGAAAAAAATAATATTATGTAAATAATAATTGACATACAATATAGTAAATTGCATTTTTTTTTTTTTGACAAGAATGGTTAGAGTGTATTAAGCGCCTTCCTGGCAAACCAGAATCAAGGAATTACAAAGCTGAAGAAGGTTGGTGACCCCTAACGGTGCTGCCAACCTTCTTGTGAATAACTGGGGAATCTAATCCCATTTACTTCTTGAGCTAAGTCGAGAAAATGACAAAAATTGCATACATGAGTAAATTCTCATAAATTGTGAGCACAATAGTAGACAGAAGCAAAGCATAAAACCTAGGAGGATGAGACTTTCCCCTTAAAAAAGGGATCCAACTTTTTTTGAGAACCTAAAGAAATGTTGGAGGCAGCCTCCTTTTCTCTACGTGCTTTGTTGGTCTTTCTCCCTCTGGTAAGGGGTGGAGACGGAACTGAATTGTCTGCAGCGTCAGAAGTTTCCACAGAGCCGCTAGAGGGGGTTGAAACTAGATCTGCAGGGGCAGGGAGCTCCGGATCTGAGTCCCGAAATTCTCTCGCTGCTACTGACTCTGGAGGGATGGTGTCCTGATCCATCAAGATTTTTCGAAATGACTATAGTTGAGTTTTATTCGCATGCATTAATTGACCACTGGGAAACTTAACGAAAGAGCGAGAAAAGCAAATGAATTATACATCCATCAACATAATTTCAGATCTGAAATACAATGAAAAAAACAGCAAACCATAATGCACAAGTTTGATAACGGAGTTCGACAACTTTGCCTACGTCTCCGGGCCTTTTCTCTGTGAGGGAGGCTTCTTGATTTCTTTTCAAAAGCTTATTAGTACATCTTTACAATTGCCGATATGCCTTCTAGACTGATTTGGTCATGTTCGCCATGATCTCTAGAATCTTGCACAACTTACGACACCTGAAACGGATGTCCCGAGCTCTCAGAAATCGTCCGACAACATCTCTACCTCAACAGCTTCCCTGCCTCAAACTGCTTAGACCTGGCTTTGCCTCAGCATCTCTGCTCTCCAAAACCGTCAAAAATCTCTCCAAGCATGACCAAATGGCCTCAACATGGCCTTGGTTAAATAGTTGGGAAAGTTGGTTGCAATCTCCAACTTCCTCCCAAGAATTAGGCTCTTAAAAAGCCCAATAACTCCCAATTACATTAAAAATGGAGTTAAATTACATTAATTAACAAAAGTTGGTTGAAAAACCACTTCAAACTATATTATATGGTTATATTTGGGCGCTAGCCCCCTTTGCTGGCACGCGTGCCCCTTTAGTTGGTCATATGTCGCTCCATATGGCCTAGCGCTAGCCTTAGGCTAAGCGCTGGCCCCTTCTGCACTCGGCGCTTGACCGCATGGTGTAAACGCATATGGCCACGGGATTTAACTCTTTTAACCATACATAACATTTAACCCCGCGCTAGTTACATGACCCGCGCCTTTGTATTAACTCTGCTCGGTCACATAACACACATAGAAACGGGGGTCGGGGCTAAGCCCTGGCCCCACCCCCCGCCATTTAACATACATCGTAAATTAAAATATATTGAAACCCGTGTTCATAACAAGTCATAACATTGTGGTCTAGTGGTCGGAGGTCTATACACGAAGGCGTTACGGTCGGGGAGGTCGCGGGTTCGATCCCGGTCGACCCCAAATGATTTTTGAAAACCAAATCAAATTGACAAAACCCGGGGTGCCACGTGGCAGCCCGTGATTGGGCCATGTGGCACCCAATCACTTGCCAATTAAATGCCACGTGTCAGCATCTGATTCGATGATTATCAACCAACAAGATCATGTTGCGTGTCCATCGTTGATTGGCCCACGTCACTGCCATGCGTCGCTCTGTCGTACGCTCTGTAATCTTGCCACGTCATCTTCCGTACGCCACGTCACTCGAGCCACGTCATTTGCTGACATCATCCGTGCCACATGTCACCCTTCCAGTGGTGACACGTGTCACTCCAGTATTGGTCCAAGTGCACGCCAAAAATGCCAAATCAGCCTGACACGTGTCGCCTTCCGGTGCTGCCACGTGTCCTGTACGGAACCTGCCACGTGTCGTCGTACGGACCTGCCACGTGTCGTCCCCTGGTGCTGCCACATCACCTGTACGGACCTGCCATGTGTCATCGTACAGACCTGACACGTGTCCTGTACGAACTGTACGGACAGGTACAGTCAGCATCCCAAAATTTTGCCTGTTTGGCTCGGCAGACAGAATGCGATATCTTCTTCATACGGACTCCGTTTGACATAAAAATTATACCACCGGAATCATGAAGACGAGACGGACGCAATGGTGTTGGTTTTGTTGGATTCCGAGAACTTTCATTTTTGAGCCTTTTTCAAGCCCTGACAGGGTTCTGAATCTGATTTCTGATCACACCTCCCAACAATAAGACCTTTTGGTCCCCAAAAGGTTACTGACCACACAACAAGCTCGGGATAGGCCACCCGACTTGCTCTGGATCCGATTACATTAATGGAAGCAAAATACAATGAAGTTGAGACATCCACTTCTGGCAGAACCAAGTGACTGCTTTCTTTCCTTCATGGTGTTCTTCTTGCTTCGCTGGTAATCCTTCCTCCTTCGTGGGTGCATGAAAAATCCTTTTGTCCTTCCTAGGACGAAGCTCTAGATTAAGCTTCCAACAACTAGCCTTCTGATGTCCACTCTTGTTGCAAAACGTACAACGAGTTTTCGGCATCCAGACCTGCTTAACCTTCTCCTTCTTCCATTGTGGACTTGAGCCTTTACGTCGTGTTTCCTTCCTGGACGACATAGGTTTCCTGTACAAATTTTGTCTCTTCCAACACTTGGCAACACAATGCTTAGTTGAATGACAATAAGTACATGGTTTCCACAAGTTCCGGTTTACTTGATTATGCTTGTTATAATCAAAAGGAGATTTAATAAAAACATGGCCATTATACCTTTCATGCTGATCTTCACTTTTCTTTGGAGACGACTTTCATTCACTACCATAGTCCTGAAGTGGTGTGCCATTTCCTTTTGTGAAGTGTTCCTGCAACGTATTAAGTTGGCCATTCGAAGCATCACTTGCTTCCGAAGTTTTGGAACCCATCTTGGAAGACTCTCCAAGGTCCCCTCTTTCATATCCCAATCCTAAATATCGAGGCCTTTCCTCAACCTCAATAGGATTTACAATGCCTTGACCTTGAAGTCCAAGGCCCTTTCCTTTTTCATAACCCATCTTGGTTAATATTCTCAAACCTACACCTTTTGTGTGTCTTTCGAATTCACCAAAACCAACTTGATGAGAATGAGGAAAATTTGATGAGAAACCTTCACTGCATACCTCAGATATGTTGTCTGAACCAGATGTAGAAGGCACTTCCTTCAATGCTTCTTTTCCTTTGTTGTTCTTTGAATCTTTCTCTTGAACCGTGCTCTTTCGTTCCAAGTAGTCTTCATACAACACCTTCACCATCTCGGCCATGGCAAACACTGAATCTCTGAACTTCTTCTCGTCTTGAGAAAGTCCTCCTGTAGATGCCATTTTCCTCCTTGAGATGTGCTCTTCCCTGGTTAACATGCAAAACTCAAATTCCAAATGTCAACCAGCTCTGATACCACTTGATCCGTCAGGATTTTTCGAAATGACTATGGTTGAGTTTTATTCGCATGCATTAATTGACCACTGGGAAACTTAACGAAAGAGCGAGAAAAGAAAATGAATTATACAACCATCAACATAATTTCAGATCTGAAATACAATGAAAAAAACAACAAACCATAATGCACAAGTTTGATAACGGAGTTCGGCAACTTTGCCTACGTCTCCGGGCCTTTTCTCTATGAGGGAGGCTTCTTGATTTCTTTTCAAAAGCTTATTAGTACATCTTTACAATTGCCGATATGCCTTCTAGACTGATCTGGTCATGTTCTCCATGATCTCTAGAATCTTGCACAACTTACGGCACCTGAAACGGATGTCCCGAGCTCTCAGAAATCATCCGACAACATCTCTACCTCAACAGCTTCCCTGCCTCAAACTGCTTAGACCTGGCTTTGCCTCAGCATCTATGCTCTCCAAAACCATCAAAAATCTCTCCAAGCATGACCAAATGGCCTCAACATGGCCTTGGTTAAATAGTTGGGAAAGTTGGTTGCAATCTCCAACTTCCTCCCAAGAATTAGGCTCTTAAAAAGCCCAATAACTCCCAATTACATTAAAAATGGAGTTAAATTACATTAATTAACCAAAATTGGTTGAAAAACCACTTCAAACTATATTATATGGTTATATTTGGGCGCTAGCCCCCTTCGCTGGCACGCGCGCCCCTTTAGTTGGTCATATGTCGCTCCATATGGCCTAGCGCTAGCCTTGGGCTAAGCGCTGGCCCCTTCTGCACTCGGCGCTTGACCGCATGGTGTAAACGCATATGGCCACGGGCTTTAACTCTTTTAACCATACATAACATTTAACCCTGCACTAGTTACATGGCCCGCGCCTTTGTATTAACTCTGCTCGGTCACATAACACACATAGAAACGGGGGTCGGGGCTAAGCCCCGGCCCCACCCCCCGCCATTTAACATACATCGTAAATTAAAATATATTGAAACCCGTGTTCATAACAGGTCATAACACGGTGGTCTAGTGGTCGGAGGTCTATACACAAAGGCGTTACGGTCGGGGAGCTCACGGGTTCGATCTCGGTCGACCCCAAATGATTTTTGAAAACCAAATCAAATTGACAAAACCCGGGGTGCCACGTGGCAGCCCGTGATTGGGCCACGTGGCACCCAATCACTTGCCAATTAAATGCCACGTGTCAGCATTTGATTCAATGATTATCAACCAACAAGATCATGCCGTGTGTCCATCGCTGATTGGCCCACGTCACTGCCACGCGTCG
Organism: Picea engelmannii; assembly: GCA_009831015.1. NCBI lineage: Eukaryota > Viridiplantae > Streptophyta > Pinopsida > Pinales > Pinaceae > Picea > Picea engelmannii. The sequence continues at coordinate 108,514 of ML776753.1, read as the reverse complement.
CTCTGCCGTACGCTCTGTCATCTTGCCACGTCATCTTCCGTACGCCACGTCACTCGAGCCACGTCATTTGCTGACTTCATCCATGCCACGTGTCACCCTTCCAGTGGTGACACGTGTCACTCCAGGATTGGTCCAAGTGCACGCCAAAAATGCCAAATCAGCCTGACACGTGTCGCCTTCCGGTGCTGCCACGTGTCCTGTACGGAACCTGCCACGTGTCATCGTACAGACCTGCCACGTGTCGTCCCCTGGTGCTGCCACGTCACCTGTATGGACCTGCCACGTGTTGTCGTAAGGACCTGACACGTGTCCTGTACGGATTGTACGGACAGGTACAGTCAGCATCCCAAAAGTTTGCCTGTTTGGCTCGGCAGACATAATGCGATATCTTCTTCATACGGACTCCGTTTGACATAAAAATTATACCACTGGAATCAGGAAGACGAGCCGGACGCAATGGTGTTGGTTTCGTCGGATTCCGAGCACTTTCATTTTTGAGCCTTTTTCAAGCCCTGACAGGCTTCTGAATCCGATTTCTGATCATGTCCGGAAAGATTTCGTCTGTCGGAGGATTTCCTTTAACTGCTGTTGTTTCTGGATCTAGGGCTTCATCTTCCTTCAATGCGTCAAAGCTGTTTTTATTTTCTAGCATTGCCTCTGCTGAATGTGTGGCCTTCGGAGCCTGGGGAAGTGGGTCCTTTCGCCTTTGCTGCCTTCATCTGTTAGAAAATGGCTGAAAATCATCTTCTTTGATTGGTCCTGGCTCCCCAGAGGCTTTGGGGTAGCTTTTCGCGAAATGACCGTAAGCATGGCACCGGAGGCACTTAAAAGGAATCTGCTCGTAGTCCAGCTCTTGGATATGGAACCATTCCCCCAGGGAGAGCTTAATGGCTTCCGAAAGTCCTTTCTCGAGGTTAACCTCAAAACAAATTCGAGCGTAGGTAAATTGATCCCCTTTCGGCTCCACACTATCCAGGAAACGCCCAAGCTTGTTTCCAATGTCCTCCAAAGATCTTCTCCCCCAAAGATGCAAGGGAAGATGAGGCAGTCTAACCCAAATAGGGGCTGCGGTGATTTCGGCTCCGGGGTTGAAGTCAAGTGTCTAGGGGGCTAAGAAAATCCCTCTTGCCCCCATGAAATAGGGTCCAGATCTGAAAACTAGATCACGATCCTCTGTCCTCGAGAAACTGAAGACAAAAAAAACCCTGCCTACTGCGCACAAAGAGACTTCTCCCTGTATCAGTGACTTCCAACGATCATCCATCCATGCCTCCACTGTTTTGGGGCTGGGCCATAACCCCGTAAACTTACCGATGAGGCCATTTTCTGCCAGAAGGAGGGCAAGATTGCAAGGCTCCTCTAGAGATAGCTCCAGCGAAGGGATCTCCTCCATCTTCTTATCAAACTTAGATGAGATAGGAGGCTTGGATTTAGGTCCGGCCGAGTGGACTAATGCTTTGAATGCTTCCTGAAGATCTTCTTCCATCTCGGCAGTCAGTTTTGGGGCCATCGAAGCAAGGCGGCGGCCACCTACATACAAGAAAATCGCAGAGGCACAATAGCTGTTCAAATCCGCGTGCAGATCGCAGGGGGGACGTTCTGGCCATTGCAAATCTCAGGAGGGACACTCTGGCTTGCAAATCGCGGGTCTGATCGACTGCTACAGACAGAGCCGAGCTCCTGCAAACGAAAATCCAGACGGGAGGCGGCTAGGGTTTGGGTCCTAGCCGCGTTGGCTTTCCGCCTCGCTGCATTCCGTCGCCTTCGATCCAATTATTTTTGGCTTTGTTCCATGAATCTCCCACCAAGACCCCTTGGGATTTTTACTAAGATTCCTAATAGAATTTGAAACAAAGAACGTTATAAATGAGTTTCATGAAGGGGTGTGTGGAGGACATCACGCGTAGAGGGCGATGGCCTATGAAATCCTAAGATATGGATACTATTGGCATAAGTTATTTACAGATGTGAATACTAAAGTCAGAGCATGTAATTCTTGTCAATTATTCTCAGGCAAACAAAAGCTTTACAATATAGTAAATTGCATTTCAACCCAATATATTTGACCACTTACAAATGTAACATGACCACTTACTACTAAAACACCTTATAATCTATATTATATAATATAAAGGTCCTCATCCATTCATCCATATATCGTATACTTAAAAACTTCAATTTCTTATCATGTTAATTAAATTCAAAAAGAAATAAAATGTTCTAAACTTTCTATGCATATGTAACATTGCAATAGTATAATAAGAAACTATAATTAATTAAATATCGAACCCAAAAACAACTACATTAAAATCACACACTCCAAAAATATTATTAGACTGTTTGCAAATAAAAAAAATAAATTATACAGAGTAGAACAAATACACATATAAACCAACTTCTTTATATCATTGTAAAATTTGCAAGTCTCTTGTAATTATTTACTGTTTTGTTAATCCTAATTTGTTATCCTTGCCTTTTGGATGACTATAATTATCAACATAATCCCTCAATTTCCCATTTCTACCTTGTCATTATAAAGCCCATATTTCTCATAAATGTGTAATTATCCAGGTTTTGTTCTCAACCTTTCATTATCATTGTAGGTTAATTTTACATTCAAATATCATAGTTTTGATTTGTTCATAGATCACAAGGCTTGTTATCATATTAATTATTATTATTATTTTTAATATCATAAGGCATAGTAAATAAAAATTACATATTATAAAGATATGTTTATATCATTAACCTATATTTAATACTATTTGTGGACTTGTTATTGGTGTTGGAGAGTGTTTTTGTTTGTTAGTGTTGATCTGCATCAAATTGTTGGAACATGATCTTCAATGCATTAGAAAGTTTGGCTTATGGCAATGTATTAAAAAAACCTCGCGCACAAGTCACTACTGCATTTGGGTCAAATTACAACGGCGCGTTCGACGCAATTGCCACTTTCTATTGTCGGAAGACCGACAAACCTCGGACCCCCTCAAACGTCGTTTCACATGACGTCGTTTTTCCGACGACCTAGTTTTCGTCTGTATTGCGACGTTTCAAACGTGGCAAGAGA
>ML776753.1:43918-90193 GCA_009831015.1 Picea engelmannii | reverse complement strand
AACTACAAATGCATACTAATGCATACTAAAGAAACACACTTTTACCTAACGACATATTAGACCAAGTAGATCTTAACTAACTCCTAAGTGTCTAAATATCCTAACAACAAGACAGGATAGGACGCTTTACCTAAGATCTAATCATTGAGTTTTACTATCTAACAAGAGATGGGCAACATACCATTTAAATATTGCTTCCTCTTGCTGTTGTCGTCTTAGCTCCACTCCGGTGCTCCTGTGATATTAGATCTGCAAGGGAACACAAGCCAACCAAAGTGAAAGCAACATAACATGCTCAAAGAGAACTTATGCATGTGATCAAGGAATCATATAATAAAATGAGATAAGTTTTATGGGAAAGAAACATATCATTGTATCATATTAAAATGAAAGTGGAGATTACAACCAAAGCCTTAATGTTGCAAGGTCCCCTTCCGATGACCCTTTGCTCCAACACACACACTTGCTCCAATCTTGAATGAAGAAGATCCACAATGACTTGATGAACTAAAATGAGGCTCTCAAGAATGATCCAATGCAGAATTCTCCATACAATCTTAGCCAATTTAACCCTCAATAATCTTACTTTATTGCTTAACCTTTTCCATGAGAAATCCCTATTTATATAGGGGAAAGAGAGATGGTTAAAGAGATTAGGATGATCCCACCAAATCAAAGAAGAGAGTAGGATCCCAACCATATGAATTCCACCTCATCTTCTAGAATATCCCCTTCTAGAACTTTCATGAATCTCGACTTTCTCCTATCCTTTTGACATCGTCTCACCCCAGCTATAGGGAATCTTGCGAAGATGTCACAAACCAATTTTAAGATAGAGTGTGATGACCAGGCATCGTCGCACCCTGCTTATGATGCAATCTGTGACAACCCTCCTTAATAAGGTTTTTGATAAGATAAAAATAATCACTTTCCTCATGAAGACATTATCTTTTTTGGAACATGTACACATGTTGTCAATGGATCACTAAGATGACCAAAATAATGTGTAACAGAATCCCCCCCAAAGTATGAGGCTAGAACTTGTGACAACCAAAATACTTTGTAGAATGTGTGTGTCATAAAAAAAGAGCGCACCAGTCGAGAACCTGCAAACAGTCAAGCATCAGCATAATAATATACCATTGTCCAAGGTAGGCATTCCCATACTTAGATTACAAAGTGTTAAATGAGTCATGGCCACTAAATATACATCGTGGATCCATGTCACAGTGAATCGACATAGCCAACCAGAATACACTATGGATCTATGCGCTTAAAGACTTCAAATTCAGACATAGCCACGAGACATACAAAGTGGATCTATGTGTCAATAAAAATCATGAATACTTTGTCGCATCCTGGACTAGAATGGTATGACCTAGGGTCTTCATTTCCATCGTCCCTAAGTATGAATCTAACCATGCGATTACAGGTGTTGAAGTCGAACATGGTAGAAACCACTTGATTACCGATCAATGATGAGAACCATTAACAAGTGCGAGGGAAATCACCATTGATGTCAATGACTCCCAAGGTACCCCAATACAATCCAACGAATGTGAATAAATGAGTTGAACTCAAACACTTGATGGAATCTCCCAATCAGTGGTCAATGATGTGAACCCACTGTTGAAAGTGAAGAGACTTGCCATTGAGGCATGCAAGCTCTAAGGTATTGAATGATTTCTAAATCTTGTTCCTAGATAATGAGTTGAAGTCAACAGGAAAATACTCATCACAGGAGGGCCTTGATGTATCCTCCATCAATGACACGAAATGAGTAACAAATTTGAGGTAGATCAGAGTATGAAGTGACTTGAAACTGACTCAAGGAAGGCCAACATGGTAGAAAATTTATAACTGCAGATGGCCAACTCAAAAGGAGGCTCATTATGGATGGACTTCTCTTGAACATATGAACAACACGACAATGGTCTTGGCAGCATTGATTCAAGGAGGACCCAACATATGGACATGTGGATGGGAAAACGAGAGACAAATGGATTTCCCAACTTGGATTCAATGATGAAGGGGGGTGTCATGTTCAAGAGCGACTATTACTGCCACTAACATGGATACAGAGACACATTTATTTCCCAAATTCCCCCCCACCATTTCTGGCGAGTACCTCTTTATTTTTACGCAAGCTTGAGGAGGATAACATATGCTTGTTGATATAAGCTCATCCTTCGGATGAGTCCCTTGGAGCATGTTTAATGAACCCTAAGAAGGAGTGGTTCGGTCCCATATGGGTCTTTCGATGTTTGTTTAATGAGTCCAAAGAGAGAAAACTCAGGAGTTTTTCATGTTTAGAGAGTCTGAAAAACACTTAAAGAGGACTCCACAAGTTCCTTTTTCGTAAGTTAATCTGATGAGACCAAAAAAGCGATAACCTACCACTCATAAAATGTTTTCTTCAAATACTTTTACGAACGTGAAAAGAACAAGGTCACTCGACAATCTTCTCATTTTCACAGAACGTGAAAATAGCTTAAAGGATACTCCATAGGCTTTGTTTTTCGTGTTACCATTACAAGTACGAAAAAGCGACAAAAGTATACTCAGCTACATTCTCATTGATTTACGAGCACGAGAAAGAGAAAAAACTAAGCTTGGAGTTTTTCCTGAAAAAATCTAAAAGGATCTGTACATACGACAAATGTATAAAAGAAAACCCAAAAGATGTATCCTTGTTCAATATTCCACTCCTAGATTTCTCACCTGCGAAAAATCAAACACTTGTAATGTCATTAGATCTCTAGGGTTTAGGTGAAATACATAAAATAATATAAAAAATGAAATGGAAAAGTAAAAAGTAAATAAATATGGGTAAAAACTTCTTTTTACCATTCCATTGTTACTCCACCCAAACTTTGTTCCAAAACCCTCATTTTACCTCAAACTTCCATTGCAGATTGCGGGAGGCATGATTGATCATTTGACGAATGGTCTCCACTGAACATGTAATTTTCATCTCTTTCAACTTTTCATGAATTAATTTTTTCTTTTCATTGGTTAGAAATGTCTTTTTGAGTTAAGTTTGTAGGGGTACCCATGCGTGGAGGTCATCGTAGGTGCCCTATATCATGGCCCGCGATGACCCAGGATCATCGCGGGCGACCTTTAGGCTTGACTGGGATGACTCCACACTCTACAGGTCTCCTAGCCTGCGACGTGCGCAAATCAAAAAGTGTTTTGAGATGTATTTTCCAATAAAAAGTTTCCACGGAAAAGATGAAAGTGCTAATCCCTCTTTTATGTTCCATATCAGGTTTTCTATGGTAAGGATGTTGGAATAGCGAGAGGGAGAGAATGAGGATGACGATTACTTCGTCAGGAATGACCCGGGAACAGTAAATGCCCTTCGGTAGTGTGGACTGCTAAAATTATTCAAGGTCCAGGGCATGAGGGCCCAATTGAGATTGCTCGAATACTTAGTTCACATGTGGGATGTGGACCAATAGGTATTCTGTGTGGGGGCTCACATTTTTGCGATAGATATTGAGGATATCTACTTCTTGACTAGGTTGTGTCGTCGTGGGGCTCAAGTTATACTGACAAGTAGAAGGGGAGGTGGTGAGCCTATGGACCAATATGTCATAGCACATTGCATACCCGATACTCATAAGCATAGAGACAAAGTCGCTATAAGAGATGTCCGTGATTTACCTTTACAGACAATCCTCTACACCATCGCGCACATGGCAGGGAGCACAAATTCCCATATGTATCTTCAGAGGGATTTATAGTACGCGTTGGAATGTGTGGAGCCTCGAGTTTTCAATTGGAGTGACGAGGTTCTCAAAAGCATGAAAAAACAGTTGACCAAGTGCAAGAGAGGTGACTTGAAATAGTTCGGATATAGATCGATTTTGGTGTCCTTCTTCCTAGAGAGGGTTCCAAACTTGTGCCTATAGGTAGAGTGGGTTATACTTGCCCCACAGGATCCAAGAATGAAGAGGTGGGTCGACCTCATGGCACGACATGTGACTGGTCCTATCGTAAGGTATAATGACATTTTCTTTGATTGGTTGAGGCCCCAGATTCTTATGGTAGATGACTATGCATATGCAGGCTTGGAATTCCGAGGTGACCTAGACTTGGTTCTTCCTGAAGGTTCTCAATGGGGGAACATAGGTAAGAAATACATTATTTTATTATATAATGTTTGTTGTAATTTTTAATATAAAATGTTTTCTATGTGTTGTCTATCCAATGAATAATCAAATGTTATTGATGATGCAGATGTGGGACCTCATCGACCTTAAGTTTCATCCCCCATCCAGAGGCAAGGGGAGAGAGTCGAGGCAACCAAATTAACTGTCGTTGACTATGAGGCTATCGAACAAAACTTGGAGGGGCTGACAGTGGATGCCCCAGATGCCTCCATCAATGATATCTCGAGGCATTATCAGCACCACACAGTGGGTGTATCTGCTTCCATTGGTCGAATTCTCCATAGAGTAGCACGAGCAGTCGCATGTTATAGAGAGCAACATCCTTGATTCTATATTTGTATATGAAGCCATGTGCTTCACATTTTTGATATTTTGGTCTTCAGACAAAAACACTTTTGTAAAAATTTTATCGTTATATATATATGAGGCTTCTATCGGCTTACTTGTTGTATATACAAAGTGTGATTGGATTTTATAAATTTCTCAAATGTCTGTCTAACACATAATTAGCCAATGCATCTATTAATGTATTTAGACATCTAGGAATGTGTTGATATTCAATGTAATCAAAATGACGTTCCAAGAGGCGAATTCGTAAATATACCCTTAATAACGTAGGACTTCGAATGGAGTAGATGTTACTCAACTGTAGGACTACTAACTATGAATCGAGTCGTACAATAATATGACGGATTCCAAGAGACACAACATCGATCAATAATTTGATGACTGCATTGTATTCCACAATATTGTTAGTTGCACGACCAAGGAAAATACCATGTAGATTAATCAATTCATTTGTAGGTGCATAGATTGCCCAAGCATCAGATTCCAAGTTCTGAGTGTTGTGACTAGCTCCATCAACGAAGCCAATGTAGGGTAGCGAAGACACCGACATCTGGAAACCAAGCACAATGCAAGGTAAGCAGCTGAAGGTTGAAACCAAACAATGAAAAAGAACACAAGAGTATGATACACTAAAAGTACAAGCACTCATGCAAAAATGACTTAAGCATATTACTTCTTTAAGTAAATCCCATTTCGAGGCTCAGTCAAAGGAATTCCATCATAATCGACTAGCTCATAAGCTCCCTTCTCCAACACACGTTTGACAATGTAAGGACCTCGCCACATGGCCTCAAATTTACCAGCCCCTAGCAAATCACGATCATGTTCGTAGAGAAGAACTAGATCACCTTCAGAGAAAACACGTGGCTTGACATGTTTGTCATATTGGGCTTTAACACGTTTCTTTTGAGTTTCAATAACTAAGGCGGCATCGCGATGGGTTTCTTCTAATTGCATCAGAGACAAAATACACTCTTCTTCGACAGAGGTATTGGGGAGAAGTTCAACGAACAGTTTCAAAGATGGTATTTCACATTCAATCGGGAAGATAGCCTCGATACCATAAACTAGCTGGAAAGGTGTAAATCCCGTGGCAGATTTGATGGATGTCCGATAGGCCCATAATGCTGAGAACAACATTGTGTGCCAGGTTTTCTTATGAATTCCTATCATCCGTGGAAGCATAGTAATGAGAAATTTGTTGATCGCTTCAACCTGGACATTGGCCTGTGGATAATAGGGGGTTGAGTTTTCATTACAAAGACCTAACTTTTCAATAAGTTCAAGCATCATAAAATTCTGAAAGTGACTACCGTGATCAGTAACGATAGCTTGAGGGATACCAAACCGAGTAATGATATGATTGAATATGAACAATGCTGCAGTTCTCCCGGTGTTATCAAATGTACGCATCACCTCAGACCATTTAATGAAATAATCTACAACTACGATGATGTATCCATGCCCCTCGGCCGAGTGGGGGTTACATGTCATGAATTCAATGCCCCATTTGGAAAATGGACCAGCAAAAACTACAGGATGTAAAGGAGAAGGATGATATCTTATCTTGTTATTATAGGTTTGGCAAGCATGGCATTTATGAACAACAATGATGCAGTCCTTAAATAGAGAAGGCCATAAATAACCTGCTCGTAAGATCTTTTGGGTAGTGGCATACCTAGACATATGAATGCCACATGATCTAGAGTGACATTCATTCAAATCTTTCTCATCTTCATCATAAGTGAGACATCGTCGAAAAATGGAGTCAACAGTGCGACGATAAAGGGTATCACCAAGAATGATGTATTGACGGGCTTGATACCGTATATGATGACGATAGGTACTAGATAGATCGAGCCGGAAATTTTAAGTCTGGAGATAGATAATAATATCTTTGTACCATACGTCATCATAACTGATCAGAAAAATGGATTCGCTAGGTAAGGAATCCTTTGGCACATTTTCTATCTCAGTGGAGGAAGGTCACATATCAGTTTGGCAAAAACCAAATATTTCTTAGACTTAGCACGTTCAAACTCTAAATAAAACTCCTGGAGAATCACTATCCATTTGGATTACTTGCCCCGTAACAATTTTCATGTGAGGATGTGTTGCATAGGGTTGCAATTGGAAATAATAGTGGTGCAACGTAATAAAATATAATGACGAAAACGTTGGAAAACTTGAATAGCTTCCAAGGCCAGTTTATCCACATGTAAGTATTTGGTCTCGGTAGTCGTAAGACTCCGAATCAAATAGTATATCACATGTTCATTGTGGGAATCATCCTCTTGGACTAATACCATGGCAATGGTAGAGTCTGAAGTAGCTAAATCGAGGAAGTAATCCTGACTATAGTCAGGGGGAAACAATAATGGTGTACGGGTTAAAAAGAGTTTCAAGTCTTCAAAGGCTTTTTTAGTAGTATCATCCCATACAAATGCGTAACCTTTATTGAGTAGCCAATTGAATCCTTTGGCTATTTTAGTGTGATTGGGGATGAAACGACGTAAAAAAGTTTCCTTCCCTTGCAAACTTTGGAGCTGGCGTAAAGTGGAAGGAGGAGGTAGATTAAGGATAGCCTCAACCTTCAAGGGGTCTACTCGAATTTCGTGTATCAACACAATAAATGATCTAGATGGATATCAGTGGCCACCCACCTTTTCCAACTGGCTCAAAACAATTTTCTAGCAATTCTGGCAATTTACTATTTTTAGCAGTTTTAACTTTCAGGGCCATTTTGAGGGCCCAAATGAAGGTTTTTTGGGATCGAGATTCCAATGATAGACTATGTCATGATTTATGCCCCAAAATGAATCTCCTCACCGATATCTTTCCAACGGGCTATCATACGCCTAAAATGGAGATCGTATGCAAAAGTTACGACCTCGGGAAGTTAATGTACTAACTTACCCAAACGGGGCCCACATGACTTTTGGCGCTTCATCTCCTAGGGTTAGGTTTTTGGATGTCGAGGGTTTTTGGTATTCTGGTTTATTGGAAAAGAGCCTTTAGAGCCTCATTGTAATTATCTTCTTGCGAATGCGAGTAGCCATCACATCTCTTCTAAGAGATAAGCTGCCACCATTCTAGAGAGTCTTTCACTCTGTATTTTTACAGTCTCTGTACATTTCTTTCAGTAATAGAAATCATGTATTACTATATATCTGTGTTTGTGGTTGCATCTCTGGTACATTTATGTTATATTATTGAATATCTGCGATATCTCTGTGCATTTATTTATTATATCTCCACTCTCATTTCATGCCGAAAATAATCTGGATCAGTGGTATCAGAGCAGGCAACTCTTGATCATTTTTCAGTGCATGTCCCCGACGAGGTCCGAGTATAGCAAGTTGGGTCTCGATATTTTATCTCTTGAAGACAATCACTCTCCCACACCCAAGAAACCCTCAATGGCGGAAGAAAAGAAAAATGATGGAGCAAACGATCCTATCAGTCTGTTGCTTGAGCAAGATCTCACGCGACAGAGGGACGAAATGATGGAGAATATTTCCCACATCCTTCAACGCCTGCTGATAGCAATAGGCACATATTCATCAGGCAACCACTTTGAAGGAACCTCACCTTTCAAGGTACAAGTTAATTTTGATTTTCCTGTATTTGAAGGACAGATAGATGCAGAAGCCCTAGACAAATGGTTAAATCTGCTAGAAGGTTATTTCTCTGTTCACAAATTTTCCGACAAAGAAAAGATCACCTTCGCACTCCTTAAAGCTCTCCCCCATGTCAAACATTGGTGGGAAACTTATTGGGAGCAGAGTTTCACAGAGGAGTTTGAAATATATGGGACCGATCCCACTTGGGATTTTTTTGTGGATGCGATAAATGAACAATATTACCCTGTCGTCAACTATGAGGACCAGTACATGCGATGGACCACACTGTGGCAATAGAGGGACCAAGTAGTTCCAGAGTTCACCAATACCTTCCATACCTTGCACACTAAGTTGGGTATCAAAGACTCCGAAAGACATTTGGTTCACAAATATTGTGGGGCTCTACACAGATACATCCAAACTGAAATGGATTTTCTGGACATCTCATCACTCGGTGCTACCTATCGATATGTTGTTAAAATCGAGTAGAAATTTAATCACCAGAACAAACGGGAGTTCGAGTCTACAAATATTTAACAACCAAAGTATGACAAAGACAACCCTAACAAACAGTCTCTCGAAAACCAGTCCAAGACACAGGAAAAGAAGGGTCACAGGAAGACAAAGAAGGACATCAGAAAATGGTGCGATTTCCACAAAATCCCCTGGCACAACACCGATGAATGTCACTCAAAATAGTCATTGGTGGCCGAGATCAAAGACAAGGAGCCGAACCCTGATTTAGAATCTAATTCTGAAAATGTTGGTAAAGGACAGATCATTGACGCAGACCCCACTGCTATTGTTGCAACCACAACAATTCAACCAGAAGAACCAATAGATCCTGAAGAGGGGGAGTGTCTATTTCATTCATAGATGTGGGTGAAGGGGACCCCACTGCATTTTATTGTTGATAGAAGAAGCCAGAAGAACCTCATCTTAGCAGAGGTTGTCAAACAATTAGGATTGTCGACAACACCACACCCGCAACCATACAACATAGGGTGGCTTCGCCAAGGATGAGATCTTTGTGTCAGCCAACAGTGTCTCTTGTCATACGGCATCCGACCCTTCAAGGATGAGGTATTATGTGATGTTTCCCCACTGGATGTCTGTGATGTTCTCTTGGGCCAACCATATATGTGGAAGTGCCATGTTATTTATGAGTCTCAACCTCATAGTGTCATTGTCACTTTGGGGGGTCATCTCTACAGAATACACGAGGTAGTTCCCACTACTATTCCACTTAAAAAGTGTCACAAATTAGTATCTCATACTGCAAAATTTAGCTTCTTCACATTCTGTTCAAAAGGATAACAGAAGGACACTGCAACCACTACAGCCTCGACCTAAGAACCTTCTATCCAACAGAAGCAAGTCGACAAGGATGTAACAAAGCGCAAATATTCCTTCTGCACACTATCCTTTCATGTATCTCAACTTGTTGTACATCCTCAGCCTCATCAGGTTCGTGACAGACTTCCACAAATTGAGCAATGCAACGTCTCTAGCAAGGCAAGCAGCTCACCAAGATGCAGATTCAACAAACACTTTTCCCTCTCCCTCGGGAACTCAATGCAATGGAGAATATTGATTCCTAAGGAGGGAGGATTGATCCATATGGATATCGGTGGCCACCCACCTTTTCCAACTGGCCCAAAACCGTTTTCTGGCAATTCTGGCAATTTACTATTTTTAGTAGTTTTAACTTTCGGGGCCATTTTGAGGGCCCAAATGAAGGTTTTTATGGATCGAGATTCTCAATGATATCCTATGGCATGATTGAGGCCCCAAAATGAATCTCCTCACCGATACCTTTCCAATGAGCTATCATACGCCTAAAACGAAGATCGTATGCAAAAGTTACGACCCCGGGAAGTTAATGTACTAACTTACCCAAATGGGGCCCACATGACTTTTGGCGCTTCATCTCCTAGGGTTAGGTTTTTGGATGTCAAGGGTTTTTGGAATTCTGTTTTATTGTAAAAAGGCCTTCATAGCCTCATTGTAATTATCTTCTTGTGAATGGAGTAGCTGTCACATCTCTTCTCAGAGATAAGCTGCCACCATTCTCGCGAGTCTTTCACTCTGTATTTTTACAGTCTCTATACATTTCTTTCAATAATAGAAATCGTGTATTACTGTATATATGTGTTTATGGTTGCATATATGATACATTTATGTTATAGTATTGAATATCTTCGATATCTCTGTGCATTTCTTTATTATATCTCCGCTCTCATTTCATGCCGAAAATAATCCAGATCAACCAAGCAGTCGGTCGGAATCCACACAAAAAACAAATTTGTGTGGGTTTAAGCGGATATGACAATAACACAAACATATGAAAATGGCCCTTAAATGTGTCGGGTGATCTTGGTGATGCATGGAATGTGTCAATAGATCGTCAATATAGGGTTGCACAATGTGCTTAATATCATGGAAAGCATAAGACATAGCACGCTGAAAAGTAGCACCAGCATTATTGAGACCAAAGGGTAATTTCCGGTAGGCAAAGGTCCCCCAAGGGAAAATAAAAGTGGTCTTGTGTTGGTCCATGGGTAAAATATTAATTTGATTATAGCCGAAGAAACCATCCATGAGGGAGAAGATTTCATTTACGACGCAGTCGTCAACGATCTGGTCAACGAAAGGGGTTGGGTAATTGTCCTTAGGACAAGATTTATTTATGTCCCTATAATCTACACAAACGCGGATGGTACCTTGTTTCTCATTTACCAGAACTAGATTGGATACCCAATCAGTCAAAGCCATGGGATAGATAAAGCTAGCTTTAAGAATTTTTTCAACTTCAAGCTTGATAGAAGTGGCTTTGCATGGGTGGAATGGGAGAAGTCTATGTAGAATGGGTTTGGCATCCGTGTATGTCTTAATTTCATGTACAACGATATCAAGATCGATACTTGGCATCTCTTCGTAACTCCAGGCGAAAACATCGCAAAATTCTTGGAAAAGGGCGTTATTCTCGTGGACCTCGGCAGTAGAACATGAAGCTCCAATATGAACATTCTCCACGACTCCGGGTTTAATGTATATGTCAAGAGGCACAGTAGGTGAAATGTTTCTCAAGTTACCTTCATACAAAACATCATGTGAGGACTTAGGAACTGAGGAAATGACAACAATGGTTGACGGAGTCGAAATCTGTTGGTAACTCTCTATGGTGTCACGTTCTAGGAAGAGAATGGAGCGATGATGCCTATCATCCCAGGGAGTGTCTTCCATAGACATGACTGACATGATCATCTCATCCATGGGAAAAATCACATGAAACAAATCAGGAGATAAATCAGAGGGAGAGGGAGAGGAGGGATTTCACGAGGAGTGGTGGATATCATGTTAATAGAGGCAACAAAAGGAGGGGGAATATCAGGTGGTGGGATTGGAAATGTACCCATCAAAGTTGAATATTTAAAAATACCCACTCCGACATTCTCATAACCAGAGGGTGTCTTCAAGATAAAGGGAACGTTTCTATTACATGAATCGGAATTAAAGAATGCTAGTTTGTCAACAGTAATGACCTCTCATTGGTGCGAGAAACGTAACACACGGAAAATGGTAGACACAACTACATGCATGGAATCGATGAAACTACGGCCAAGTAAAAGGTTATAATCAAGAGGTGCATCGAAGACCTCAACCTCGACATTGACCGATTTACCTTCCAACGTAATAAACAATGATGGAAGAACACCGTAGGGTTTAAAGTATGTACCATTGAAGGCCTTAAGTGTGTTGTGTGATTCGGTGAGGGTAGGAGAGCCAATGGATTTCCAACAGGTAACAGAGATAACAAAAGTCGAGGCTCCTTCATCAATAACAATTCTACATATATTCTTGTTTTCAACAACAAATTGGATCTGAAATGCTAATTGAGGAGGGAGCCTTGGAACGTGATCTTCCAAGTCAAAGATTATTAAATTAGTATCCATGGGATCAATTCCACCGATGGCCTTTAATAGTGCCTTCCATTGAGAAGGGAAACTTTGAAGGACTTTGAGAGATGACATCACAGAGGGTGCTTGCACAAGGTCTTCTACAATACTGTAGCTTTGTGCAGCACGTGCATGAGGATTGAACGTAGAATTTTGAACGATGCCCTTGGGAGGAGGGCGAAGGAATGTATTGAGACCCAGTCTTTCGATATGAAGAGGAATGTTTGGAGGTGAAGTTGAAGGAGAAGGTTGAACCAACGAAGGTGGTGCATCATCAACTTTCTCTTTTGACGGAGAGTAATCCTTGGCTCGAGTTGCGATTGAAACTTTGTTCTTTTTAGAGTCACTAATACACATAAGGAGATAAGAAGAGGTAGAAGGGGTAGCTTGGTCATGAATGACTAGTTGGGCTTGCTGCTGAGTAGGGAAAGGTCGGGAAAAAATGACAGGTGTAGAAGGTTTCTCGTTCCCTTGGAGGAACTTAGTAACTTCGACACATCTTGGACAATATTTCGTGTAATGATCTTCACCACAAATAAGACAGGGGCAACGCGGCTTATGTTTATCTTTCTCATTAGTGGTTTGTGTTTTGGATTTATCAGATTGTGGATTATTATTCTTTTCCTCCTTGTTCTTACCCTTTCCTTTCTTTTTATTTTGATTCTTTCCGGTAGGCATGGATTGAACAAAATTAACCTCAACAGTCTTACCGGTGGAAGGAGTAGGAGTAGGAGTGTTTGGTGTATTAGAATTACTGGATTTGGGATTGGTGTGACCGATGTGTGTCAACTGGGTCTCTGCGTGGAAGGTGCCAATCACACTATAAACAACATGAGAAGTTGTTGTAGGTTTTGGGGTAGGTTTTGTGGAAGGATGAGGAGCATCAGGGATCAAATCGTAAAGTGTTCTCGTTTGTGAATAAACAAGATCGAGATATTGAGCATGACTAATCGCCTGCTCTTCGGCGACAACACCACCCATAGCGACATCATGAGTGATAGGTCCAATGAGCAATTTGGTAAACACTCAGCCAATAGTTTATTAGGAAAGGGAACTTTGATTAGATGTATTCTCCTCCACTCATGGATGTGATCAGAAATATGAGTGGATGAGGATTTCTTGAATGAACTCAAAATTTTGGTTCCTATCTCGTATCGAATCGGCAACTGGTAATGTGTCAAAAATTCCATGGCTAGGGTGTTAAAGTCATTGAAGAAACCTCGTGGTAACTCGATGTACCATTTTTCTGTCGAACCCATGAGGGTTCGTTCGAAAAGTCATAATATGATGGAGTCATCCATCAAGGAGTTGGATGAACACCACAAATTAAAATTCATAACATGATTGTTAGGACATTCTCCTGCTCAACCATCAAATTTAGGAATGTCAAACGGTAAATTGGTCGATATGATAGGCTAATAAGGAGAATGTAAGATAAGATCATTTATAATCCTAGATAGATCAGTTAAATCCAAAGTGGTCAAGAAAGGAAACTATCGGTTCACTTGTGGAAACTGGTAGTTTTGAAGGGAAAGCCCCATAGGTATACTAGTGGGACTGTAAGAAGTCTGCAAATAAGGAGACAGTCCGAACATATTCGGTTGTGGAGGATTTTGAGGCATATAACCCCTAGGGTTGGGTTGATTAGGGATGTTCCCTTGGAAAGGGACACTAGTTTGGACGTTTTGACCCCAAGTGGGATTCAAAGAGCCTGGATACGGTTGACCGAGATTAGGGGGTACAAAAGAGTTGACTTGAGGATGTTTCCCCCCAAACAGTTGTAGATTTTGTTGGAAAGGAAGAGTCCAAGGTATATATTTTACCACAAGTGATTTTTGTCCATATGGTGGGTTATGGATTCCAACCTAAGGTTGCTCCCCAAGTTGAGGTTGTGCCCCAATCTAAGGTTGACTCCCAAATTGAGGTTTCCCTCTGGCTTGAGGTTGACCTCCAAAAGGAATCTCAAAACTAGAAGTGAACAAAAGACTGGTGCCTCCAATTGGATTGGAGCCACTAGGGCCAGATCCTCCAAGCAAAGGTGGGAGAGGAACATAAGGCCCTCCAGAGTGAACCTGGGTAGGTGTAGGAACAAAGCTAGCAACATCATTATACCCAGGAGGAACAAAGAGTCCATAACCTCTAGATGGAACCTAGGTAGGGATAGGAACGGACGTATTCAAAGCTCTATACCCAGGGGGAAGTGCTGGATTTGGTCTAGATGGAAGTGGTGTCTGAATCAGAGCTTGGGAGATAACCACATTTCTAGTAGGAATCATGGTAGCATGCTAAACCATAGTAGAGTGGGCCATTTGGAGAGTAGGAATCGAGTGAGAACCAATCAACAATTGGTCTGAAATGGTCCTGACACTACTGGTAGTACCAGTAAAATGGTTTAAAGGTACCGTATAGGTAACAAATGTCTCAGGCACTTGCAATGCTATAGGTTGATAAAGACTCGCTCCTAGGTTACTGTACAGATCACGTACTATCAAAGGGATGGAACTAGGAATGGAAGTTCCAGTAGTGTGAGCTGGGTTCCTAAATGATTCACCATGAAAAAGTGGATCTTCTACTCTAGATCCTGCATTGGATCCGGTAGGTACTTCAAGATTTTCATCAACAACAATTTCTCTGGATGATTTCATGCAAAACATAAGTGGATTTCGTCAAACACTCAATGCTATATTGACAGGTAGGCGGAAAGCCTCTAAGGAGTCCGAAAAAATTTGAAATCCTTCTAAAGAGTGTGTGCTTTAAACCTCAGAAGTTATTTCGTTGTTTACCACTCCCTCGGGATAGCCTTCAAGTGAGTTAGGAGGCAATGGTTGGTAACTCTCTAGATCTTCTGGGGGTATCCCTTGAATCCTACATGAATGATGAAGGCCGATGTTTCTCGAGCTAAGAAAAGAACGAAATAAATCTATGGTCGGCTAGAGGGAACAAACAACACTCACTAATAAAATCTAGGAATCAAACCAAGCAAACAAACCTTCTTATTTCAAAGTCACTAGTTGGTGATGAAATCCAACATCGCGAAATCAAGACAAGAAGGGGATGGGATAAGCGGGTGGAAAAGTTACATTGACGACCTACTTAATGGACTTACACCCTGGTGCAAGCTCCCACACATAATCGTGGGTATACCCTCCAAGGAGCCTGAGTGAGTTTGTCCAACGTCGATTCTAGGTACCATGAAGACTTTCCCCTCCACAGTCACCTTGTGTAAAGACCATAAAGATATAGGCTACTAAGGTTACCAACTACAACAGTGATGCCTGGGGAAACAGTCGATAGTCCAATCCATGCGCAAAGGAAGGGTATCTAGCCCGAAATCAACTTGAGAGGCTTCCACTCATCATTGTGGGTATACCCTCAAGCGAACCCCATAATACACACAATCTCTACACCATGACCAACAAAGCAGGGTGAGTAACTCTGCCAGTCTTAATGCGACCTAGTGATTGACCCTTGTGTTAGAAGGGCTTCCCAGGACAAAATGTAGCAATTGGATTTGAACTCTCCCTATCACAAGATGTTATTGTGTGTTTTGATGCTTTGGAGAGTGTGCCTCACAACCTATTCCAAAGATCTATCCTAGCTAATGTTGGTGAAAAAGATCCTTAGAAAATAAAAGTTACTAATCAATTTTAAATTAGCGTTGTATTTTAGAAGCTGTTGTTTACTCAAGAGGGAGGTGGAAGAGAAACTGGTGAAGTTGCGACCTTGACCCAATAAAATGCAAAAAGAGATGAATGTGCAATTTCCAATTCGATGAACTCTAGTTACAGTAGGGAGAAGGTATTTCTTTTGAAGTACAACAAGCTACAAATTGCAATTCCTTAATTCCAAATTAACACAATTCCAAACAATCACGAACTACAAATTTTCCAATTTCTTCTCTTAAAAATATTTTAAATGTAAAAAATTTCTTATGGGATATTACTAAAAGAATAAATGAATTCAGTGCTTTCTTTCCAAGAAAAAATTAGAGATGTGGTAACAGAAAGAAAATTTAATCCAAGAAAATCAAGACATTCTCAACACAATTCCCAAATCAAATTCGTAATACAAACAAAAACAAAAAAGACAGGAACACCTTTTGACAAAAGAAAGCAAAAAGTGTTTCTTAATCAACAAACAACCTGACAAACAAAATAAATCCAAAACTTCAAGACAAACCAAAAACCCTTTGTCAAACAAGCACCTAGACGAATATCTGAGATTATATCCTTGTGACAATGAGCATGAGCAAAAACTCGCAAAACGCAACGAAGGACTTTCAATCACTGAAAACCAACCACTAGTAAGCTTTAAACTCAAGAATCAATCAAACATGGGCATAAGAAGTTCACCCCAGGCTTCTAAGGCAAATATGGGTGGTAAAAGACAAAATGACTTAGTCCATCAAAATCTACAGGAGTTGTCGCAGGCTGAGTATGGGACACAGTGCAACATCTCAGGGTCGTCGCAGACCACTGGCAGAGCAGAGTGCGATGTCGTCACACTGGATTGGCTAAGCAGAGGGAGACATCTTAGGGTCGTCTTAGGCTATCAGCAAGGTATAGTGGGATGATCTCTGTAAATTTGAAAAATTTGGAAGAAAGACAAAAAATCTATAGGAACTTCTAAACCCAGGGAGTCTAAATGGATCACCCAAAGACTCAGAGAATGAAAATTATCAGAGGAAGGCAGGCTAAAGTAAAATGGAAAGAAAAAAATCAAAAGGAGGTCGTATCCCTAGTATGGTCACCAATTTTGTTATGGGACTTATCGGTAAATGCAGACATAAACAGATCTCCCTAGATCCACCTAGATCTAGAACAAAACAAGACATGATAGAACACTTTCCCTAAGCTCTAATCATTGAGTTTTACTATCTAGCAAGATATGGGCAACATACCGTTTAAAAATCACTTCCTCTTGTTGTTTTCATCTTAGCTCCACTCCGGTGCTCCTGTGATATTAGATCTGCAAGGGAACATAAGCCAACCAAAGTGAAAGCAACATAGAATGCTCAAAGAGAACTTATGCATGTGATCAAGGAATCATACAATAAAACGAGATAAGTTTTATGGGAAAGAAACATATCACTGTATCATATTAAAATGAAAGTGGAGATTACAACCAAAGACTGGATGTTGCAAGGTCTCCTTCTGATGACCCTTTGCTCCAACACACACACTTGCTCCAATATTGAATGAAGAAGATCCACAATGACTTGATGAACTGAAATGAGGCTCTCAAGAATGATCCAATGCATAATTCTCCATACAATCTTAGCCAATTTAACCCTCAATAATCTTACTTTCTTGCTTAACCTTTTCCATGAGAAATCCCTATTTATATAGGGGAAAGAGAGATGGTTAAAGAGATTAGAATGATCCCACCAAATTAGAGAAGCGAGTAGGATCCCAACGATACGGATTCCACCTCATCTTCTAGAAGATCCCCTTCTAGAACTTTCGTGAAGCTCGACTTTCTCCTAGCCTTTTGACATCATCGCACCCCAGTTATAGGGAAGCTTGTGAAGACATCACAAACAATTTTTAGGATAGAGTGCACTGACCAGGCATTGTCGCACCCTGTTTATGATGCATCCTGTGACGACCCTCCTTAATAAGGTTTTTGATAAGAGAAAATCAATCACTTTCCTCATGAAGACAAGCTATTTTTTGGAACATGTACATATGTTGTCAATGGACCACTAAGATGACCAAAATAATTTGTAACAAACATGCAACCAATGCATTATTTATAATCATAATATCAACATATTATAGAAAGAATACACATGCTAACTTTCTAGCATGTCATCATGTCATCACCGTAAGCTCCCACATGTCATCATAAAACATTTTATCATAAAGAATTCCATGTAATTCATTATGGTAAGAAATCTAACCTCAACATATCTTTATCAAGATATAACATTGCATCAACATAATTGATGGAACCACATGTTATCACAACATCATAGAATAACATTATGGAAATGGTAATCATCTAAACACAAATCACATGCAAGGTAAATAAATATCATGATTCATCAATAAAATCAAATTCACTAGCTTGCATAAATAAATTTTATTTCTAAGCACGAATTATCATCAAAATATCTATCTAGCACATGGATCCACTAAGTTAAGGATCATCAGTAATTAATTTGAAGTATGACAACAACAATAAATAAAATTAATCTCAACTAACAACTAGTCATAATTCTTCCAAAACCCTTATGCATATGTCTAAGTTAAGTTAGTCAGTCTTGTTTAACTCGAAAATAAATTAATAAAATAGATAAGGAAATACATGTAGTGTTTGCATCCTCCCAGGTAGCTGACACTGGGCTATATTGGTCCCATTGGACCTTGACTTGATCATTATCTTGGTTCCTCAACCGATGAACCCTATGGTATAGTATAGAGAATGGTTCAACCTGGAGAGCTCCCTCCTTAGAAACCTGCAAACCCTCAAATTTCAACACATGGGATGGGTCAAGTACATAATGTCTAAGTACTAAAACATAAAACATTCCATGCATATTTCTTAAATGGTATGGCGACTATAGTTTATAAGAATTTGGCCCGATTCTTTTCAGCATCTTAAATGGTCCCAGAAACCTAGGAGATAACTTTGTTCCTTTACCAAACCTAAAGGAACTCTTGGAGGGTCTCACTCTAAAAAATAATTGGTTGCCTTCTTTTTATTTTTCTTCATTTCTCTTAGCATCTACATAACTTTTGTGTCAATCCCTAGCTTTTGTCAACATTTTATTTACTGTAACCATTTGCTTTTCCATTTCTTGAAGCATGCCAGGTCCTAATATGAACCCATCCTATAAATGATACCAACTTAATGGCGTACAACATGTTCTTCCATATAGAAATTCATATGGAGCATCCTTAATGGAATTGTGATAACTATTGTTATAGGAAAATTCCACTAAGGGAAGATATTTCTCTCACTGACTTTGTTTTTCCATGACATACATTCTCAAAATGTCCTCAAGTATTTGGTTTACTCTTTCTATTTTCCTATCTGTCTCTAGATAATCTGCAGTACTATTATTGAGTTATGTTCCCATAGAATTTATGAGGCTTTTCCAAAACCTAGAAGTAAATCATGAGTCTATGTCTGATATGATTTTTTGAGGCACCCTGTGCAGGTGAATTATCTCTTTTAAAAAAACTTGAGCGATGGATGCTGCCTAAAAGGTGCTCTTAAAAAGAATGAAGTGAGGACTTTTGGTTAGTTTCTCAAAAACTACGATAATGCAGTCATGTCTCTGGGAGGTCATAGATAATCCTACCACAAAATCCATTGAAACAACTTCACACTTAGTTTTTAGTATATCATAGGGTTATAGTAGACTTGCAGGGTGGCGATGCCCTTCTTTAACTTGTTGACATTCCAAACAACAAGTGACAAAATGTGTAATATATTTTCTCATCCCTACCCAAAAGAATAACCTTTTCAACTATGCATGCATTTTCCTTAATCTCATATGTGCATCATAAGGGGCTCGATGGGATTCCTCCATTACCAATATCTTAAGGTATTCATTATTTAGCACATACATCTTACCTCTAAATTGTAATAACCCATCATTCTCTAAGGTGTACCCTTCCTTTCATATCCCACCGGTACTCCCTCGTATAAAGTAAATTTTATTCATTCATAATGATGGTCTTCTATAAGGTGGCTTGATATCTGGTCTCTTAAGTCTATTCTGAATGACAACACCAAATGAACTCCAGGTATTCTACTTAAAGTGCTTGTAACCCTATTTTCCTTTCCTTTTATGTAGGATACCTTGAAATCGTATTCACTAAACAAATCACTCCAACATCGTTGTCAGTCATTAAGGTCCTTTTGGGTGAGAATGTATCCAAGGCTAGACTTGTGATCTATCTTTAGTTCAACCTGACATCCCATTAGATAATGTCTCAAGAGTTTTAGAGCCATTATAACTGCATCCAACTCCAGATCATGAGCGGAATAATTGACTTTGTGGTTTCTAAGTTTACATGAAGCATCAACAATAATCCATACTTCTTGTAACAAAACCACTTGCAAGCCTTCCCCTTATGTATCTGTACATAAAAAAAAGTCTTTGTCCATGTCAAGTACTCTTAATATTGGGGTAGTGGTCAATCATAATTTTAGCTCGACAAATGATTCCTCACACTCATTGGTCCATACAAATTTAGCACTCATGTTTTGTAGGGTTGTGATGGGACAAATGATTCAAGAGAATCCTTCCACAAATCTTCTATAATAACCTGCTAGTCCCATAAAGTTGCATACTTCTTTAGTAGTTTTAGGAGCTATCCAATCAATTATAGTTTCAATTTTACTACGATCTACTGAAATACCCTTTCCACTAATGGTATGTCCTAGATATTGGATTTCATTTTAGAAGAAAGAACATATATCTATTTTCCCATACAACTAATTCTCTTTGAGGCGTTGAAGTACCAACCTTAAGTGCTCTTAATGCTCCCATTCATTTCAGGAGTAAATGAGGATGTCATCTAAGAGTGCTTGAACAAAATGGTCCAAGTATTTTTGGAACATTATATTCATCAAGTTCATGAATGTTGTTGGGGCATTGGTCAATTCAAATGGTACTACAATAAATGCATAGTGATCAAATCTTGTTCTAAATGCAATCTTTGGTATGTCCTCCTCCTTAATTCTTAGCTGGTAATATCATGACCTCATTTCTATCTTGGAAAATATATATGCCCCCTTTAGTTGGTCAAAGAGGTCATCAATGCGAGATATGGGGTGCCTATTCCTGATGGTCTCTTTGTTCAGATCATGATAATCAATGCATAACCTATTTTTTCCATCTTTCTTCTTCATAAATATCATTGGTTACCCCCAAGGTGATACACTAGGTATAATCAATCCTTGATTGAGAAGTTCCTAGAGTTTCATACCTAACTCATTAAGTTCTTGAACGATCATTTAATAAGGTGTTTTAGATATGGGTTTTGTTCCAGGTTTCAAGGAAATGGTAAATCAATTTCTCATATAGGAGGCAAAGCTAGAAACTCTAGAGGAAATAATCTACACATTCAGAAATTATTGGATGTAGCTTATCAGAAGGGTTTTCATCTTCACTATTCATCTAAACTAAATAAATCCTACACCCTTTCCTCCTACACTTTTTAACTTTCTTGATTGAAATGAGGTGTAAGGTAGATTCTCACTTAATTCTCTCAATCCCTACAGATTCCCCTTGATCAGTCTGGAAGAAAATCCTCTTTTTGTAGTATTCCACCAAGGTTCAATGGGATTCAATCCAATCCACTCATACAATTAAAAAAAAATCACAAAGTGATCTTAGAATTGTTTATAGCTACAATTCAATTACTTCTATTAATCCAACTATCAATTGGAATGAACTCATCATTACATACACATGTATTATCAGTCACACAGACTTTTCATAACGCAACAATTAATAAGATAACAATCAATGTGCCAATACCCATGGCCACATATACACAATGCATTCATGCATTGACTACATAATACCACATAACTATGTCATGCATTCCACCACAATGAGTTGGAAGGTCACATCATCCACACACTTCCTACTACTTGCCTGACTATTTGGATACCTTCCTTTTCAACCCAAACACAACACCAAGAATATAATTCTTAAGTGCTCTTCAGTGTTGGAAAATTGGTTGCAATCCAAACATCAGATATACAGTAGATACCATTGAGCACTCACATCACGTTATATCCCTTCCATATCCAACCATATTATGGTCTCACACATGACTAGCTCTATGGATATTCATTGTTATAGAAGGAGTATGTCTTCTCACTTGACCTGGTTATGATCCCATAACCAACCATAACATAATATACAACAAACATTTATCTAAATGTATTCTAGCACCAACAACATTTACATACTCTAGGCCTTTGTCCATTACATATCAATTTAAATATTGAAATTTAACTAAGGGAATTTTTACCTCAATCCCCTTTAACATGTATGCATCAACAACAACCAATTGCACACCTGTCTGGTTGTTACCAACCTACTTGTTTCTATCTGACCAACTGATATTTGTAGAAGCTCATAGACTTCCTCCTTCATCATTTTGATCACCATTCCTACCACCCTCATGGGTCTTCACCTCGATGGAAATCATAAGCAACAACAACATCCACATATTTAACCCTGATGTATCATTTTTCCTGAATACATAATCCATCATTAGTCATACTCAATCATTATCTCATAATAATAGACTATTATAAGTTCACAAGCATGTTATATGCATATCCAAGCATGTACATATGCAAAATTACACCTCCATATGCACCAAGAATTTACTGTCAGCATGCCTACGAATGCATATGCAATTTGACTTCATTGTATGCCTCATGCACTCTAGTGCAGTTTTGTTTTAATTCACTTATTTATTTATCTATTTCTATTATAGTTGGTTGTGCTTGAACTCCTTTAGATCCTTGTTGCCTTGTGTGGTCCCATTATTCTCATCTGCACTATGGTTCTCTGGGTCTGAAAACTTTTACAACCACATTCCACTTGGCCATTCTTTCCCACTTAGTACCATTCCCCAATGGAAATCCATTTTCATGCAGTGCCACTTTTCAAGTGAGAGAGCATTCCAATTTCTCTGCATTGGCATCCTGCTTCCATTGTGAACTCTGATATCAAAAGTGGATTTCTTTCACTAAGTAATTTTAGACAAGTAGATAAGTCACATCTAACAAATCCTTCCCTAGAACTCATATGCTTAACACATAGAGATTATTCACACACCAGCTCTTAAGCTCTTTGTTTTCTTCCACATCAAGCTTGCAACTGTCTACACATATCTACCTTCAAGGCCGTGGAACCTTACTTTTCCTTTCTATGCCCATTAATGACATTTTTAACCTGCTAGATTCATGTCCCATGTGAGGATTCTTTCTTTTGTAGTACTTGCAATTTATTCACATTCTGGAGTATCAACACAATAATTCTTCTATTATGCTCTTCTCGAGTTCTTTATCCACTTTCCATTACTTTCTCTATAGCTCTTTTTTACCTCATCCAACTTCTGTAAGCAATGCCATGCCTCCATGATCCTAACATCTGATCCTATTCTTGAATTGATTTGGTTATACCTCTAATCCTGACAAACCTGCAAGCAACCATCTTGTTAGAACTATACATATCATACACAAATTGTCAATTAAATATACAGGTACCTTTTATGTTTAATTCATGAAGAAAAATTATATCACATTTATCCAAAATAGACTGATTCCAGGTCATTCTCCTCTGAATCATCTTTCCAATGACTGAAATCTCTCCCCAATCGGATATCAGAGCTGAAAGTTAGGTCTCCCCGAAAAACCACTTTCATCCCCCTTAGTTGATATAGAAAAATCGAAAACTGCAAAGGCGCTTTCTTCAAACCAAGTTCCACGTGATCACGGCTCGAAACCATGGGCTTAATCACCCTTTAGCACCTTGCTCCATGTTCTTCTACACAGGAGCTTGCATGAACACCAAGTTCGAGGGCTGGTTTACTTCCAGACCCTTTTTACCCTAGCATGGGACCGACGTTGGGACCAAGTCCTTTGGACTTCGGCCTTCGGTTGTTTTCCCCTATCAAATTTTGTTTTCCCCCAAATTTGTACTTCTCCAAATCCTTTAATAACTCCACTAGCAAAAACAGACGATCGAGATTTAATCTCCCACCAAATGGACGGTCCTGCCCTCATCTGGAGGCTTCAATGAGATCAATGGATACGGCTTAATTAGGCCTTGAGATGGACGGTGCTCAACCAATTCAGAAATTCGGTGCTCTGGGGCTCTAGTATATTTCCACTTCCCCAGAGTGGCAATCCTCTGAAGTACTTACCTATGCTCCCTCTGCTGGATCCAATGGTCACAAGAACTCCCAGAGGGTCTTAGATCAATGGACTGCATGAATTCTCTACTCTGGGACTCCGGGACATTTCAAATCTTGAGTCACTCAACTCCCCAGAGTAATATCTTCTAAAGTGCTTACGCCATCCTTCCACTGCTTGATCTAATGGTTGAGAAAGGTCCTGAAGGGATCCTAAATCGACGGTCTATGTGCCTTCGTGACTTCGGGCTTCGAAACTTTTCACTCGTAGAGACTTGAAAACCCCTGGAGTACCAAGTCTCTGGACTACGAGATATACTGTTGCATGTCTTCTAGGATCAATGGTCGATATGTACTCTGGCCTTCGGGAGTTCTCGATCCAATGCAAACTGCCACATCTTTTTCCTCTAGAGTGCCTAGTCTCTAGACTGCACAATCTGTTGCCACGTGGTGAAATACTAGAAGTGGACATGTGACCCAATCAGGCGGGTGACACATGTCATGTTCTAACTGACATTTCAATCTTCCAAAAGTTAAAAAATCAATGACATGTGGCACACATCCCATGTGGCCACGTCATCCTAGGTGACGTCCGTGAGCCACGTCACTTTGGAATTTTGGGCTTTGGAATATTTTACGCTTGGATTCCTCAATATCCTGAACTTTGAATTTCCAAACTTCTTAACCTTCCAGGGTCCACATCACCTCCAAGTGACATCATCATTCCCCACCACTTCGGCTCTTCAGGCTTCGGAACTTCCGGCTTCGGGATTTTCCACACTAGCACACTAATTCTCTCGAACTTTGAATTCCCAAACTGGCCAATCTGTTGACACATGTCTCCCTTATCAGATGGTCCATATTAACTCTGGACTTTGGGACTTCAAGAGATACTGTTGCAAATATCAACGACCATGAGTGATTGTGGAGAATCAACTCGCTCACTCTTTAATTTCCTTGTCGATCTCCACAAAGCGAAGATGCTTGTCCATAGTGGGATTGATATCCACCGTTGATCTGTCGATCTAGCAAGATCAATGATCCTGAGAAATTGTGGGCTCACAACTTGAAGAAACATTAATTTTCTTCTCGATCCCCGCAATTCCTCCCCACCATTGATTTCTATCCAATGAGATCTGATGGTTGTGACTTAACCCTCGCTTCACCTTCATCATATGACTCTTGTTCACCTACCCTCCAATCCAACAATCTTGGATCTCTCTTGATCCCACAGTGGCGATCGCTCCCGAATTCGAAAGGGACGATCACGATCCTTCGATCCCTTACAAAGGATCTATGACGTTCTAGTTCCTGCATGAAATATGTAACACCATTCCTCCTGAGATTTTCGACTTCAAGGTCAGAATTCGATCTCAACCAAAAGACTCTGACCAACAGACCCACCCCATATTGGCCCGGTGTTTCAACTAAAAGTTCTGATACCAAACTGTAACATACCCAGCCACCCACAGGCTAGGCTATGCCACTATATCCAGCTGCACCACACCCAATGACTAGTAGGTGGGGCACACTACAGTCCCAACACTCATTTCTCTGAACGGATCTCTAATTATAACAAAATTTAATCTAAAAACAAGCATGAAATAACCACATGCATTAATCAAGATTCATGCCACAACATAAAAGAGATAAACAACGTGTCGTGCACAACAAATAGCTAGCAGACAGGCACATTAAAAATACATATCTCAGAGATAATTAAATACATAGCAGAAATAAAAATTACACAGAAAACACAGAGAGCACTTATCTTTGCAAGTAAACGTTCACCAACTAGCTGCAGACCAAGGACGTTCCTCCCAACCATAGACATTTTTGTTCATTTACTCTCAACAACAGGTCACCCCCGAGCCAGGGCTATGAATCCATAAGGACGGGTCCTAGGCCAAGTCTAAACACACATCAATTATCTAAGTAGCACTCATGTTTCCCAACCTCATAGCAATTCCTAATTTCCAGCTCTCTTTCCCCCTCAGCCTGCACAACCCCAAGAAATGAACACCCTTCTCTGCCATGCAGTCCCTAGGGCTATTCCATTTCTCTCCAGGGCTCCAGTTCTACTGGTCAGGAAATCTCCCTACTTGAAACTCCAAGATCTCTCAACTGTGAAAAGTTCCATATGAACTTCCATCAAGCTCATGCACATAGGCATCCATTCCCTCCTGTAATTATCAGTAAATCATTACATCTATTCAACAATGGCTCTCCTCTTCCTTCCATTCATTTCCATGCTCAGTCCAAGAGCACACGAACTAGAAGTAGTGAGTGAAGAGGAAGAAGAACAAGGGAGAAGAAGATGAACTAGGAAGAATGACCCCCCTAACTTCACCTCAAGCCACCCTCACACAACCATTCATATCCATGCTCAGACCAAGAGCATACGAATGCAGCAAGAGTGAGGCTCCCAAAAATGAAGAGTGGAAAAGGTGTAACAATGAATGAATAAGTGAACCCCCACCCAAACCAAATATTGGTTTATATAATTACTTGGAAATCAAGAACCACATGGCCTGCCCCAAGAAGCTCATGTAACCCCTTTTCTCCATAAAATCAATTATGGGTAAATAAATAAAATAATAATAAAAATAATTAGCCACTCAATCCCTCTCTCTCGTGGAATCATAGCTCCCTATCTCTTTTTTCCTTGTCGGTCTTGCAACCAACGATGTATTTCTATTAATATATGAAGTATTACATTTTTTAGGCACTCTAGCCCCTTTTTGACTTTACCGGCTCACCAGCGTAAGTCACAATTACATAATACATTATAGTTCATAAGGGTTAAAACTAGGATGTTACACAACCTGTGTATACACAAGTTGTATAATTGTAGCCTATGTATATGCACAAAAATTCAAATTTTTGAATTTTGATTGAGAAAAATGGGGAAACTCAGTTTACAAAGGAAAAGGGAAGGCCATCAAAGAATTATGCATAGAGTGTGGCAAAAATTTCTATAACAAAAAGTACTATCTCACTACACCTTTTAGATTCATTGTTGTTTAAGGTATTTGTTGTGCTACTTATATGTCTAATATAATGCACTCATTAATTATCAATGCGGGATTCATAATCAACAGAGTTACAAGACACCAATAAGAAAGGTAATTTCTAATGTCACGAGTATGGAATCAAACTAGATTATGTATGCTGGAAACAAATCAAAATAGCAAACTACAATGCACTTTGGTTGTCTTTCACAGAGAGGCTATCTATTCCATTATGGCACATGCAAGTATGAGATGGAATTGGTTTGATAGATCAACTCTGATGTCTGACCCAGAAAACTAAYTATGCAATCCACACTTTCTGAAAGGAAATCACACATCAATCAACATAGCATGGGTAGTTCAATAGTCAATATGTTGGTTCTGCTGTGGTTCACAATGAACTTCACTAGTTCTTATCCAAGTAGTTTTGACTATTGCTGCCAACATCTATGATCACTCAAGGAAATCAAATTCATGAGAACAGAAACAGAGCATATGCAAAAACAGAGCAATTAAAGATCTCTAAGCAATTATAGAATGGAAATATTAATCTAAGTTGTACTGCTATCATCTAACAGAGTTAAAGCTTTAGCTAATTCAATGTTTATACTACTGAAAACAAACAATAATGCTAATCTACGAAGAGGCTGACCTTTGTTGGGTGGTGGGCCCTTGCCGCTTCAACAGGTCAGCTACTGAAGTCTACAAGAAGATTTCTTTTAACACACACATTACTCTCACTCACACTTCAAAACATAGATTTCTTTTAAAACTCTCTTTAACAACTCAACTCATTCTTAATCATAGATAATCAGAATATGGAGATAAAATGACATTCCATTAATCTTCACTCAGGATATGTTCTATACTATCATACGTTGCTTACATATTGGTGATATGCTAACTCTCCTACTACCTCTACCATCCTTGCCACGACTATTTAATAGTCTGAATCGTGAAACACAAGGAGGCGAAGTGATTTGCAAATCAATCAGTTGTTAAGTTTAATCATTCGGTTACATCTTTAGCTTCATCCTCATGACACGAAGTGCACGAGGATGAGGCAATCAACAAACTATTCTTATCATAGCAAATAGACGTCCACCATTTGACTTAGGCGAGATCTGGCACTTAACTTAGTGCATTAGTCTCTTCCATATTAGTACCAGATCGTAACAGGTAGATGGTACCGGATCATGACAGAACGTGGTCGTTGGTACTGGATCATAATAGTGCGTGTTGTTGGTACCAGATCATAACAATGCATGTTTTTGGTACCAGATCGCAATAGGTAAGATTTAGTACCGGATGTGTTTGGTACCAGATTCAGAAAACAATAGTCTTGGTGCACAGGTACCGGATAGCTGAGCTGGTATAGGAACGCTAGACATCTAGAGCTCAAAGATTCACATATGACAAATCGAGCATTAGTACATGAAATATTTAATTCCTTAACTCAATAAACCAAAAAATGCATGAATTAACCATACTTTACCTTATGACCTTATTACTTTCAATTGGTAGTGTTCTTGTCATTCACTCAAGCTTTAGGTAGGCCAAAAAGGTATAGGTGAAGAGTATAATAGGGTAATGGGAATGTCAATTTCAGGTCTCAACAGTATCAATAAATCACATACTAAGGAACTATGGGATAGATTACAAGCTTTGTATAAGACCCTGTCCCTAATAAACAAACTATTTATTTAAAATACATTGTACCTTCTTAAGATGAAGGGTGGTGACTCCATCATAGAGAATCTTAATGCATAATTTATCACTATGATAAGCCAGTTATCCAAGGGATATTAAAATGTATGAAGAATATAAATTTATTACTCATTTATGTTTTTTCCAAATTCATGGGATAATCTTATTGTGGTCATTATTACTACATCTACTTTAAACATCGAGGATGTAGTTTCATCCTTTTTATGAGAAGGTAATGAACTGGAAATGCTAAGGACATGGTCAAAAGTTGCATCACTCTCCAAAAGAAAAGTGGGATTGGTCGAACATTGCATCGACGATGTCACTTCCTTAGACTTGTCACTCTCCAAGAGAAGAGTGGGATTGACTGAAGATTTCATCGGCATGACCACTTTCTCAACTGTTGGTTGAGTAGGATGTGAGACAACATGGTCAAGAGACATATCACCCCCCAAAACAAGAGTGGTTTCGGACGAAGATTGCATCGGCATGAATGCTTCCTCAACCATTGGTTGAATATAATGTGAGACAACATGGTCAAGAGATGTATCACCCCCCAAAACAAGAGTGGTGTTGGCCGAATATTGCATTGCCACAACTGCTTCCTCAACCTTTGGTTGAATATATTGTTGGGAAACTGAAGATGACTCGGAACTAGAAGGGCCAACAAACAAGAACCATGCATCTTGTACCACGGAAATAGGAGAGCATAAATGAGTTAGATGATATCCTTTGCAAAGTATACAACGGAACATGGGATTAAGTCTTATATGTATAGGCTTCTCAATCGTATCAATTCTCCCAACATGACTTGTAGTGGCCAGTGACATGCTCCTAGCATGACTTGCATAGGCTAGTATCGGATTGCCAACATGACTTGCATAGGTTGGTGATGTTTTTCCAGTGTGACTAGAAGTGACTAGAGTTGTCCCCCCAGCATGACTTGGAAAATTTGGTTGCTTTCCCACAACATGACTTGCAACAGCTCGTTGTTGATCTCCAACATGACTTACGTAGGTTGGTGTGATGAAAGACTATGAAGTTATCATCCTATATGGGAACACTTGCGAGGAAAAAGTGATTAATACAGATTACCCATGTGAGGATATATATTGCCCCCTCACGAAGGAATTTCATTTGGGGGGTTGCCTAGATTAGAAAATTGATTCCACCCTGATGTAATACCATAGGTTGGAGGAGGATTTTCCATATCAAAATCATTTGTGGGAAAAGGCATTGTGGATGAAGGATAGACATATGGGATATATGAAGTAGAAACACTGCCCATTTTTCCATTCCATCCTTGAAAACTATAACTAGGATTGGTTCCTATCGTAGGAAATGACTGAGGGATATGCCCTCCACAAAATGGGAAAGGATTATAAGGAGGCAATGTGCCCCCCGACCCAAAACTAACATTGATGTTGGGAGTTGGAAAGGAGGATGACATGTGCAAAGTCATATTCGGCATATGAAAAGAAAAAGGATTAGAGGCGAGAGGCATTGACTGATTACTATAACAAGGCATCCCCATGAAAAAGGTGCCAGGGAGAGTGGATATTGATGATCATGAAGTCATACCACTCAAAAATATAAAAGGATTTGTCTCCATGGACTAAGTTGAGCTCATGGACTGGGTAGCGCTAACTGAGGGAATCCATGGAATCCAGGTAACTGATGATGAGGGAGTTACAGGGACTCCACTAACTATAGTGAAGGTTGGAGTTGAATCAATACTCAGAATGGGATGATCGTGAGCCTGATAAATGGAGATGTACATACCACATTTATTAATTCTACGCCTTTTAGGAGACGACTTCAATATCAGAACAAACTGTGGTAATTGAATCAAGAGCCAACGAGACTACGAGGAGGGTTGTCTCACTCCACTATGACTAAAAAATCATGATGAAATCCAAAATCCTAAGGCCAACTAATATACAAAGAGCACACTCCTAAATAAAACTATAATCCAAATGCACACAAACAAGTGAGGATGGTTGAAAGGGGACCTCCTGAACTAAAGAAGGTATGCCTCTCCTAGGAGGGGATGAGACTCTCGAACAATAGAGTGGAGGTAACATAATCAATTATAAGGACCCCTGTGGAATTCACAGTGTGATTGGTGAGATCCCTCCAAAGATAAAATCCTCCATAATGTTTGTGTGTTGTCTAATCCCTATCTGACTCAGGGTACCTGTAGAATAACCCCTGCAAGTAACCTGTGTGGATACCTAGGTCATGCAACTAAGGTCATCACGGTATAACCAATTCTCGGGTGAACATTCACAAGTTAGGTCCGTCGTATGGGAAGGGTAGCTAATCTCGAAGCTCAAGAAGCACCAAGGTACCCCAAGAACCACTAGATATGAATAGAACCCCAGAATTATCTCTGATGCTAGGAAGGTATTGGAGGGATATCGGTGCAAACAACTTCACGTGACCTCATGATTATCTCTAGTTTTAGTGGAGTCTCTCGAGGACACAATTTATGCAATGGGTTTCACCACTCCCTGGTAAGACACATATGTTGAATTTTGTAGCCTTGGAGAAGTTTGCTCACAAAATCCTATTCCAAGGCCCTAAATCCTAAACTTGTTTGTGTACCCTAAAAAACAAAATGTTTCTAATCAATTTTAATTATTGCACATTAATTTTAGTGGCTTATGTTTACTCAAGAGGTATGTTCATGAAACTAATGGTGTTATGACTCAACATATGAAACAAGCACATGTAAATAACACTGTTAAGTACTAGTCTTGTTTTTCAAAAGAAATGGTATGCTTCTAAATGTTGTGCACAAGATACAATCTCTTCCAATTTCAATGACAATGCAATATTTCGTGAAATTCCTAGACTAATGCAATCTAGACAAAAGTGCAAATGCTTCAAATGAAATACAAATTTTTTGTATTTTCAATATAGGAAAATGAAAATGAAAAAACCAAAACATTTTTTTATTTTCAATATCAAGGAATGAAAATGAAAAAATGAACTAATAACCTCTCAGAAAGGCCCTACCGCAAGCATAGGAAGACAATCCAAGAAGGACACCAAGAATCTACTACTCAGACCTAAATGCAAGGACTAAACATGAGAAAAATAACAAGAATCAAGTTTTCCAAAAATTCAACAACAAAATAGCTTCCTATATCTCCGAAAGCACTCAACAGACAGAACAAAGACCCAAGAAGACTCAGCAACACTTAGAACCCACCCAACAAACACCAAACTAAGCCAAAAAAGGCTTAGAAAAATATGTACGCAACTATTCAAGAAAAAAACACATATGTACCTGCCCTAGACATTGACAGCTTGCGTATGCACGCGATTATTCAGGGGAAATCCATGTATGCCAATAAAAACACTAGATGGGTAAGGATTAAGCAAAGAAACTCAGATATACAGTAATTTATAGGTTGTTAAGCTACAGGCGACACGAAAACTTAGGCAAATAGAGAGAAATCAAAGAGAAAAATCACCAACAAACCCCAAAAAGGAGAAATCCCCAACGGAGTCACCAATTATGTTATGAGGAAAATATCTATGGTTTGGGGTAGGACCACAATAGACAAAACGACACCAAGAAATCAACTCAAATCTCAAATATGCTAGATAAATGGAAATGCCAACAAAAGAAAGGATAGAAGCCTACATCTTCCGAACGTTCATAGGAGACGAATGTTGAGATCACAATCCAATGCTTGATAGCTACAACTTGTCCTCATCATCCAAGATACACAAGCATATGGAAAATGTATGAAATTTCGACATAGAAAATTTACCCAAGGAGAATAATATAGACATTTTCAACATATAATTGGACGAGAAAAGAGTATTTCTATTAATATAATCAGGAGGAGTACATAGGTGACAATGTCATGTATCAACAACTTGTCGAAAATGAGAAATTAAGTCCCTCCACCTTGGCCTTCACCACCTCAATCCTCCACAAGGATAGCTCACAAGTTCTAGGGGTAATTGTGTTCCTCCTTCATAAGATAGGGAGAGCTTGGGTGTTGAACATAAGGAGAATTTAGACTTAAAGGAATAAGGGATGCAGACTCAATATAAGGAGAAATTTCTCTAGAGTGTATTTTCTCTCAACTTTTCTCTCTCCTTCAAGGCTTGTATATGGCTCAATTTATAGCCTCCAAAGGGAATTGAAGTGTCTAATCAGAGTGTTTCAAAGATATGAAAGGCCAAGGGTCATGGATCCCATGACTTGTCATGGAAAATATTTTTTGTTTTGAGCACAAAACCTGATGTACGCATGATGTAATGGAGCAACCTACGTATAAACAAGTTGTATAATTGTAGCCCGTGTATATGCACAAAAATTTGAATTTTTGACTTTTGATTGTTCAAAATGGGGAAACTGAGTCTGCAGAGGGAAAGGGAAGGCCATGAAAGCATTATGCATAGAGTGTGGAAAAAATTTCTATAACAAAGAGTATGATCTCACTACGCCTTTTAGATTCATTGTTGTTTAAGGTATCAATAAATCAAATACTAAGGAACTATGGGATAGATTACAAGATTTGTATAAGAAAATGTACCTAATAAACAAACTATTTCTTTAAAATACATTGTGTCTTCCTAGGATGAAGGGTGGTGACTCCATGATAGAGAATCTTAATACTTAATTTATCATTATGATAAGCCATTTAGCCAAGTGATATTAAAATGTATGAAGAATATAAATGTATTATGCATTTATGTTTTTTCCAAATTCATGGTATAATCTTATTGTGGTCATTAGTACTACATCTACTTTAAACATAGAGGATGTAGTTACATCTTTGTTATGAAAATAAATGAGGTGAAAGTTAATAGTGGTTTGAACCAATGATGCATTTTTTGTGAGAGGTAATCAACGAAATCAAGATAATCCCCCTTTTTTAGAAGGTACTGAATTGGAAATTCTAAGGACATGTTCAAAAGATGCATCACTCTCCAAAAGAAGAGTGTGATTGGTTGAATATTGCATCAACGATGTCACTTCCTTAGAATTTTAACTCTCCAAGAAAAGAGTGGGATCAACCGAAGATTGCATCAACATGACCACTTCCTCAACCGCTGGTTGAATAGGATGTGAGACAACATGGTCAAGAGATGTATCACCCACCAAAACAAGAGTGGTGTCAGTCAAATATTGCATCGACATGATCGCTTCCTCAACCATTGGTTTAATAGGATGTGAGACAACATGGTCAAGAGATGTATCACCCCCCAAAACAAGAGTGGTGTCGGCCGAATATTTCATTGGCACAACTGCTTCCTCAACTGCTAGTTGAATAGATTGTTGGGAAACTGAAGATGACTCGGAACTAGAAGGGCCAACAGATAAGGACCATGCATCTTATACCACGGAAGTAGCAGAGAAAAAATGAGTTAGGTGATCTCCTTTTCAAATTATACAAAGGAACTTGGTCTTACATCTTATATGTTTAGGATTCTCAATCGTATCAATGCCCCCAGCATGACTTGCACTGGTCGGTGACATGTTCCCAACATGACTTGCAGAGGCTAGTAGTGGATCTCCAACATGACTTGCAGAGGTTGGTGATGTTTGTCTATTGTAACAAGAAGTGACTAGAGTTGTGCCCCTAGCATGACTTGGAACGGTTGGTTGCTTTCCCTCAACATGACTCGCAACGACTGGTTGTTGATATCCAACATGACTTTTAGAGGTTGGTGTCATGAAGGGTTATGAATGTATCATCCCATATGGGAACACTTGTGAGGAAAAAGTGATATGATATGGATTACCCATGTGAGGATATACATTTCCCCCCGACGAAGGAAATCTGTGCAGGGGGTTGCCCAGATTAGAAAATTGATTCCACCCTGATGTAATACCAGAGGTTGGAGGAGGATTTTCCATAATAAAAGCATTCGTTGGAAAAGGAATTGTGGATGAAGGATAAACGGATGGGATATATGAAGTAGAAACACCACCCATTTGTCCATTCCATCCTTGAAAATTATAACTAGGATTGGGTCCTATTGTAGGAAATGACTGAAGGATATTCCCCCCACCAAATAGGAAAGGATTATAAGGAGGGGACATGCCCCCCAACCCAAAATTATCATTGACTTTGGGTGTTGGAAAGGAAGGTGACATGTGTGAAGTCATATTCGACATACCAAAAGAAAAGGGATTAGAGGCCAGAGGCATCAACTGAGTACTATAACAAGGAATCCTCATGAAAACGGTGCTAGGGAGAGTGGATATCTATGATGACAAAGTCATGTCACTCAAAAATATAAAATGATTCATATCCATGGACCGAGTTGAGCTCATGGACTAGGTAGCGCTAACTAAGGGAGTCCCTAGAATCCAAGTAAATGATGACGAGGGAGTCATGGGGACTCCACTAACTACAATGGAGGTTGGAGTTGAATCAATACTCAGAAGTGGAAAGGGGGAAAATATAAGAAGATGTAATCCATTACACATCAATACAAGGATACTAGAAACCATTCTAATGATTACGATATTGATGGGCACACCGAGGAAAAGTGTTGGAAACTACATCCAAAGTTGAACCTGAAGAACCATAAGAAGGATGGGAAGAAAAATAATATTCTAGCCACATATTCGAGTAATCAGGTTGAAAGCAACTCTGATGTGGATGAGAATATTTTATATACATCAGTACAAAAGGAGGTGAATCTAAGTATCCTTCAACACGAAGAAGAGAAGGAGATGACCAAACTCTTCCACATTAAGATTCAAGTCAAGAAGACCAAGATAGATGCTTTGTTCAACTCTAGTACACATGTTAATATCTTAGCCACGAATCTAGTCAGAACGCTTGGATTGGAGGTTCACGATCATCCTATACCATATCCATTGGGATGGGTAAGAAAGGGTGCAAAGATCAAGGTAACAAAGGACTGTAAGATTGAATTTTTTGTAAGTACCGATTTGATTTATGAAGTGGAATTGGAAGTGGTACCCCTTAACATATTTGGAGTAGTGCTTGAAATCCCCTCCATGTATGTGAGGGATGCAATATTCATGTGGAGAGTCAACCAGTACCAAATAATAAAGGATGGGAAGTCCTACATAATCAACATGCATAAAGGCAAGTCAAATATCTCCTAGTAAGTGCCAACCAAGCTAAGAAGTTGATTAGTTCTAGTAAGAATTGTGTTTTAATTTTCTTAAGAAAAAATTATCCAGATGATGAGTTAATAAGAGTAAAGACATCCCTAGAGGGGTGCACTAAAGAATAGAAACATCGGTTCGAGGATTTTCTATAGTAATACAAATAAGTGTTCCAGGAGCCTAAAGGGATACCACCCAAGAGCGAAGAGGAGCGCGAAATACAATTATTTCCAGACTCCCCATTTTTTAAATTGGGATTTATATATAGTTCATTATAGAAGAAAATGAAGTGAAGAAGCAGTTGCAATAATTGTTGGAGTAAGGTGTGATTTGACCAAGCACCTCACCTTGTGTATCACCTATCATAATTGTACCAAAGAAGGAGGGGACTTGGAGAATGGGTATCGACTACAGGGCATTGAACAAGATTACATTAAAAACTTGATACCCTCTACCTAGGATCAATGATCTATTAGATCAATTGCAACACACTAAATATTTCACCAAGTTGGATCTCAAATAAGGATACCACCAGGTACACATCAAGGAAGAAGACACCTAGAATATTTCCTTCAAGAAAATGCAAGGTTTGTATGAATGTGTGGTCATGCCATTTGGTTTATGTATTGCACCAACTACGTTTATGATACTGATGAATGATGTATTGTTTCCATATCTAGATTCATTTGTTATAGTCTATTTGGATGATATACTAGTTTATAGTGCTACTTGGGAGGATCACATCTCACATCTCATGCAAGTGTTAAATACTTTGAAGAAGCACCAAATGATTTCTAACCTCAAGAAATGTGAATTTGATCAGCAATCTTTGGTGTCTTTGGTGTCTTTGGTGTATTTGGGGTATGTGATTGGTGGAGGGGAGCTCAGATAGATGCCACAAAGATGGAAGCCATCATGAAATGACCAGTTCCTATAAATTTCATTGAATTTAGGAGTTTTGTTGGGGAAGCAGAGTACTTACAGAAGTTCATAGCTTCATTTTCAATGGTACTTGCACCACTCCATGCCATAAAAATGAGTGGTAAGATTTTCCAATATGGAAAGAATCAATGCAAGGCTTCCAATGAGATGAAAAGAAAGATCAATCAAGCACTAGTTCTCACATTACCAAACTTTCAAAATCCTTTTAAAGTGGAGATAGATGCAAGTGGGTATTCCATGGGAGCAGTTTTGATGCAAGGAGGAAGGCCTATATGCTATCATTCTGAAATATTTCATGGGGAAGTTCTCGACTACCCTACCAAGGAAAATGAACTATATGCCCTGGTTCAAGTTGTCAAGAAGTGGAATCACTATCTGATGGGAAAGGAGACCATCATACACACAAATCAATAGTCGCTACAACATTTGTGGGCTCAAAGTAAGCTACAACAAACCAGACATTACAAGTGGATGGGGTTTTTACAAAAACTGCATCTAGTCATCAACTATAAGAACGGAAGAACTAAAAAGTTGGAAAACATGATTTCAAGGCCACCAACATCCAACATTAAAACTTTATAAACTCTAATGCACATGGATCCTTTTACCCATGATGAATATAAAGAGGGATATGCAGAAGATGAGGACTTCAAGGAGGTGTTTCAATATCTACAAGGGAAAAATCATATAGAAGAAGGTGACAACAAGGCTAACTATCATTTTCATAATGGTTTACTCTACAAACTCGACAAGCTTTGTGTCCCTAAAGGTGAACGATCACAGCTTATCATGGAGGCTCACACCTCCAAGGTGGCATAACATTTTGGTTTGGAAAGATAGTTGCCAATTTATAGAGGTATGTGTATTGGCCCACAATGCAAGAAGATGTAGCATGGTATATTAGAGGATGCATAATTTGTTGTACCAACAATCCTAGTAATAGGAAGCAAGGTCTATACCATCCCTTACCTGTACCCACTCGATCTTCGGAAATAATTTCCATGAATTTTGTGGGAGGTTTACCAACAACCAACAAGGGAAATGACTATTTATTTGTGGTAGTTAACAGGTTCAACAATATGTGCATTCCCATACGTTGTAAAAGGACCATCAAAGGGCATGAAGAAGCAAACATGTTATTTGAACGAGTCTGGGTCCACTTTGGGATACCAAGAAGCATCATCTCAGATAGGGATACCATATTTCTCAGTAAATTTTGGACTACATTGTGGGAAAATATGGACACTAAGTGATCTCTAAACTACCATGGATATTCCACTGGAACAGTTCATCATAATAGATCTAATAAAATACTGAAATCTTTACTATAAGGTTAATTTCCTTTATATCTGCAAAATATTTAGTTACTAATAAAATAGATAAAATGTAGAAAAATAGAGATAAGAAAAAGCATTCACAACATCCAAAAATAAATACAATATATGACCTGAGAAACCCAATATGGGAGAAAACCCAGCTAGAAGGTGAGGTTGTTTTGCTCTCTTTTCTCTAGTAAAGAAATGATGCAAGTACAAAGAAAGAGGCACTCTATGTGGAGTTTCCTTTGACATGTGGCTTGTATGGTTGGTATAGAATCTCTTCTCCTTTATTATTCTCATAGAATACCACTCTCAGATGTTTTTCTCAGCTATGGAACAAGATACAATGCAAAAGAATGGAACCCCTTCTCCTCCTAGTGGTCTGGTATTTAACATATCCCAATAGCCATCTAGGGATATATTTTTGACTTCCTCAACACTCAATTGTGATAGGGTTTTGAACCTTCTAGAATATTCTTGAAACTACAAATGTGGATAGCCCCACATGCATGAGTAATGGGGGTTGATGTGGAATCCTCTCATACCATGGTGGTCAACACAGTAGGTCAAGTTGCGAGAGGCATAAATTTTGCATACACGCATTGATTGACGAAAGGTTTGCATCATTGGAAAGGTCTCAATGTGTAGAATAGTTTCTCAGATCCCAAGTTGTGCTAGGAAATTTTTAACCCCAAAAAATGTCATTTGATGACTCAAAATGGTCCTAGAAGGTTCCAGACCCCAATTTTCCAAACTAAGACCTGCCACTAAAATGGCCTTGGAAGTTGATTCCTCCAATTTTTTCCACTCTAAAAGGGTCGAGATAGATGAAAAACAATATAATGATCCAATACATATCATACCTCCCCATTTACGGAGGCTTTTTGTCCCTAAAATATTTACTGAATGAGGTGAGGAAATTTTTCCTCTATTTTCTCCTTGGAGTACCATTTTGCTTTGCCTGGAAGTTTTCCATTCAACCTAATGTGCCAAAGGTGATGCTTCCCCTATCTTGTAGCTCTAGACCACTTCTGCAAGACTGTGTCTTATGTCAACTATGCCTGAGAATCTAGTGCTAAATCCTCTATGGAAGGTAGGGCCTTCTCCTCCTCTTAATCCAACATGGAGGGCACATAGAGTTTGAGATTCTCCACATTCACTACTAAGTAAATGCACATGTGTGGGTGTAGACTGAGTCTGTAGGAATTATCTCCCACCTTTTCTAATACATCAAAAGGACCATACCACTGAGCCTTTATCTTCTTACCAGGACCTTGTAGTATTTCCTTATTTAGTTGTAACCATACTCTATATTTGATGGGAAGTTTTGGATACAATTTTGAGGAAAATACTAAGTAGTGAGGAGATGCGCAACAACAGAATAAAGAAGAGAAGGCAGGAGAGGATCACGCAATAAAAGCATACATGGAATAAAATCAAGAAGATCAAGAAGATCAACAAAAGCAAGAAATAAAGAGAATCAAGAAGATCAAGATGATAAAGAAAAGAAAGAAAAGCAGGGAAACAAAAGAACAAAAGCTCGGATTTGCACAACACATGCAGGTGCAAAAACATGACAAATCCACTCGAACCAAGATTTGTAACTGACTCATTATGAGGTGTCATAGGGTTCTTAGCCCTACTTTTCATGTATAAATATGGAATGGGTCGGGTAGAATAGAGGTTGAGCTGTCGAATAGTTTTTTTTATGTTATTAGTCTCCTTGACGAGTTGTTGAATGTGAGGATAGACTAAGAGAAAAGAGTCTATGTCTGAAAATTAGGAGTGAGCATAGAAAATATTACACTGCGGAATGGATAGGTGGGATGATGGGGACTGATCATGATGTATCTATTGTAGCGCAGTCCACAATATTGAGGATAATTGCATAAATAAGAATAATAAAGAATCCAACCATTGTGGACGTATCCCAGAGTTGGGTGAACCACGTTCAAGTCTATGTTGATTGTCTGGTTATGTGACTCCTTTGTTTAAGCATGTTTAGATCTAACTCTATAGATGATATGGTGTTTCACAGTAAGCATGGATGAGATCAATAACTAATGTATATGGTAATATGCATTACAATTAAATGTAGGAATAAATTAAGGGTTAATAGACACTGAATATTGTGCTCATGACATACAAGTTGTGATGAATAAATTGATTGTCTCACATTCCTTCGTCATTGTAGAATCTTGGTTATTTTCGTCCCCATAGATACCTTGGGTGAGAATTCACCTACCTGCAGGTAATTTTGAAAGGGTCTGTGTCTAAAAGGTTTGTTGGTTAAAGTCACTTGAACCTAGGGTATTACACCTGTACTCCAACAAATGGTTTCGTTGTCGGGACCCATAATCTATAGTTGAGGGAATGTTTTGGAGGCTGACTAAGAAAGAGATCACCAAATGGCTA
The DNA here is from genome assembly GCA_009831015.1 of Picea engelmannii. Classification (NCBI taxonomy): domain Eukaryota; kingdom Viridiplantae; phylum Streptophyta; class Pinopsida; order Pinales; family Pinaceae; genus Picea; species Picea engelmannii. The sequence goes on along the minus strand of ML776753.1, from coordinate 49,677 downwards.
GAAGGGAAAGAATGATAATTTTCCCGAAAAGAGAATAGAAGCCCTTGGATGAAGGACGAAAAATGGATGAAAATATATGTGTACACCAAAAGGCATGAGATTTTGTTTGTCGAATTTTCGATTATCTTGACTGAATGGATGGAAAGATTAGTGGAGAATACTGGAAGATACTGAACAATTGTGTCGAGGAACTAGACTCCTGAATTGGTGAGGAAATTGAAGTGTGTAAGTAATAAGACATCTCGCACAGTTTATTTTTGGTTGGATAGAATATTGGGGGGATACATTATGGAATTTGAAATATAATGTACACAATCATACAGTGTCGTGGAGAGGGATTTCTTCAAGGGTCCACATAGAAATTTTATGAAATCATTGGGTACCTGGATAAAAATGTTGTTGTGTGACAAGTGTGTGATGACGATGGAATATGACTGCTAGAGGGATACACAGACATAGGGGAACTTGGGGATGACCAGGGGGTATTATGAATTTAGGATGGAAGAAATGAATAAGGAAGGAGAAGACTAAGGATGCAAAAAAACAAAGAAGGAATATCAAAAGGAGAAGAAGAATTTGGGGTATTGTGCAGTGGAAGAAGGTACAAGAAATTGAAAAGTGACGCTGAGAAGAGAGAGTACAACAATGAGTACTGAGAACCTTATGCAAATGTCCACATTGTAGAAGTACAACATATAGAAGGAGAAGAAGAGGATCCTCGATGCATTCCTATTATAGAAGAACTATTAAGTCCTACTCAGGCTGAATCCTATGTCGAATCCACAACCTTGTGTGTGTCACCTAGATCTGAAACCACATTTGAAGATTTTTCAAAAGCCCTTATAGTCAGTGGAGGAATTAATAATATTAATAGTTAGATATTTGGAAGCAGTGCGTCGAGTCAGAGTCAACCAATATGAACAAGGGGAGGTATGACACCCAACAACATGGCAGGGTTGGATAGTACACTAAGACTAATTGAGTTTTAGGGAATTGGGTCAGAGGACCTAGAACAACATCTCTTTTTATGTGAAAAAATTTGGGCTATGAAGAATGTCCAAGATGAGGCTGTGAATATTGCACAATTGGAAACAACCTTTAGAGGTCGCACACTAGTACGGTACATGAAGCTACAAAGTACTACGCCAATAGGCCAAATGAGGAATTTAGCAAAAATTACACAAGCGTTGATGAAAGAAATCAAGAAACTAAAATCTAATTCACAGTACATAACAGAGTTAAAATAAATCAAATAGGTCTAGAATGAATCCGTTTGGGACTACGATCAGAGGTTCAAGGACGTGATGGGTAGGTTAACATTCCAAATCTTCGATAACCAACACAGGGAATGGTTTATTGTGGGAATCTTGCTACAGATCAATGGCCCATTGATACAACAAAAGTTTATGTCATAGCTTGAAGCCTTGGAGATTGCAATGAATTTGGAATCATCTCATGTCAGAGACACTGGGGGGATGGCGTAGGCCTAGACGTAGTTAGTTGCCTTGACAATTTAGTTAGTGTAGCTTACGAAAGGGAAAGAGAAATGATAACAATTTTGGTGCACCAAGTGTAGGACTAAAGGTCACCATAAAGATGAATGTTTGTCCTTTGCACAGTATTTGGCAGTTGGAACACTGAATCCATTACCAAGAAGAGGATATTGTGAGATATGTAAGAAATGGAGACATAATCCACATGATTGTCCATTGTTGTAGAAATACCATAGTACACCAAGAAATTTATTTTGCACATTTTTCAAGTTAGTAGGACATGAAGATAAGGATTGTCGCACATTTAATTTGATGACAGAGCGCACTTACAAAATGTACAGAATTCAAAAGGAAAATGTTGCGATAGAAAGAGGTCAGTATAATAATCAAAGAGTATTTAATTAAGGAAACTATGGAGGATTTGGTAGAGGTCGAGGAAGAGAAAACTTCGGAAGAGGAGGAAGAGGCCCAATAATATGTTACAATTGTAACTAACCGAGACACTTAGCTTGTGATTTCCATAACCCCTGTACACATGCATGTATTGTGAAGAATTGGAGCATGTGAAAGAAGATTTCTCTCAATTACTCAGAAAGTGGTAGGCAAGAGGGAATCAAAACCAAAACCCAAATCAGAATGTTCAAAAGATATTAGCAGAAGTACATGACGAAGGACCCAAAATAACAGTTGTTACGTGCGAAGGAGATAAAACAGGGATTGATGTGACCATTGGGAGAATCCAGGATGAGAAATGGGTAAAGAAAGCAGCAGGACCTTTGTCGACGTTCGACCCACAAAAATAAAAAGGGACCTATAAGCAGAAAAGAAAGGAGATATTGGGACCGAATTGGGTAGCATCAACATCATCAGCACCACCTATGATTGACTTGCCTCCAACCTATGATCATGCCATACCTAAAGGGCCACTGGAGAAAGAAAATACTTTGGGAGATTTTTTGAAGAGTTGTTTAGAGTTGATGAAGGATGAAAATGCATGGAATATGTTATAAAACATGATTGATCATTGTGCACAATAAAGGTCAATTCCTACTGCACAAAGGGTAGTGAATCAGGTACTGTGCAAGAAAAGAACCAATGGAGAGTTCCAACTGAGTGTGCAGATTGGGGAATATGACATGGACAATGTGATTTTAGACTTGGGTTCTAATGTGAATGTGTTTCCAAAACAAACATGGGAAATGATGGGGAAGCCCAAGTTAATATGGTCCCCTGTCCAGTTAAGATTAGAAAATCAGCACAAGTTAGTACCGATTAGCAGATTAACAGGGGTACCTGTGAATATAGATGGAGTGCGCAGTATAGTATATTTTGAAGTTATTGAGATCGTGTATGATAGACAACCATATCCAACGTTAATGGGATTATAATGGGCCTTCAAAAACCAGGCAATCATTAATTTGAAGAGGAGGGAAATTATTTTCGAGGTAGGGGACTTGAAGGTTGTTGTGCCATTGGATCCAAAATAAGGAAAGAGGTACATAGAGCTAGCAAAATGGGATGAAATTGGAAAATTGTATAATATTATTGCGGGAATGGACAACTATGTTAACCCCACTACAGATGGCATGCTAAGTTGGAGAAGCATTGTCTCATGTGCATCAGACTCAGAGGAAGGTCTAGAAAATTGGCAATAGAGGATGCATGAAGTCTCAACATGGTGGTGTGCCCGCATGACTAGATCATTGCGTTGGATTGGAATAGAGATATGTGACCCACCCAAGCATGATGGATTGACTGACATAGAAACTTTTTTACAGAAGTTTGAGTTACATATACCTGAACAACAAAGATTGTTAGCATTGGATGTTGTTTTAATGGCCACCCCATCCAAATGGTGGGCCACTCACAAAGAAGGCATAGAAGAATGGAAACAGTGTAGAAAAATGATATAAGTTAGGTTCGGTACCAATGTGGAATATATCATGCAAAAATATATCGGGGAAAGGAATCCAATAGATCATGTCGCACAATGTGAAAAGATATGGAGCTTGACACTGAAGAAAGAATGGATGCACATGTTCATACACACATTGGATGTGATTCCAAAGACTTAGTACTTGGAACTTAAAATGTGCAGAGGTACAACAGACTTGGGATACATGACTCAAAGGTTTAAGGTAACATTTACTTTTGAGCATGAATGTCCTTTAGTATATGTAGCATAGCAGGTGATTAGATGCAAACTTTTCTCAGAAGAAGAGTCAATGGATGTAATATATGTTTGTAGAGTGCACAACACCTCTATGACAGTCCACGACTTACTGGAATGTTATAATGTTGCACACGAAGATCTGGATGAGGAAGATCTCTGAAATTTTCAAGTGCATGAAACATAGGGGGAATGCATTGTAGAATGCCCAGATCTTAAATCTTTGGCATATTTTCAACCAATAAAGACATGGGAAGTAAATATTGGGGCAAAATGAAAACTGAAATTTGCGTAGATAGGAGATTATTGGAGCGATGAAATTGTGGAGAAGATTGCAAATTTACTGTGCGAATATCAAGATCTATTCCCCACTACATTTTTAGAGATGAAGGGGATAACTAGTGAGTTAGGAGAGATGAAGATCCCACTGAAACCAGGCACTAAACTAGTAAGACAGAGACCTTATAGATTGAATTTAAGATATAAAGAGAAGGTAAAGGAAGAGATAGACTGTATGCTAGAAGTAGGAATCATCGATCTAGTTGAGGAATCATAATGGATAAGTCCCATGGTGGTGCAGGACAAGAAAAAAGGGTGAATAAGGATCTACATTGACTTAAGGAAGCTGAAACATGCATGCCTACATGATCCATTCCCGACACCATTTACAGATGAAGTGCTAGAAAATGTAGGAGGGAAGGAAGTCTATTCTTTCACAAATGGATTCTTAGGATATTATCATATAAAAATTGCGTAAGAAGATTGGCATAAGACAATGTTTGTGATAGAATGGGGAAGTTACTAGTATATAGTGATCCCTTTTGGATAGAAAAACTCACTTGCAGTTTTTCAAGAGTAGTTGTTGTTCCACAGTTGGAAACACTGAATGGAGAAGTCTTGGGAGGAATGGTGAATGGAAGTTGGTTGAAACTCTATAAAGAGGGATAACAATTTTCACAATAATGTGAGCTGCATAAGAATACATGTACCATAATAGTTGTACTATAGTAGGGAAATACAATGCAGAAAAACAAACAAAATTTAGAGAAACGAGAAAACAAATAAAAAGTACAAAAAGATAAAGATAAAAAAAGTTACAGAGTACAAAGGCATATGAAACTACGCAAAATGAATGATTGTTGCACAAAAGGATAAAATTGTGCCAATTAAGGAAATAATACACATAAGCAAAAGACTATGCAGTAAACGAAAGCAGAAACTAGGATAGTTGCACAGGTTAGCAATGAAAAGACCATTAAAATTACTAAAAGGGAAGAAACGAGGGCTACAAAGTGGTAATTAAAATTCATAAAGATGTTGTATGATGATAAATCATAAAATCCACCAGAAATATTGATAGAATGGAGGTACGAGGAAAAAATCCAATGACGGATTTGGTAATAAAGCAACATTAAATCAAGCATTCATCAACCCCTTTGGTGGATTGGACAAGCTATTTAAGGGACAAAGGGACATGAATAACTAGCAAGGGGGGTGCAAAAGTATTTGAGGGTCGACAAGCATTGGTTGGTTAGTGTTACTATGATATGCATGCAAGTAAGAGAGAATAGAGAACAAGATGAGAGCCAAGGAGGAGACACAGAGCCAAAGAAGCTATCAAGTATTACCAGTTTACATAAATGGCACCATCAAAAGCACCAATGCTCGTACCAAAGAAGGCTCACACAAAAGCATCATCGGAGATTGAGGAGACCCCGAGAGCATCATCATCGAAGCCAAGGTTTCCCCATGACTACATTACACTAAGAAAGGATGATGCCCCACTAGTGACACTTCCGAAGAATGTTAACCACAAATTGGTGATGCCTGAAATACCAGAGGGGGTCATCATCAACGAATATATGTTGGGGAAGGTGCCACAACTCATATATGTAGACCATTGTTGGTCACTATAATTGCTTAATTAATTTCAAACAACCAAGTGAAACATAAATTATCAACCCAGGGAAGTCTTTTGTTTCAAAGATAGCCACGCATTGTATATGCTCAATTCCAAAAGCACTTAGTGTTGTAGTAAAGAAATCATTCTATCTATACTTGCTGAAGTGAACTGAAGTTCTGAATTAAATCACAGG
>ML776753.1:0-42366 GCA_009831015.1 Picea engelmannii | reverse complement strand
ATTAAACGTGTAGTAATGAGAAAGGATGTTGTGTACCTTGGAATGATCAGGTGGAATGATAGTATAAGTCTAAATACAGGTGATGAAGGGTATAACAATGGCAAAAAGTATGGGCAAAAAGGGTACAATATGTGGTCCTAACAACCATGACATTACATACATGGAGAAGTTCCTTGAACTTGCACCCCATCATTATCTGAAGTTGAGAATAGGCCCAACAATAAACCATAGCATACATGTGCCCAAGGTATGGGTCAGAGGATTGGAGCGAGAAGGCCTACTCAACTTGTTTGACATCCCACACTTCGAACGGAGCAACAAAGTAAATGCATGTGTTAAGTTGCTCCTATCTTGCATGCATGGAGGGTATCTGTGGCTGGATAGGCCAATATCAATAGGTACATACCTGATTGAAAGGATCCTAGGAAAACCAACACAGGGGGAAGATCCCACCCTGTTTTTTTCTGACAAAAAGAATGACAAAGCTTTGTCAGAGGCCATGAGATGAAATTTTAGCACTGTTAGAGGGGTACGCGAGATGGATGTTCCAAGCATATGTGACCCAAATATCATACTTACAACATAGGTATTAGCATGCAATATGCTACAAAAATGTAGGAAGGACCAAGTGCCAACAAGAGTGATAGTTGTGGAAGAAAAGTGTGTAGAAGGGACCACAATGAGTTGGGAACCCTTCCTGTTAAACCAATTTACTTTTTACTGCACAGAAGCACAAGATAGAGGCATGGAATTCCATTATCCATGGATACTAATTTTTCTTGTGTTCACAGCATGGGAGGAGCTAGACGACATGTAGTTCTTAGGGCTAAGAGGGAATCCATCGCTAACAAAAAAGTATCGAAACTTCTTATATACAATGAATAAACATCGAAAAACATACAACAACATATAGTTTTTTCTCTATGCCAAAAGGATTTGACAATGCATTAAGGACACACTGCGCATCACACCATAGATGGTGGAGGAATACACACTAGTCACACAGTTTCGAGCAGATTGAAATCATATATATGTCAAGGAAAAGAAGGACCTGAGAGAGGAATGGGTCTAGATGAAGTACAAGGTTACTGAAGAAAATATCCAATTGATCATGTAGGATTGGGACCCAGATTGGAATATTCCTGTAGATGGCACTGAGACAAAGAAACCTAGTAACGAAGAGGAATAACAACGCAACAATCCAAGGACTAATAAGGAACATAGTCAAAGAAATGGCACAGGGGATGCGTCGGAGACAAGACCATTAGCAGAACAAACATAATATATAGTACCCAAGGCAGAAGATAAAATAAAAGACAACGGTAAGGAGAAGGAACATAAATAATCGTTGGTGTACAACCTCACAAACAACACATGGATATAATCGGTACCAAGTAAGGGATGCCATAGAAGATATAGATGAAGAAGCAACACAAAAACAAGAGGAGTTGCACCAGAAGGTGCAGGACCAATTAATGACGATATAAAAATTCTTAGAGACAGTATGAATAGCACCAAAGAGAGACTCATGTGAAGGGCCATCAACAAGCGCAATTGAGGAAGCAAGGGCCACCACTTCATATTTCTCACAAATGGTTGTAGGGTGCAAAGTGATAAAGATATCAACAGATGCAATCAAGTTCCCCATGACCAAGATGAAATAACAAGCACAAAGAATAAGTCAGCTGGACTTAGTTGTTTCACAGATGACCACAATGGTGCTACAAGGATTGCAAACGGGTATCACGCAGAAATTACAATTTCGCATAGATTCCACTTCTAGTGAGTTGATAAAAGTTGCGGTGGAGAAGACCAAGTTATAGAAGGAATACACAACTGCTCTATAGGAAAAGAGTGTAGTGGAGAAAAAAGTTGAAAGAACACTGAAAGAGAAGGCCCAGCAAGAAAATGAAAGCATTAACACTTCTCCACCTGTGGAACAGATGACAACAATTCTGGAAAATATACAATTGTACAATGAATTAGAATAGATGAAAGTAGAACAAAAGAGTATTTTGCATAAATTGGAACCCCTACAGAATGGAGCACTTAGGGTAATAGGGGATTTGGCCACTATGTAAGGCATGATGAAGCAAGCAGTGCATGACACTAAGGAGAAGCTCATGGCTTTGATTGCATAGACCATGGAGAAAATTTTTAGTAAGGAAGTGGAAGTCACAAAAGAAGTATAGATAGCTAGGGAGACCCTCAAAAAGTTGATGGAAGCATGGAGGAGCGCAACACAACAAGCTTGAGTGGCTCGGGCTGAGTCACAGGTGAGTGTTGGGGTCCTATTGGATAGGAAATTTTGGATACAATTTTGAGGAAACTACTAAGCATGGAGGATATGCGAAGAAAAAGAAGAAAGTAGAGAAGACAGGATCAGATCACGCAGTAAAAACACACGTGGAATAAAATCAAGAAGATCAACAAAATCAACAAAATCAAGATGATAAAGAAAAGAAAGAAAATCAAGGAAACAAAATAACAACAGCTCGGACTTGCACAACACATGTGAGCGCAAAATAAGGAAAAAGAAACCTGAACCAAGAGTCGTAACTGACTCATGATGAGGCATCATAGGGTTTTTAGCCCTAGTTTTCATGTATAAATATGGAATGGGTCGGGCAGAATAGGGGTTGAGTTGTCAGTTTTTTTTTTTTTGTGTTAGCAGTCTCCTTGACGAGTTGTTGAGCCTAATGATAGACTAAGAGAAAAGAGTCTATGTCTGAGAATTAGGAGTGAGCAGAGAAAATCTTGCACTGCATAATGGATAGGTGGGATGATGGGGATTGAACATGATGTATCTATTGGAGCGTAGTGTGCAAGCTCGAGGATAATTGCAAAAATAAGAATAATAAAGAATCCAACCATTATGGACGTAGGCTTTGTTTAAGAATATTTAGATCTAGCTCTGTGGATGATATGATGTTGCACAGTAAGCACAGATGGATCAATAACTAATGTATATGGTAAGATGCATTACAATTAAATGTAGGAATTAATTAAGGGTAAATAGACACTGAATATTGTGCTCAACACAGACAAGTCGTGATGGATAAAGTGATTGTCTCACATTCCTTCTTCTCTATAGAATATTGGTTCCTGTAGTCCCCATAGATACCATGAGTGAGACTTCACCTGCCTACAAGTGATGCAAAAAGGGTCAGTGTCTAAAGGGTTTATTGGTTAAAGTCACTTGAACCTAGGTTCTTACACCTGCATGCCAAAATGTTATCTCCTACTTTAAATGTTTTCTCTGTTTTGTGCTAGTCATGTCTAGCCTTGTACTTTTCCTGTGACTTATTCAGTGTCTCCTATACTTGCAAATGGATCCTCCTGATATTCTCAACATTTTTTTAGTGCATCTCATGTGAGGCCCTCCCTCGCTCTTCCTTGTTGTTCATATACAACATCTAAGGGTGAAGGTGGAAAATATCCAAAGCAAGTTTCAAAATGGGAATTACTGGTAGAAGTGTGGACTACTCTATTATAAGAGTGTTATATATAGATCAATTTTTCATCCTAGGTCTTCGGATGCTTCTGATTGTAACCCCTAAAAATCTACACCAAATTGTTGTTGACTACTTATGTCTTCCCATCTATCTGTGAATGGAATGTTGTAGACCTCTTCAAATTAGTGCCCATCTTCTCCAACTACATAGTCCAAAATGCACTAAGAAATCCGGTATCCCTCTCTAAGATGATTCTCCTTGGTATCCCAAAGTGCACCCAAACCTGTTCAAAGAACTTATTTTTTTCTTCTTGTCCAGTGATGGTCTTTTTACAAGGCATGAGAATGCATATTTTGTTGAACCTGTCAACTACCACAGATAGATATTCATGTCCCTTCCTCGTTGTTGGTAAAACTCACACAAAATCCATGGAAATGCTTTCCCAAGGTCGAGTTGGTACAGGTAAGGGATGGTATAGACCTTACTTCATGTTGTTAGGATTGCTTGTACAACAAAGTATACATCCTCTAATATATTGTGCTACATCTTCTTGCACTCTACACCAACACATATCTCTGTAAGTTGGAAATTGTCTTCCCAACACCAAAATGTCATGCAACCTTAGGGGTGTGAGCCTTTCTAATAAGCTACAATTGTTCACCTTTAGGAACACAGAGCTTGTTGATATTGTAGAGTAAACCATTCTAGAAATGATAGTCATCCTTTCCATCACCTTCTCTTATGTGAATTTAGCCTTGTAGCTGTTGAAACACCTCCTTGAATTCCTCATTTTATGTGTATGCCTCTTTGTATGCATCATGGGTAAAAGGATCCATGTGCATTAGAGTTCCCAAAGTTGTAATATTAAATGTGGGTGGATATGAAAGCATGTCTGCCAACTTATTTGTGCTACCCTCCTTATAATTTATGACCAAATGAAATTGTTTTAGAAACCCTATCCACTTGTAATTATTGGTTTATTGTAGCTTACTCTAGGCCTGCAAATACTGTAGTGGCTGATGATCTGTGTAGATGATGGTCTCCTTTCTCATCATATAGTGCTTCCATTTTTTGACAGCTTGTACCAAGTCATAGAGATCCTTGTAATAGGTAGGGTAGTTGAGAACCGCCCCATGAAATAATTCAGAATGATAGCAAACGAGCCTACCTCCCTGCATCAACACTACCCACTTGCATTTGTCTCCACTTAAAAATTATTCTACAAATTTGGTAGTATGAGCATTGGTTCTTGACTAACATTTCTTTAAATATCATCAAAGATGTCACATACCCACTACCTAAATCAGATTTTTCTGGTCTTTTGTCGGACCAGAACCCCTAATTATCCATGGAGGCCCAGCGTAAGCTAGCTCTTTCTCTCTCTTTCTCCGTTCCCATGTGATCGCGGGTCATGTTCACGGTTCAATTTTGAACGTGGTGCCTATTTGTATTTTGCGCCTCGTCGCTACAGTAATGTCTAAACGTTCGACTCTGCACCCGCCGAACCCCGATGGGGCTAGCGACCGACCAATGGGGATGAATCCCTACAGGGTCAAAAAATGGCCAATAGGAACAAATATCAATAGGGGTAGAGAACCGCCAGTGAGAACAGGCCCCGTCACGCGGTTAAGTGGAATATAGGTGGCGAAAAGGGAAACTCGACACGGTGGTCGACATGACAGGAGGGGGACCCACTTCACACGCCACACTATTCCGGACCCCCCCCATTAAAGGAAAAATGGCAAGGGGGGTCCGGAATCTACTTGAGCGTCGTTGATCATGATGAGTTAATCTCGACCGTTTGAAAGTTGTGCATCCAATTCTGGACCCCCCCCCCCCTACCGCTAAAGGTAGAACAATAAGGGGGCTCCGGAATGGAACCTCAGCCATAGATATGGACGGGTGGACTCTAGTCATCCAGATCTACTCGCCGCTTATCCTAAAGCATATTCATATCCTGGCTTAATTTGACGTCTCATCTCCACATCTAACGGTCATTACAGACCCTGAGATCCTCCAAAAGAATCTCATCCGTTCATCAGGGTTTATAATCACGAGAATCTAGATTCTCGATCACGGGACCCCCAAATCCTCGATCCCCGGTTTCCCGATGCAGTTAATCTCTCGACACGTGGCCTCCGTCAATTGGACGACTCAGATCTACTTCGAGGTTTCCTCCATGGGAAATCCAAAACTCTTGTCAATAGGAATCCCGATTCCGCGATTCCCGATAAGCCAATTCACCGATATGGTCCCTTACGTGTTAGCCCTCCTGGCTAAACTCCTGGCCCACATGACCACTATCTCACAAGATCATAGCCTTATTTCCTGTCAGGTTTTCAGACTTTCCAATGCCGAAATGTACTCGTCCTCAGGATTTGCGATCCGCCGAATCCCGATATGCCGATATAATGACAACTGGCCCTACAATGGACGCTTTTCACTTTGTCGGGATTCTGGACTTCGCAATTTCTAAGTGTATGGACTTCTTGTCCATGAGATTCCCGATTTCCTGATGGATGACTTTCCTTTCGGGACTTTTCCCGAATGCTCCGATTGCCACCACGCGTCCTCCTATGATGGATGGCTCATATTGATTCCAGGATTTTCACTATGACAATTCCCGACCTCATGTCATCGTGACTCCTGATTTCACGAATGCTGATAACCCTGATGGCCACGCCTCTCGTCGGGAATTTCAACCTCCTGTTCACGAGGGCTTAACCCCCATGCATCTCTTAATAGATACAATGGCTGTCGGGTTTTTCTGGCTAAGATCTAACGGCTCAGATCTGTCCCACCTTGTGCACTCTTCCACTACTTCATGGATGTGGAAACATCAATGGTCCAGATGTTCTCATGGACCGTGGGGATCTACGGTCCTAAACTCTTCACTACCCACGAAGACACAGGAAAACCAAGTGGTAAGGCCTTTAACGCCCTACTTTCGCCTACTAATCTAACGGTCATGGGGGACTGCAGATTTCCCGATGAAATCTCATCTGTCGATCATCACCTATCAAGGTTAAGGCCCTTAACACTTCTTCCTCTCCTTCTGATCTGACGGTCGTGAGTGACCACAGATCTCCCGACGGAGTCTCGTCTGTTGATTCGATATTCCATCCTTAAGCTGCCATCTCAGGTTTTTAAGAGGATCATTTCTCCTCATACAGAGTTACTAAGGCTTTACGCCTTCACATTTACCTTTCGGGTTCTTGAGGGGTTATTCAAGGAGAGTATCTCTATGGGGAGACTTACTCAGGGTACTTTCTGAGTCCAAAAGGGTATCGTCCAACCGAGGTCCAGACATGAAGTCCGAAATAGACCAGTACGCATGTAAATAATGATTCATGAGGACATAGGCCATATATAGTCTCTTCCATACAAATATACAACTACTAGTACTGATCAAAACGTCCTACGGAGATTCTTACAATGAATTCATTCACAGTTTCACAGCTTATGGGCATAATCATCAGAACAAACATATATACATATATATTTTAAGATGCCAGAGGAAAAACACTTATCAGAAAATAACACCAGGGGTTATGCAACTGCTGAGAGGGGTGCTCGTTTCCACCCAACCGTAGGCTTAGCGAATCCCAGCAGATTTACCACTAGCCACCGCTGAGCTGAGACCACGATGTTGTGAGACTGCGTCTCCGTTTTCCAGTGACCATGAGCGAAGGTTGCAATCCTTCCTCTCTGCTATCACTCACTCTGCGTAATTCCAGATTTCTCTCCTCGCGTCTGCCCCCCCAATCGCTTCTACCCCACACCTTATCCTCTTTCGAGGTTGCGTGTGGCGTGATTACCCTCACGCTGATCAGGTCTGACGGCTCTACGGATGGGAGGTTCACCTCCCATCCCTCATTAAACCATCTACCTACCAGCCTGCGAGACATTTAACTCGGGGCTAGCGAGCCGCTTTTGGTTCTCCGGGTCAGTGGAGTCCAAATACGGTATTAATTCTCGGTGGAAGTTAACACCACCTTTCCAGGTGCCTTCCACCGCCATCATGGCCTCTTTTTCTACACATCCCCTCTCAACAGTCCTGCAATAAATTCAAAATGTTATTCACATTTATTGACCTTTTACTCAAGGTCCATTTACATCACATATTCACATTTATGAGTTTGCCATAGTTCTTGGCCAGTCCAGTTATTTTCACCAACTAGGGGAAACAGGGTGTTACCATTCCCTCCCCCTTAAAAGGAACATCATCCTCGATGTTCTTAGCTACTAACATGAATTGCATGTACAGAAGTAAACAAAATTGGGTATGCCTGTCTCATGGCATCCTCCATTTCCCATGTAGCCTCATCTTGGCCAAAATGTTTCCACTGCACCTTGACATTTGCAATGGCTCTGTTCTGGAGCGGGGTTTCCTTTCTGTCCAGTATGCATTGGGGTTTTGGTAGAAATTCTCCCTCCGGTTCCACCTGGATCACAGACGAGTCAATTATATGATTAACATCATGTACATATTTCTTCAATAATGAAACATGGAAAACATTATGTGCTTTTACTGTGGGAAGAAGTGCTAGCCGATAGGCTATAGGTCCAACTCTATCTAGAACCTCAAAGGGTCCACAATACCAGGGTGAAAACTTGGCACAATCTCCCATTCTCAGGGAACTCCTTCTGGGCTTAATTCTGAGATATACATGGTCTCCCATTTTGAACTCTCTTGGAGTTCTCTTTTGATCAACATAACTTTTTTGTCGGTTCTGAGCGACCTTCAGATTTTGTTTTATCCGAGTCACTTGCTGTTCCATTTCTTTCAACATGTCGGGTCCAAAAGAAATCCTATTTATAGGATTACTCCAGCTGACTGGAGTATTACACTGTCTACCATAGAGGACCTCGAAGGGACTCATCTTTATGGATGCTTGGTAGTCGTTGTTGTAGGCAAATTCTACCAATGGAAGGTAGTCTTCCCATCTCCTGGGTTGATGCATTACATGCATCCTTAACATATCCTCTAATATCTGATTCACTCTTTCTGTCTGTCTGTCGGTTTGAGGGTGATAGGCGGTGCTGAACAAAAATTTGGTCTCCAAACCAGCCATCAGTGATTTCCAAAAATCGGAAGTAAATTTTGTGTCTTTGTCAGATATTATCTCTCTCGACATACCATGCAGTCAGAATATCTCTTTCATGAATATCTGGGCGATATCTATCGCCTTGCAGGTGGATTTGATGGGAATGAAATGAGAAGACTTTCTCAACTTATCCACCACCACCATAATGGTATCATTCTATTTGGTTGAGGTTGGTAATCCAGTGATAAAATCCATGGAGATGGTTTCCCATTTCCATTCTGGAATGGGTAAAGGGTGTAATAGTCCTGTTGGGTGTCGATGTTCTGCTTTAACCTATTGGCACTCTATGCATTGGGCCAAATATTTGGCTATGTCTTTCTTCAGACCAGGCCAATAAAATTGTTTCCGGGTGGCAGTGATCATTTTTTGGTATCCTGGGTGACCAGTGTATGGTCTTTTATGTAGTTCATCCATAATGAGCCTCTTCAAGTCATCACAATTTGGAATGTACAGTCTATCTCTGTAAGTGAGCAGACCTCCTTCGGTCATCTGGTAGCCTTCATATTTTTCTCCAGCGGGTTCTTGCTGTAGGTATAGGGTCACAGTGTGAACGAAGGAATCTGTTTCTTATGCATTTCTGACTCTGTTCTTGACATCTGTCTCGCAGGTACTCACTGTTTCCAGGTGAATCGTTTTCATGCTTCTGCTAAGGGCATCGACCACCCTATTTTCTTTCCCTTTAATGTCTTTGATTTCAAAATCAAATTCGCTAAGGAGGGCCATCCATCTAGCTTGT
Source organism: Picea engelmannii (assembly GCA_009831015.1). NCBI lineage: Eukaryota > Viridiplantae > Streptophyta > Pinopsida > Pinales > Pinaceae > Picea > Picea engelmannii. The sequence goes on along the minus strand of ML776753.1, from coordinate 33,067 downwards.
CTAGCATTGATCTTTGGTTGGTCAAACAAATATCGCAATCCACAGTGATCTGTCATGAGTACAATTTTCTTCCCAAGAGGTAATGCCTCCACATTTTCAAGGCGTGCACTATGGCAGCCAGTTCTAGATCATGAGTCACATAGTTGACCTCATGTTCATTCAATTTTTGGGATTCATAGCAGATCACCTTTCCTTCTTGCATAAGGACTCCTCCGAGCCCTTCCTTACATGCATCTGTGCACACAAGGAAGTCAGCTTTTGGGTCAGTGATTTTCAACATGGGTGCATGGGTTAGTAGATGTTTCAAGTTTTGAAATCTTTCTTCACATTGCTGTGTCCACAGGAATTTTGTCCCGTTCTTCTGGAAAGCAGTGATTGGACAACCAATCTTGGAGAATCCTTTTATAAATCTCCTATAGTATCCCTCTAATCCCATAAAGGATCTGATTTCTGAGACATCCTTTGGGGTAGGCCTTTCCATGATAGACCTGATCTTGTCAGGATCTACTGCTACCCCTTCCTCGGACAAAACATGTCCCAAGTAATGTATTTTCTTCTGAAAGAATTCACATTTGCTGAATTTAGCATAGAGCTGATGCTCTCTTAGCACTTGCAGCACAAGTCTAAGATGCTCTTCATGTTCTTCTCTATTCTTAGAGTAGATTAATATGTCATCAATGAAAAATAGTACAAATTTATCTAAAAATTTACTGAGTACATTGTTCATTAAGCACATGAAAGTTGCAGGGGCATTGGTTAACCCAAATGGCACTACCACAAATTCATAGTGACCATACTGTGTCCGGAAAGCAGTTTTATGGATGTCTTCACCCTTAATTCGGACTTGATGGTATCCCGACCTCAAGTCAATTTTTGAGAAAATAGACGCACCCCCCAACTGATCAAATAGATCATCGATCATGGGCAAGGGGTATTTTTTCTTTATGGTTACTTTATTGAGTTGTCTATAATCGATACACAGTCTAAGGGTGCCATCCTTCTTTTTCACAAATAGGACTGGTGCTCCCCATGGGGACACACTGGGTCGAATATAACCCTTAACCATCATTTCTTTTAATTGTAATTTGAGTTCCACTAATTCAGGTGTGCTCATCCAGTAGGGTGTTCTAGACACCGACACCGCTCCTGGTGCGAGCTCTATTGAGAAGTCAATGTCTCTTCTCGGAGGTAGACCTTGTACCTCTTCCGGAAACACATCTTTGTATTCTCTCAGGATAGGGTGATCATCAGGGCTTGGTTTATCACCTTTGATTGTTTTCAACACCTGTATTGCATATAGGGGACATCCCTTTCGGCAATACTTTCTCATTTGCAGGGATGAGATTTGTCTCACCAAGACCGGTTTTTGGATCCCTTGGAGGTTTATCCTTTTTCCTTCTTTGCTCACACATTCTAAGGTTTTATGGTAACAGTCCAATTTGGCCTTATGGGCGGCTAGCCAGTCCATATCAATCAACAGATCATATGATCCCAGGGGTAATACATTAAAGTTTGCTTGGGTGGGGAATTCACCCAACATTAACTGGCAGGCTGGTATGGCCTCTACCACCTTTCTTTTAGTGCCAGTGGCTAACTGTACCAACCATGGCTTGGTTTGTTTTTGTGGCTGTAGCTTACACTTATCCACAGTCTTAGGGGATATATAACTCAAATTTGAACCAGTGTCAATCAAAACAGACACTAGATGGTTGAAAATCATACCTTCTATTTCCACCACTGAAGCTTGGTGGTCAGCTTGGTTATTATCCAAGGCTACATAAATCTACGGCACACTCCTTGCCACATCATTGATTATGGTAGCTTCCTGAATGTTATAAAATTTCCTACTGTTCTATTGTCGGTGTGGACAGTCCCTCAGGAGATGCTCTTCTCCGCAACCCCATCATTTCAAAGGTTCTTTCTTTGGGTTATTAGTCTTTACTGGTATAGGTCCAGAAGTTTTATTTCCATATGATGATGGAAAGTTTTGCTGGAGTACACTCCGGGTTGGAAAGTTCATTCTGGGGTTCTTCTTGTAGTTTTTAAATACTGAGGATTTGATCCCCTTTTACTAAAATTTCGAACCACTCTTCTGTCTCCAGTCTCCACGAGACTCTTCTCGATGTCCATATTGTTCATGACAATATGTTGCCTTTCGTATAGTGTCTTCTAAGGTCTTTGGCTCATCAAATTCAATTCGGTTCTGATATTCCTTGGGTAGCCCACTGATGAAGCGTTGCGCCTTCGCCTTCTCTGCTTTGATGTAGGGTACATATCTCAATAAGTCGAGGAATTTGTTGACATATTCCTCTATAGTAAGTTGTCCCAGTTTGAGTTCATAAAACTCTTTAGCCTTCTCGTCGAAATATATTCCCAACAAATATTTCTTTCGGAAGTACTTCTCAAACCGTTTCCAAGACAGGTCCTCCTCGCAGACCCCTTTCATATTCTTAAGGTCTTCCCACCAGATGGAAGCCTTTCCATTTAGATTGAAAGTGGCCACTTGTGCCTTCAAATTCTCTGAAAAATCATGGACTCTGAAATATTTCTTCAGTCCAAGTAGCCAGGCTTCGACTTCCTCTCCCTTCTTTATCTCACCGTCGAAGGAGGGAGGTTTGGCCTTTCTAAATTCCTCAAACTTATGACTCTTGGAAGTTTTTTGCTTCTTCTGTTTTCTTCGAGAATAAGAACTGGTCTTGCTGCTGGAAGAGCCTTCTGAATCGCTAGCTTGCTTCTTAGTGGAATCGTCCGGCATGGGTCCTTTACCTTTGGGGTGGACCTTTCTTGAGGTGCTCCTCTCAGTATGGCCACTAATACGACCATGTTTCGTCACTTCGGGTTCATGTTGCATTTGTCGTTGTAGGTCGGATAAGCTCTGCAGTAACACTGCATTAATTTCAGTTTTCTTTTCTTGTTCTTTCATCATCCTTTCATTGTCGGCCTTGCAGCTTTGCAACTCAACCATGAGACTCCTCATAGTCTTGGCCAGGTCTGGAGGGGTTCCTATCACTCTTCTTTCATCAGACTCTTTGTCTCTGTTGTGGGAGCCTTCTCCCACCTCTTGGTGAGTTACCATACTCCGCATCTGTAAATTCCTGTGGCTGATCGTCCGCTTAGGTGAAAAGACAAACGCTGGTTGTTAGTCAAGAGTTAGATATATTTTTATAATCTACACATAATTTATAACTCTTTCACATGCATACACAGTCGGGTTCTCGTTTCCAAGTTTTCAATCCTGGACAAAAGAGTTACGTTAGGGGGTTGCTCTTCGTAGGAGTACTTCGAACGGAGCTTATGCACAACTCGTTCATGAGTCCAATCAGGCCGAGTGTTGTAACCATGCTCTAATACCACTTTGTCACATACCCACTACCTAAATCAGATTTTTCTGGTCTTCTGCCGGACCAGAACCCCTAATTATCCATGGAGGCCCAGCGTAAGCTGGCTCTTTCTCTATCTTTCTCTGTTCCCATGTGATCGCGGGTCATGTTCACGGTTCAATTTTGAATGCAGTGCCTATTTGTATTTCACGCCTCGACGCTACAGTAATGTCTAAACGTTCGACTCTACACCTGCGGAACCCCGATAGGGCTAGCGACCGACCAATGGGGACAAATCCCTACAGGGTCAGCAAATGGCCAATAGGAACAAATCTCAACAGGGGTAGAGAACCACCAGTGAGAATAGGCCCCGTCGCGTGGTTAAGTGGAATACAGGTGGCGAAAAGGGAAACTCGACACGGTGGTCGACATGACAGGAGGGGGCCCCACTTCACACACCACACTATTTCAGACCCCCCCCCTCCCCATTAAAGGAAGAATGGAAAGGGGGGTCTAGAATCTACTTGAGCGTTGTTGATCATGATGAGTTAATCTCGACCGTTCGAGAGTTGCGCGTCCAATTTTGGACCCCCCCCTACCGCTAAAGGTAGAACAGTAAGGGGGCTCCGGAATGGAACCTCAGCCGTAGATGTGGACGGGTGGACTTTGGCTGTCCAGATCTGCTCGTCGCTTATCCTAAAGCATATTCATGTCCTGTCTTAAGTTCTTGTTTCATCTCCACATCTAACGGTCATTACAGACCTCGAGATTCTCCGAAAGAATCTCATCCATTCATCAGGGTTTATCATCACGAGAATCCAGACTCTCGATCACGGGACCCCTGGATCCTCGATCCCTAGTTTCTCGATGCGGTTAATCTCTCGACATGTGGCCTCCGTCAATCGGATGACTCAGATCTACTCTAGGGTTTCCTCCATGGGAAATCCCAAACTCTTGTCAATAGGAATCCCGATTTTGCGATTCTCGATGAGCCAATTCACCGATATGGTCCCTTACATGTTATCCCTCCTAGCTAAACTCCTGCCCCACATGACCACTATTTCACAAGACCACAACCTTATCTCCTGTCGGTTTTTTGGACTTTCCAATGCCGAAATGTACTCATCCTAAGGATTCGCGATCCGCCGAATCTCGATATGCCGATATAATGACAATTGGCCCTACAATGGACACTTTTCACTTTGTCGGGATTCCAGACTTCACAATTTCGAAGTGTATGGACTTCTTGTCCACGGGATTCCCGATTTCCCGATAGATGACTTTCATTTCAGGATTTTTCCCGAATGCTCTGATTGCCACCACGCGTCCTCCTATGATGGACGACTCATATTGATTCCGGGATTTTCACTATGACAATTCCCAACCTCATGCCATCGTGACTCCCGATTTTATGAATGATGATATTCTGATAGCCACGCCTCTCGTCGGGACTTTCAACCTCCTGTTCATGAGGGCTTAACCCCCTTTTATCTTCTAATAGATCCAATGGCCATCGGGTTTTTCTGGCTAAGATCTAACGACTCAAATCTGTCCCACCTTGTGCACTCTTCCACTACTTCATGGATGTGGAAAAATCAGCGGTCCAAATGTTCTCATGGACCATGGGGATCTATGATCCTAAACTCTTCACTACCCACGAAGACATAGGAAAACCAAGTGGTAAGGCCTTTAACGCCATACGTTCTCCTACTAATCTAACGGTTGTGGGGGACCGCAGATTTCCCGACGAAATCTCATCCATCGATCACCACCTATGAAGGTTAAGGCCCTTAACACTTCTTCCTCTCCTTTCGATCTGACGGTCGTGAGTGACCACAGATCTCCCCACGGAGTCTCATCCATCGATTCGATATTCCATCCTTAAGCTGTCATCTCGGGTTTTTAAGAGAATTGTTTCTCCTCATACAGAGTTACTAAGGCTTTACGCCTTCACATTTACCTTCTGGGTTCTTGAGGGGTTATTCAAGGAGAGTATCTCTATGGGGAGACTTACTCAGGGTACTTTCTAAGGCCAAAAGGGTATCATCCAACCAAGGTCCAGACATGAAGTCCGAAATAGACCAGTACGCATGTAAATAATGATTCATGAGGACATAGGCCATATATAGTCTCTTCCATACAAATATACAACTACTAGTACTGATCAAAACGTCCTACAGACATTCTTACAATGAATTCATTCACAGTTTCACAACTTATGGGCATAATCATCAGAACAAACATATATACATATATATTTTAAGATGCCATAGGAAAAACACTTATCAGAAAATAACACCAGGGGTTATGCAACTGCTGAGAGGGGTGCTTGTTTCCACCCAACCATAGGCTTAGCGACTCCCAACGGATTTACCACTAGCCACCCCCGAGTTGAGACCACGATGCTGTGAGACTACGTCTTTGTTTTCCAGTGACCAGGAGCGAAGGTTGCAATCCTTCCTCTCTACTATCACTCACTCTGCGTAATGCCAGAGTTCTCCCCTCGCGTCTGCCCCCCCAATCGCTTCTACCCCACCCGTTATCCTCTTGCGAGGTTGCGTGTGGCACGATTACCCTCGTGCTGTTCAGGTCTAATGGCTCTATGGATGGGAGGTTCACCTCCCATCCCTCATTAAACCATCTACCTACTAGCCTGCAAGACATTTAATTCGGGGCCAGTGAACCGCTTTTGGTTCTCCGGGCCAGTGGAGTCCAAATTTCGGTATTACTTCTTGGTGGAAGTTAACGCCACCTTTCCAGGTGCCTTCCACCACCATCGTGGTTTCTTTTTCTGCACATCCCCTCTCAACAGTCCTGCAATAAATTCAAAATTTTATTCACATTTATTGACCTTTTAATCAAGGTCCATTTACATCACATATTCACATTTATGAGTTTTCCATAGTTCTTGGTCAGTCCAGTTATTTTTACAAACTGGGGGAAACATGGTGTTACAAAATACCTTCTACTAATTCTTTCCCCATAGGAAACTCTTACCACTAATTGTTATGGCATGGAGTGGTGCAACTATGGCTGAAAATGAAGCTATGAACTTCCGCAAGTATTGTGTTGCCCCAAAAAAACTCCTAACTTCAGTGAAATTTGTAGGAATTGGACATTTCATGATGGCCTCCATCTTTCCAGGACCTATCTTGAGATCCTCTCCACCAATCACATACCCCAAATACACCAAACATTACTGAGCAAACTCACATTTATTAAGATTTGCCAATAGCTGGTGATTTTTTAGAGTCTCTAACACTTGCATAAGATGTGTCATATCCTCCTCCTAAGTAGCATTATAAACCAGTATATCATCCAAATAGACAATAAAAAATGAATCTAGATAAAGGCATAAAACACCATTCATTAGTCTCATAAGTTTAGTCAGTGTATTGCATAAATTGAATGGCATAACCAACCACTCATAAAAACCTTGCCTTGTCTTGAAGGCAGTCTTCCAGATATGTTCTTATTTGACTCGTACCTAGTGATATCCTAACTTCAAATCCATCTTAGTGAAGTACTTGACATGCTTCAACTAGTCCAATAGATCATTGATCCTTGGTAGGGGGTACCGATTCTTTAGTGTAATCTTGTTCAATTCCATGTAATCGATACACATTATCCAAGTCCCATCCTTCTTGGGAAAACTTATTATGGGTGACCCACAAGGCGAGGTACTTGGTCGAATATAACCCTGCTCCAACAATTGTTGCAATTCCTTCTTCACTTCATTCACTTCCAAAATTGACTGTCTATACATCCCAATATTCAACAATGGGGAGTCTGGAAACAACTGTATTTTATGCTACACTTCTCTCTTGGGTAGTATCCCTTTAGGCTCCTAGAGCACACCTTTGTATTTCTGTCGTAATTCCTCCAACTATTGTTTCTTCTCTTTAGTACACCCCTCTAGGTATTCCTTCACTCTCATTGACTCATCATCGGACTAATTTTCTCTTAAGAAAAGTAAAACATATTTCTTACTATAACTAATCAAATTTTTCACTTGATTGGCACTTACTAGTGAGATATTTGACTTTCCTTTATGTGCATTGATGATGTAGGACTTCCCATCCTAAATAGTTAGTATTGGTTGGCTCTCCAAATGAATATTACATCCCTCATATGCATGTAAGGGCTTCCAAAAACTACTCCACATACATAAAGGGGTACTACATCCAATTCTACTTCATCAATAAAATCAACACTTATAGAAAATTTAATCTTACATTGTTTTGTTACCTTTATCTCTACATCCTTGTTTACCCAACCCAATGGATAGGGAATAGGATGATTATGAACCTCCAATCCAATCTTGTTGACCAGATCCACTACTATGAGATTAGCTTGTGAACAAACATCTAACAAAGCATCTATACTTAGGTCTTCTTGACCTGAATCTTGATGTGGAAGAGCTTGCTCATCTCCTTCTCTTCCTGGTGATGAAGGATAATCAGTTTCACCTCCTTCTACATAGATGTGCATACAATATTTTCATCCAAATCCGAGATACTTTCAACCTAATTGCTTGAATATTTGTCTAGAATGTTCTTTTTCTTTCCTTCCTTCTTCCAGTTCTTTGGGTTCAGCTCTGGATGTAGTGTCCAACATTTTTCCTTGGTGTGGCCATCAATGTTCCAATGGTTTTAATGGTTTTTGGGATATTTACTCTATTGTGCAGTGGTTGTTGTCTTCTTATATTTCCCCCCTTTCCACTTCTTCTTCCCCTCCTTGGAATATTCCTGGTGCTCATTCTGCTTCGAACCACTTGGATGCCCCTTCTTTTGGCCTATTTTTTCCAGGTACTATACCTGTGCACATGCCTCATCCACCATCCTTGGATTGAAGAGAATCATATTATTTCATAGATGATTTTGTAAAACCCCCAGATACTTTAGGAGTACATATGGGTTCTTGGGATAGATACCCAACATGATGGCCATTTTTTTTAACTCTGTGGTGTAACTCATGTACACTCTTCCCCTTCCTCTGCCTGATGTAGTTCCATCGAATCCATTGGTCATATACATACCCGATAGGGTAAAATTGGGACTTAATGAGGGTTTTGAAGTTCTCCCACCTAGTTACTAGTGGATCACCCTCTATCCTAAGTGTTTATGTATGGCTTTCCCACCAGGTTAAAGCATGGCCCTCTAACTTCAATCTAGCAAATCAACTCTTTTGCTCTTCATCTATATGGTGAATGAAAAAATAAACTTCTAGTTGTTGCAACCAATGATTCATTTTTAATGCATCGATATCACCTTGATATGGCTTTATTTCCACTTTCACTTCCATCTTGAATAGGGATTGTGAAAAGTTCACGACACTTGAACTCAAATGCTCTTTTTTGGATTCTTTCCACGACTCCTTTTCTTCCTGATATTCTGATTTCCTCTCCGATCTATTCTCTGAGTTAAAGCCTCCATCATCTTTGAATGGTATGAGCTTGCTTGCTAGAGCCTCCACAAGGAGGTTCATATTTCGACTGATGTTGGAAACTTGTGCTTGCATCCTCTCAAATCTCTCTTCTGCTGGACCTCGAGGGTTATTATGAACATACTCATCTGCCATGACTAGGGTTTATGTGACTTCTCATTATAAAATTCTTGGATCCTCCAACTTCCCCCAAATACTCAAAAGAAAAACCTCTCTCTAAAACCAATACGATCTATAAACTACCATGGATATTCCACCGGAATAGTTTGTCACAACAAATCTCATAAAATACTGAAATCTTTACTATTAAGGTTAATTTCCTTTAGATATCCAGAATACTTAGTTACTGATAAAATATATAAAATGAAAAAAAATAAAGATCAGTAAATCAAATTCACAACATCCACAAATAAACACAAGATATAACCTGGGAAACCCAATATGGGAGAAAACCCAGCTAGAAGGTGAGGCTTCTCTACTCTCTTTTCTCTGGTAAAGAAATGATGTAAGTACAAAGAAATAAGCACTCTATGTGGAGTTTCCTTTGACTTGTGGCCTATATATATTCTACATAATCTCTACTCCTCTGTTATTCTCATAGAATACCACTCTCAGATGCTTTTCTTAGCTATGGAATAAGATACAATGCAAAATAATGGAACCCCTTCTCCTCCTAGTGGCCCAGTATTTAACATAGCCCAATAACCGTCTAGGGATAGTTTTTTTACTTCCTCAACCCTCAATTGTGATAGGGTTTTGAAAATTATAGAATCTTGTTGAAGCTACACATGTGGATAGCCCCATATGCCTGAGTAATGGGGGTTGACATAAGCATCCTCTCCTACCATGGTGGTCAACATGGTAGGTCAAATTGCATGAGGCATAATGTTTGCACATGAGCTCCAATTGATGAACGAGTTGCATTGTTGGAAAGGTCTCGATGTGTAGAATAGTGTTATGGGGTCCACTATAATTTGGGAACGTTTTAACCCGAAAAAATGTCATTTGATGCCTAAAAATGGCCCTGGAAGGTTTCAGACCCTAATTTTCCAAATTGGGACTTTCCACTAAAATGGCCCTGCAAGTTGATTCCTACATTTTTTTTTCCACTCTAAAAGGATCAATATAGATTAAAAACAATATAATGATCCAATATGGATCACTAAGTTGAAAATATCTACAACATTCCATCCAAAAAAATTGGGAAGACAGAAGAAGTCAATAGGGATTTGGTGCAAATTTTTAGGAGTTACAATTAGAAGCATCCAAAGACCTGGAATGAAAATATGATCTACATACAACACTCTTATAATAGAGTAGTCTACAGTTCTACTAGTAAGTCACCTTTTGAAACTTGATTTGGATATGTGCCACCTTCACCCTTGGATGTTGTATATGGAAAACAAGGAGGAGTGAGGGAGGGCCTCATAGGAATTCATTGAGAGCAGAAACAATTGTTGAGAAGATTAGGAAAACTCATTTGTGAGTACAAGAGACACTGAAGAAGTCACAGGAAAAATACAAGGTCAGACATGATCACTATAGAACCAAGAAGTCATTCAATGTGGGAGATTGAGTTTGGTTACAACTAAACAAGGAAAGACTACAAGGTCCCACTAAGAATATCAAGGCTTTGCAGTATGGAACTTTCGAGATATTGGAGAAGGTGGGAGATAATTCCTACAGACTCATTATACCCCCATACATGCACATTTACTCAGTAGTGAATGTGGTAACCTCAAACTCTATGAGCCTTCCATGTTGGATCAGGAGGAGGAGAAGGTCCTACTTTCCATCGAGGACTTAGCACCAGATGCTTAGGAAAATTTGGTAGAGGACACATTTTTGAAAAAATGGTATAGAACTACAAGATAGGGGTAGCATGACCTATGGAAGATTGGGTTGAAAGGACAACTTCCAGGAAAAGCAAACTGGTGCTCCAAGGAAAAAGTAGAGAAAAAAATTCATCACCTCATTCAATAAATATTTTGGGGACAAAAATCCTCCCTAAATGGGGAGGTATGATCCAAATTGGATCATTATATTATTTTTCATCTATTTTGATGCTTTATGGGTGAAAAAATGGAGGAATCAACTTGTAGAGACATTTTAGCGATTGGTCCCAATTTGGAAATTTGGGTCCAAAATATCATCTAAAATATTTGGGAGCCCATCTGAGGCATCAAACGACACATTTTTTATGGTCAAAACCTTACTATGGATTAAGCGGATATATTCTACACACCAATACCTTTCCAGTGGTGAAATAATTTCCCCAATCATAGTTCATATGTGAAAGTTATGTCTCCCGCAATTTGACCTACCGTATTGATCACCATGGTGTGAGTGGATGCCATGTCGCCCCCCATTACATAAATGTGTGGGGATAGCCATGTAGTGTATTTTCTAGAAAATATAGAAGGTCCAAATCTGATCACCAATTGAGGGTTAAGGAATTCAATACCCTAACCCTAGACGACTATTGCGCTGCTAGGAGGAGAAAGGGTTCCATTCTTTTGCATTGTATCTTGTTCAATAATTGAGCATAACAAATGAGAGTGGTATATTGTGAGTATAAAAGAGGAGGAGAGATTATGTAGTATCCATACAAGATACAATGTCAAAGTAAACTCCATAGAGAGTTCATCTTTCTTTGTACTTACATTTGAAGAAAAGAGAGCAAAGCGACCTCACCTTCTAGCTGAGTTTTCTCCCGTATTGGGTTTCCCATGTTATATATTATGTTTGTTTGTGATGGTGTATGTTAATATTTGTTTATGTTCTTTATTTTTTTTAGTTAATCTATTTCATATATTTTAAGAAAAAAAAATAGTAATTAAAGAATCTAAAATCTAGAGGAAATTAACCTTCATAGTAAAAATTTAAGTATTTTATTAGATTTGTTGTGATGAATTGTCTAGTGGAATATCCATAGTATTTAAAAAATCATTCAAGATTTTGTCAAGTGCTTAGATCATTATCTGGGAGTCTCCCTCCAACAATACATTGTATAAACCCCAATCAATAGCAATTTTCAAACCTCTAACCATAGCCATTAGTTTAACTCCATTGTTTTCGTTGTTGCCTAAGTGGTAGAATAAATGCATAGAATGTTTTTTTTGTTATTCATGAACACTCCAACTACCCTTGAGGGGCCCAAGTTATCTTTTTATGCCCCATTGAAGTTGATTTTGAAATTTTTTAAGGGGGTGGTCTCCATGATTCTAGAGGAGGGGATTTGGAGTGGGTGATGTGGCTGGGTGGATCTAAGAACACTTGTCGTTCAATTTTTTTCAATGTCTTTGAGTTTTCTAGGTTCTCTAGGCCATGGGAAACTCTTGATTATTTCTTGGATACTTGTTTTGATCCCCCCATAGCACCTCTATATCCCTTATGTTGCTTTTGAGGATACACTTGTTGCGTTGCTTCCATATCGTCAACAATGCAAAGCCTAGGAAGAGAATCCATGCCTTATTGAGAATGGAATTTTTATAAGGAATTATTTTCTAGTATTCCAGGGATCTAATAATATTATTTCATATTCTATCTAATTGTCTAAACAATTTGAATCCATGATCCCACAATAATCTTTCCTGGGTATCCAATGAAAAGGTGTTCAATTCTTTCCTCTTCTAGTCTACACATGTGACATAATGATGGACCATCAAAGCCTATTTTGGTGAGCTTGTCCTATGTAAGATTTTTCCTATTGGACAAGAGCCAAAGAAATGTAGAAACTTCTAGGAATTTCTCCTGATTCTAGATCTAGTGCCATTTCCCCCCCTTTTCTAAGCTACTAAAGTTTGTTGTTAGTGCATAGGCCTCTTTTATGTTGTAGTTACCAGATCCTTGAGTACCCCATATAATGATGTATTGATATGGATCTATACTAACTATTCTGGAGCATATGAAGTTATCGACAAGTTTTTGTGAGTGCTCATCTACTTTTGTAGGCCATTTTGATTATGAGATCTAAGGTATGAAGGAATTGAGAGGATTTTATTCATGTATATTCCAATAGTGGCTAACAAAAATCTAGCCCCAATTCCACAGGAATGATTTTTCTTCCATCAAGGTGGAATTAGATGATAAAATATTGCTTTGTTTCCATGGAACATCCCATAAGAGAGTTACAGAGATGTTCTTGAACTCCCAAAAATAGTGTTTTTGTACCAAATTATTGTTGAGCCATGTGTTGTTCCAAATGAGGGATCTTGTACAAGATCCTTCTATTCAGATTAGGATTTTTTATTCAACATTACCTAGATATTTTTCTCACCATAGCTTACCCCATAATTCATATTTTCATTTAATCCATCTCCACCATGTCCTAGCTAGGAGTACTTTGCTTATGATGAAAGGATCCTTTTTTTTTTTGGTAAATAAGTTTTTGTATTATAAGTTACCTATAAAAGGTCACCATATACATGAAAGTATGCAAAGCATAAAGTTTTTTGGTCTTCATTTCCCATGTGGGAAACAAATGCTGCCAAGTGTTAAAAAATGATCCACTTCCTAAAATTTAAAAACTTGCAAATGCCAAAACCCAATTCCCTATGCACAATGTGTTGTCTATCAACTTTGATGCCAGGAAAGGTGAGAAAACATACTTAACCAAAATTTGGCCATCATTAACATCTTAAAACCAAAAACTGAGAAAGAAGTCTGCATGTTGGAGTCGTGTCGCTGGACTCCGAAGTCTCTTCATTGTCGTAGCAGTCAAAGGAACCATAGGGTGGAGGAGTGCAAGTAACAGAGCCTCCAAACGATATTCTTGGAATTCCATGAGCTTGGCCTTGAACATAGGATCCGCCAGGTCATTCCTTCTTCAAAAACCAAATCCTACAGAATTTCCAATGAACCCTAGACGTGAGAGTAATCCCCATAGTCGCAACCAGCGAGCGGAGGGGGTTGAGATGGTGTCGCCTCCAGAGTGGGAATGTCATTGGGTTGGGGGTCAGCCAGCAGCATTGCGAAGGAGTTGGTCGAGTGAGAGGTGGGAGGCACATCTGAAATGGCAACAGGGTCAAATCTTAGAGAGTTCCCCTGGCTATCAAACCACTCGACTTGACAGGCCCAAGGCAAAGACAATGGTGGAAGGCTTGGATGATTAGCATGAGACTGAGACGTAGTGGAAGTGGGAAAGGAATCATGCTAGCTGTGGATTCAATTAGCCATCCTTCCATATGCAATGTACTAGGTCGGGCCTCATTTTTATTTTCATCTTTGCCTTGGCATAACTAGGAGGGGGAAGTGGGGGATGACAATAATCAGAGTCGAATTTTGGAGCCGAATGGGAGGGACGACCGGAGAAATGACATAGTGGAAGAGCACATCTACAACATTGGAAAGTGGTAAGCAATGGAGGAGAAGCATTCCTGGAGCCAAGTGAAAAAGATGGAGGAGGTGACATGACAACTTGCTCACAACGTTCATCGCCATAACTTCTCTAGGAGGAATGACACATTGTATCACCTAAAGGTGGCACACCGTGGGGAGGATAGTCATGCCAGTGTAAATGTGCTCCATTATAAAGCTAGGGGTGAAAGTGAAGGTGCAGAGCACGTGGCCTGCCCATGTCAGCTTCCCTCTGGCCTCCCCCGTGTGTGTTATATGTCTTATAACAGCCCATCCGTGGAATGGTGAAAGGATCTTTGATACATAGTCCTCTTGCCCATTTAGGGAGACATACCTTCTCCAAATCCATGTGCACCCAATTTATTTCCCTACTTGGGCCACCCCATAGAAAGGATCTCTGTAGGTTTTGAAGTTGCTTAAATATTTTGAAAGGAGTTGTAATCATAGATAATAGATAAAGAGGCATGAATTGTAGTACATATTTGGTAAGGAGGATTTTGATAAGAAGTGAGAGGAAATGGAAATTCTATCTTTGCAGTTTGTTTTCCAGTTTGGTGAGGAGTTCTTCCTAAGAGGAATTTTTGAGATCATTGGAAAGGAAAGGAGCCCCTAAATATTTTGAGGGTAGAGTTCCTTGCTAAAAACCCATGATTTTGGAAATACTGCATTATATGTTTAGAGGGGTTTTGAAAAAATATATGAAATATTTATCTTGATTTACGTGAGCTCTAGAGGCAAGTAAGAATTTGTGAAGTATTCCTTTGAAGGAGTTGGCTTCTCAATATTTTGGTGCTCCCATTATAAGTTTGTTTTCCACAAATTGAAAATGAAATAAATGGTCAACATGTTGGTTTAGAGTTATCCCTTTAAGAGAATTAATTGCTAGTTCTTGTTTGATGCTTCATCTCATACCTTCAACCATAAGGATGTATAGAAAATGGGACAGAGGATAACCATGTCAGATCCTCTTGGATAGATTGAAGGTGGTAGAGAGATTTCTATTGACAAACATGGAGAATAAAGACAAGTAGGTAAGCTTTATAATCCAAAATATCCAATCTGACCTTAAACCAAAGACTGCTGGCATTTTTTTCATGAATTCCCAACTAAGGCGGTCACAGGATTTGGATATGTCCAGTTTGATCATCATCCCGAGAGATTTACTAATTTTACAAGGAGTGGATAGTTTCATGAACTATGATAATACCATCTATAATTTATATTCCCTCAACATAGCCTCCTTTCTCTTGTGAATTTATTTGGGCCATGAATGGTTTTTATCAGTTCGCAATGAGTTTACTGATGATTTATAGATCACATTGCATAGGACTATCAATTAGGATTTTTATGCAGAATGGGATTCCAAATCCTTTGGAATGAGGGTCATAAATTTTGAGTTAAAGGCATGGAGGATGTTCCTTGTGCATCTTGAGTCTTTTGTTTCTTCCCATAACTCTTTACCAGTCACCAACTAGCAATCTTGGAAAAAATATATAGTGAATCCATTAGGACCCAGGGATTTACTTGTAACCATTTCTTGGATAGTTTGGGGGACTTCCTCAAAGGTTGTAGCCAGCATTAGACTTGGGTTGGTTCATCAATAACCAAAGAAAGAATGTTTCTTGTAATTATTTAATAGTTCTTTTTCTTTCTATGGGAGGTTCTGATAGGAGATAATGAAAATGAGTTCTCAAATTGACTTCAATATCTTCATGTTTTTCCAATATATCCCCTATGACAGAGCTAATATAATTGATTCAGTTGTGATTCCTTTGGCTTAACATTGAATTGTGGAAGAAATGAGTGTTCTTTTCCCCCCCTTTGATCCATTTGATTCTTGATTTTTGTCTCTAGAGTGTTTCTTGTTTGTCCCTGAGTGAGAATTGAGTTTGAATGATTTCCTCTTAAATTTTTCTTTCTTATGTGTTTTCCTCCTTAATGATGATTCTTTTAAGTTTTCCATCTTCTCTTCAAGTTGAGTCTAGAATTGGAAGATCTTTCCAAAGACTATTATTCCATTTTTTAATTTTCTACTTAATTTGTTTTGATTTTTGTTGTAATATATACATACTTGTGCCATTGGTTACAGTTTCCTCTTCCCACTAGTTTCTTATGTTTTCCATGAATTCAGGATGATCTAACCAACAAATTTCAAAGTGAAATGTTTTGGATCTAGGAATTATATATTTATCCCATGCTAGACAAATTGGCCAATGGTCAGAGCTTGCACAGGGTAAACTCTTAGCCTCCATTGATGTTTTAGAATGGAAGGGAGAATTTTGATATAAGAAATTGATCCATCCTTTCTACTATTTGGTGTGTGCATCATATTTTACTATTCCATGTGTAGCGATAATTGGAGGTTTGTAGATCTAATAACCTTAGCCTACTTATATTGTATTGGAAAGCTATGCTAACGACATCTAGTCTTCTCTTTCCTCCTTTATTTTCTTGGAGGAAAGTGACTATGATAAAACCCCTCCATTATCCATTGTTCTTCATTGATTGTATCACATGTGGCCTTGAGGGAATCAAGAAAGAGAAATTTAAGGAGAGGATTGATGGGGCCATAGGCGTTGGTTAAGAAACTTTGGTCCAGAGAGGTGAGGCTATTGGAATTGGTATATATTAGGTTGGGTGTATCTAATTCACATTCAAGAAAGACTTGAGATGGATCTTGTTATCACATAAAATTGTCAAGGGCCATAGGCCACAGCCATGAGTGCAAAGCATAGCACTCAGAGCGACTCATTCCAGGCCCGAAATCAATGGCCAAAGCTCAAAATATATTTGGACTGTTCAATTAAAAAGAGCCACGCGTCATCAGATCTGTCACTCTGGGAGTTTTACTTCAGGATTTTTAAAATGAGAAACATTGCCAAGTCCCGAACGGCCAAAGCCCAAATCGCCCGAAGTCCCAAAGCGCCTTGAAGATAAGCCCCAGGTCATAGTGGTGGTCATATCGGAGGGGTCCATAAGAAGGGATCTAGCACTCTCTAGGCTCCAGTTCATGAGTTCAGAAATGGGGAGAGTCGGGAGTGGCTCACATCGAAGCACCCGAAACGTGAAGTCATGAAACACCTTTTGGGCAAGCGCTTGGTCACAGAAGAGGATTTGCATAACCTCGGGGTGTCAAAATTGACTCGCAGAAGTCGTTGGCACCATATAAGAACATTCATGGGTGTCAGGCCTCATCCTGATCCTAATGAAGGCAGTTACTGAGAATGAGAGCGGTGGTTGAGACCTCGTCTCAACACATAAATGGAAAGCAGGTTGAAGACGACCATGAGTTCAGATTAGCAATCTGAGGTTTCCTTCTGGAGGGAGTTCCCTGCAAAACACATAACTGAGGCAAGCTCACGCCTGACATGAGAAGGCCTGCACAGGCTGACAGAGTAGGCATCGACTAGAAACTTTGAATACATGAGTTTGATCACATCCCTGGTGGTTGTAGCATTTTTAGTATATATAGGTAGTTTTGATATTTTGTTAAGGTCGAAGGGTTGAGCTAGGCTCCCTGCTATTGAAATATTTTTATGAAGAACATTGGTTCTCTGGTTATGTATTTATTTTTGAGACATCTTGGTTAATCTAAGTCATCTTTCTTGTTTCATCTTATTTGCCTCTAATACTAAGAGAGTTCATGATTGACTGATTCACATGGATTGTTATGACTGTATTATGATGAATGTTATATTATAGTGTTGTTATAATTTCTTTCAGTTTCTTTGAGATTTGAATTCAAGAGGATCTTGTGTTTAATTTTTTCCTCCTTAGGTTGTTGGAAGACCTGATGTCCACAACATACCTCTACACTCTCCTCACCAAAGTCTTCCCTCTATTCACCCTTACTCCAACTTATTGACTGAAGTTGATTCCAGAACTCAATTGCTTATGCATGCTAGTCCAGATTTCTGAGTTAGAACATTATTATCATTGAGTCTTCTCCATTTGACCACCTAAAACTCATTTACATTTATTGTATAAACTGATGGGTATTAGGCTTATTCTCATTACAGTCTGAGGGTGATTCCTAGTGCTAACATAAATGGCATTGTTGTCGGGGATGGGTTTGAGCAGATTGAAGAGCTCCCTGGGAAGAAAAACTTAGATCCAACTCTTGATGGTAGACAAGAGTGGGATACAAAAATTGACTATAATCATCTACCTGGAGACTCCACAATCAGAGAATCCAGTGGGGAAGATCCTATTGAAAGAAAGATGAAGGGAATGACTAGGTATCAACTTATGAGCTTTCTGCATGAAATTTTGTTATTCTTTATCAGCTCATTTTTGTCTTTCCCTTCACATATAAAAAGGATCATATTTTTCTTTGTTTATTTGGTTGATCACCAGCCTTCCTTTATATATCCATCCTTGGAGGAAGAAGCCATACTTTCTGCCCGTGGTGTAGATGTTGATCCTATATTCTCAGGTCAGCCTATTCATAAGGATAAACTTCATACTGAGATCCCTCCTGGATTCAATCACCCATGCATCCCTGAGGAGGTTGAAACTGATCCGCAGCCTCCTCAAATCCCAACTCATCTTGTTGCTACTATTTTGCCTTGCCATCAGTGTGATAAGCCTCATATTCATCCCACTAGTTTTCAAACTATAATCAGAGATAGGTTGTTTAAACCTTTAAATATTCCATATCATCTTCATCCTTATCCTCCTGATTTCTTTAAATATCTTCCTCATTTTTCTAGGGAAGATCATGTTACAGCTGAGAGGCATGTGGAGGCCTTTGAGAACTTTGTTGGTCAATTTGAGATTGCTCATGATGATGTTTCCATGATATTGTTCTCAAATTCGTTGTTTGGAGATGTTGTTGTGTGGTTTAAATGTTTGGGAGTTGACTCCATTGGTTCCTGGGTTGAATTATGCAATGCATTTTTGAAGTGGTGGGGTGAGAACAAGTCCCTTGATCAATACTGGGATGATTTTAATGCCTTGAGGAGAGGGGAAGAGGAATCCTTGGCCATATTCAACAGAAGGTTTTACCATGTGTATCATAATATGCCTGTAGAGATCAAACCCATAGAGACTGTTGCCATGGTGTACTATGTCATGGCTCAACATTCAGAGCTTGTCCTTCACCTAAGAGAAAGGAAATCAACATCTTTATCTCAGTTATTCATGGATGTTGGGGAAGTGGAGAAGAACCTCTGATCTTGTGGCAGGATTCAAAGTCAGTATCATCTCAACTCTAAACGTAAGGAAGTTTTAACCTGTTGTCCCTATGAAGAAAAGACTGTGGATAATTTTGTCTTTGACACATGTATCCATGAGTAGCCCCATCTTGATGAAAATCATGTGTATGAATAGCTAGGAGAAACAATTACTTCTGTTCCTGAAATAGATATTTTTAACAGTTATTTTCCTAATACAATTATTGATTTAAAGGTTGATTATAGATATGAAAGACAACCCCTTTTTTATGAATATCCTAGTGATGATGAGCAGTAAGCTTATCTTGTATTTGATCACTATGAAGACAGTAAGGATGATGCAGAGGTTGGCCTTGTCACGAAAGACATAAAATTTGACCAGGAGCATCCCTTAGTTGAGGCACATGAAGAGGTCATTTATACACAGACTGAAATAAATCCACAGTCATCAGTGGATCAACAACCACCTACATCCATCCTTCTTCCACTTGTACCTACAGTTCACAGTAAGCATCTTTTGGACCCATTGATGCATGTGGTTGTCTTTCAATCAAGTGTGCCTATAGGGGACATCAAGCAAGCTGTTAGCAGCTTTGAAAAAGTGAAGGTAACCTTTCATAAGTTAATCATGCGTTGCCTTCAGTTTCATGACCCTGTCAATGAGTACATAAAGTTACACTTTTCAAATGCTTTGGAGCATGTAGGCTTGATCTTTTTATCAACATTTGAAGGTAATATGGGTGATCATAGGAATGAAATTAGTCAGTTGTCACGCTTTCCTTGTATTTTATGGATCATTTGTAGTGAAGCGAAGGATTCAGTTATCAAACGGTTTGAATGGCTATGGTGGAAGTTTGCTTTTACCTAGCATTTTGTAAAAGTGAGTTAACCTAGGTTTTGTACATAAATAAGCTCCCTCAGAAGCAGGTGTGTTTTCTTTCATTTTTAGAATAGTGTACGTGTCGGCATGTTTTCTTCAGTATGATGTTTCAGAGCATGACTCCATAGCCCAATAGCTAAGGCATTGGAACTACTTGTTCTTGGCAGCTTGCAGGGAGCATGCCATCCCCTGTGGAGCCAAATGTTATCACATAAAGTTATCAAGGACCACAGGCCACAGCCATGAGCGCAAAGCACAACACTCAGAGTGACTCATTCCAGGCCAGAAATCAATGGCTGAAGCCCGAAATCAATGGTTGAAGCCCGAAATCAATGGCCGAAGCCTGAAATGTAACTGGACTGTTCAATTAGCAAGAGCCATGCATCATCAGATCTGTCACTCTGGGAGTTTTACTTTGAGAGTTTTAAAATGAGAAACATTGCCAAGTCTCGAAGGGCCGAAGCCTGAAGCGCCCGAAGTACCGAAGTTCCTTGAAGATAAGACCCAGGTCGTAGCGGTGGTCATATCAGAGGGGTCCATAAGAAGGGAGTTAGCATTCTCTAGGCTCCAGTTCGCGAGTTCGGAAATCGGGAGAGTCGGGAGTGGCTCACATCAAAGCACCCGAAACGCAAAGTCACGAAACACCTTTTGGGCAAGTGCTTGGTCACAAAAGAGGATTTGCATAACCTCGAGGCATCAAAATTGACTCGCATAAGTTGTTGGCACCATCTAAGAACATTCATGGGTGTCAGGCCTCATCCTGATCCCGATGAAGGAAGTTACTGAGAATGAGAGCAATGGTTGAGACCTCGTCTCAGCACATAAATGGAAAGTAGGTTGAAGATGGTTGTGAGTGCATATTAGCAATCCGAGTTTTCCTTCTGGAAGGATTTCCCAGCAAAACACATAACTGAGGAAATCTCATGTCTGACATGAGAAGGACTGCACATGCTAACAGAGTAGGCGCCGACTGGAAACTTTGAATGCAGGAGTCTAATCACATTCCTGGTGGTTGCAACATTTTTAGTATATATAGGCAGTTTTGATATTTTGTTAAGGTCGAAGGGTTGAGCTAGGCTCCCTTCTATTGTAATATTTTTATGAAGAACACAGGTTCTCTAGTTATGTATTTGTTTTTTAGACATCTTGGTTAATCTAAGTCATCTTTCTTGTTCCATCTTATTTTCCTCTGATACCGAGAGAGTTCATGATTGACTAATTCACATGGATTGTTATGACTGTATTATGATGAATGTTATATTATATTGTTGTTATAATTTCTTTCAGTTTCTTTGAGATTTGAATTCAAGAGGATCTTGTGTTTAAGTTTTTCCCCCTTAGGCTATTGGAAGACCTGATGTCCACGACAGACCTCTACACTCTCCTCACCAAAGTATTCCCTCTATTCACCCTTACTCCAACTTACTGACTGAAGTTGATTCCAGGCCTCAATTGCTTATGAATGCTAGTCCAGATTTCTGAGTTAGAACGTTATTATCATTGAGTCTTCTCCATTTGACCACCTAAAACTAATTTACATTTAATGTATAAACTGATGGGTACTGGGCTTATTCTCATTACAGTCTGAGGGTGATTCCTAGTGCTAACAGATCCCATAAAAATACTAGACCCTTAGAGAATCATATAGTTGTCGTGGCTATATTTTTATAGCATTCCTAACATTTTTGTGCAATAGACTACAATGAAGTGATATCACATTTGGTTTACTAGAGTAATAAGTTAGTGGGTTTGTACTTACCTATTTTGTTTCTTCAACATGTGATGCTTGCTAGCTGCATTCGGGCCTCTAATGTACTATGATATCACCTTCATTTCAATTCCTTGGTTGGGAGGAGAAGTATTTCTTTGACATTCTTTTTTTGTATCATGAGTCCACTGAGTGTGCACCTAATTATTCTAGTTTTTGCTTTGAGGAATTCCTATCTCTTTTCTTTTCCTCTATGGCTATTTTTTTTAGGGGATTAGTCCTTATGTCTAGATACAATTAGATATTTGGTTTGGGTTCAAGGTTCCTAACTTTGCTTTACCTTTTATGAGTTTCTTTTGAAGTTGGAGTAGTCGATCATCTGCAAGATCTATTAGGTGTGTTTCCCCATGCACTGATGAGTGTTGGTAGATCCATGTTGATTGAATCCAACTCCATTTCTTGTAGTATATTATCTTCTTCACATTCGTCCTGGGTTTCCTCCTCCATTCCCTTTCTATATCCATTTCTTCCTTTGGATTTTTATTTTGACAGGTGCTTGGAGGATTGGTTTTCTAACATTTTCCTTCTCCTATTATTAGGTGATCTACTTGATGTTGTCCTCCATTAGCTTGCATTATTTCTTAGTTGGATTTTCATTTTCTCCTAAGGTTGACAAGATTTAGAAGATATTGAAATTCTTATCCTGTGTACTTGTGGTTGGCCTGGCTAATTTTTCTCGTTACTTCCTTTTACTTGGCACCTTGTTGATGTTAAATTATGAGCTTGATTTCTTATGCGGATTAATTCTTTCATTTTCTTCAATACTTTGATTCCAGCTTAATACACTTCAACAATACCAAATCATAATTGAATAGAGATAACTATGTAGATAAGTAAGCATGCACATCAACAACACATATACTCTAGGGAAACCCTGTACAGTGAGAAAAAACCCAGCAAACAATATTCCTTTATTGCATTAATAATGTAAGATCACTTACAAATATCCACCATGAATGTTCTACTTTTAAAGAGCTTGCCAAGATGACTCTGACCTAACAAAGACCTAAAAGACCTTGCTGAAATACACCTATGATATGTTGCCTCTATTGTTGATATACAACATTGATATGTTGCCTCTTTATCACTGATATGCTTGCCTCTATTGCTTCACCCTTAACCTGCATCTCAAAATTGTATTGAAGAGAGGGGTCAAACTCTGCTTATATAGGCTGAAGAGGAGAAGAGGAAAGACTCAAAATAGTAACATGTTTGCATGAGTTAATCATAACTCAGCTTCATACTTTAGTTCGAACTTAAAACTAGACTTGAGACTGGTTACAACTCAACATTACACTTTAGTTCGAAAATAGAACTAGACTTGAGACTGGTATGCTTTAGTTCAAAAATAGAACTAGACTTGAGACTTCAGTTACAACTCAACATTACACTTTAGTTCAAAAATAGAACTAGACTTAAGACTTCAGTTACAACTCAACATTACACTTTAGTTCAAAAATAGAACTAGACTTAATACTTTAGTTGCAACTCAGTAGTACACTTTAGTTCAAAAATAGAACTAGACTTAATACTTCAGTTGCAACTCAACATTACACTTTAGTTCTAAAATAGAACTAGACTTAAGAATTCAATTACAACTCAACTCTTTACAAGGCAATTCGAAATTCTCTTCATGGTGGATAATGTTACACGTGCCAATGCACTAGATCAATACATTTATATCATTTGCAATATTAGGAATATCATTTGTTTCTAACTCATAGGAATTTTATATTCAACCTAAATTTTGCTAGATGCCTTGACTTTTGCTCATGGCTCACAAGGTTTGACTAGGCTCACAGAGGTTGTATGTTCCCCCTGACTTTTTTACTAGTCTGTCTATGCTCACAGAGGTTGTACGTTCCCCCCAAATTTTGCACTAGATTGTCTATGCTCACAGAGGTTGTACGTTCCCCGTGAATTTTTCATTAGACTCACATAGCATCTCATTCGTCCTAACTTTTGGTTTGACTCATAGAGGTTGTACATTGCCCCTGGATTTTGTCAATACCTCACAAGACTGGTTGATTCTCCAAATCTCCCTGGCTAGCCTCAGGGTGGCCCATATGGCCTCTGATTGGAGAATGAATGTCGATGTTGCCAAATTTAACACTCCCTCTCAGCGAGGGATTCATTCTCAGCCACACCAAGCTTGCCTCTCAGCTGCACAAACTATCTCGAGGTCAGAGGCTTGGTCAGGATATCAACTACTTGCTCACTCGTGGCTATGTACTATAACTTTACAGTTTTTCTCTGGACCAACTCTCGAATGTAGTGGTACCTCATGTCAATATGTTTTGACCTATCATGAAATATCGAGTTCTTTGTCAATTTTATGCAACTTTGATTATCACAGTGAACCACCATCATCTCGATCTTGTCACCAAACAACCCATAAACCAATTTTCTGAGCCATATTGCTTCCTTGCTAGCATCACTTGCTGCAATGTACTCAGGCTCTGTTGTACTCTATGCAATGGATCCCTGCTTCCATCTTGACCAAGAGATCATAGCCAATCCTAAACTGAAGTAGTATCCATAAGTACTCTTTCGATCCACTGGGCTTCCTGCCCAGTCAGCATTTGCATACCCATGCATAAATAAACCACCACTGGATGTATATCTCAGACCATAAGTAATGGTCCCTCTGAGATATCTCAAGATGTGCTTTTCTGCCACCTAGTGTCTCTGTCTTGGTTCAGTCATGAACTAACTCATTTCAATCATTGCATAGCATATATCTGGCCTAGTGTGGATCATGTACATCAATGATCCAATCAGTTGCCTATACATGGTGGGATCCACCAAATATGAACCTGTATCAAAATCATGCAACTTCCTCAGGTTGGTAACCATCGGAGTAGAAATGGATTTGCAATCCATCATACTAAACCTCTTTAGTACATCCACTATGTATTTTCCTTGTGCTAGAAATATCTCGCCCTGTCTTTGCCACACTTCCAATCCTAGGAAGTAATGCCTCAAGCCTAAGTATTTCATCTCGAATTATGAGGTTAGCTCCCTCTTACACGAGGCTATTAGCCATTCATCTCCTATTATAAAGAGATCATCAACATACATGATTACTATAATAGGTTGGTTACTTCTTACCTTGAAGTACATATTTTCATCATCATCACTTTTCTAAAAGCCCAGGCTTTTAAGAAAGCCATCAATCCTATCATACCAAACTCTAGGAGCCTACTTAAGACCATACAAGGCCTTCCTTAGATTGCATACATGAGTGCCTTTGTTATGAAGTACAAAACCATATGGTTGTTCCACAAAGACCTCATGTTCAATCTTTTCATTCAATAATGTTGTTTTTACATCCATATGATGTAGCTTCCATCCAAGAACGGAAGCTAAAGCAATAATAGTTCGAATGGAGGTATACCTGGCTACAGGGGCAAAAGTCTCTTTTTAGTTGATTCCTTCTTTCTGAGTGAAGCCTATGGCTACAAATATTGCTTTGAACTTTTCCACACTTCCATCAGCTGCATATTTGATCTTATAGATCCATTTGGAAGAAACCACTGATTTGTCTTTCGGCCTCAGCATAATGTCCCAAACATTGTTCTTTATAATAGACCTGTATTCCTCGAGCATGGAATCCTTACATAATTGTAATTTATCTGCTTCTTCAAATGAAGAAGGTTCGGCATCACTAATGTTGCTCATCAGTGAAACATAGCCTCCAAACCTATGAGGCCTCTTCCTTTCCCTGAAAGTTCCTTTGGGAGTAGCTATCCTTTCTGCTTCCTGCACCACTTCTTTAAGCCACCCTGCATTCCTTTTGGTTGGAGGTTCTTCAAGATTTATTTCTAACACTTCAGCAAGTTCTAGGGTCTCATTACTTGGCCCTTCACGAGGTTCCTCCCTCTGATCATTTGACTCTTCATTTTCAGAAGAGGGTGAAGCTGGATGAACTACTTCTGATTCCTGTTAAAGCTCTCTGGATTTCTTAAATGCGACTTCCTCATGGAAAGTCACATCTCTTCTTACCTCTATTTTCCTCTGACCTAGTACATAAATCCATAAGCCTTGGAGTTCTCACTGTACCCCACAAAAACCCCTTTCTTGCATGAGGGTTCCATCTTTGTCCTCTTTTCCTTAGGGACATGAATATACACAAGACACCCAAATATCCTTAGATGCTCTACTTCAGGTTTGATCCCTAAGAAGACCTCTTTAGGAGTATTTTCCTTCAAGATAGCATGTGGATACCTGCTATGAATATACACGATAGTGGAGGTAGCTTCTGCCCATAAAGAATTTGGCAGATCCTAGTCAAAAATCATTTATTTCCCTGCCTCACAAATTGTCCTATTTTTCCTCTCAGCAACTCCATTTTGTTAAGGGTTATATGGCACGGTCAAGTGTCTCTTGATTCCTGTTGACTTGCATAAATCCTCAAATTGAAGAAATTCAAACTCTCCTCCATTGTATGTTCTAAGGATTATGATGTGTTTCCCTGTCTGCTTTTCAATAAAGGCTTTATACTCTTTGAATTTATCAAATGTGTCACTTTTAGCTTTAATAAAATATATCCAACATTTTCTTGAGTAATCATCAATAAAAATGACATAATACAAACAACCACTAAGTGAGAGAGATGACATGGGACCACATACATCAGAATGAACCAGATCTAAGATGCCCTAAGCTTTGTTGTCACTACTAGGAAATGATTTGTTTATGTTTTTACCTAGCATGCATCCCTTACAAATTTCATTTTTACTAAGGGAAATAGAGGGCATGCCACATACCATGTTCTGTAGATCTAGAAGAACTTTGTAATGAATATGTCCAAGTCTTTTGTGCCACAACTCATTGGAGCTAGTTGCATCATGAGTCAATGCTTGAACTGACTGTCCTGACACGACATACAGTCCTCCACATCGAGTTCCAATGGGTTCTACTATACTTAAGTGGCTACCTTTAGCCCATAGTAGTGCCTTCTTGTCCTTGAAGATCACCCAATATCCCTTGTCCTCAAGGGTTGCAACTGATAGTAGATTCTTCTTGAACCCTGGAACATATAATAATTCATCAATATGAAGTCTAGTCCCATATTTCAATCTAAAATAGATATATCCTACTCCCTCTATCTTGTAACATTTGTCATCCCCAAGCTCAACCTGCTCTGCAAAATATTTTGACTCGAAATCTGAGAGGATATCCGTGTACCCTGTCATGTGCTTTGATGCACCACTATATACTAACCACATTTTCGGCCCCATGAAAACTGAACTGGATAAGGTAGAAACCAAGTAATATTCTTTTATATTTTCTTTCTCATTAGAAGGACTTTTCTTATTTCTTTTGGATTCATCAGCCTCAGCAATTGAGGCATGATGTTTCTCTTTCCTTGGATATTTCTTTATAAACCAACAATCTTTAGCAAAATGACCCAACTTATTACAACTAAAGCATTTAATCTTATATGTATCAATATTCTTGCCTTTGAGTGTACCTTTGGTGTTTGGCTTCCTCTAAGATCCTTTCTGGAAAGTGCCTTTCTTCTTTCCCTTGGATCTTGATGCTAAAGCTGAGTGCTCTTCTTTCGTTCGCTCGCTCCTGGTAGTTGTGCGATTCTCCTCCTAGAGGAAATCATGCCATAACCTCTCAAACGTGGGTTGAATATCTCTCCCACTTACACTGGATAAGAAAGTCTCCCATGAAGAAGGAAGACCGTTAAAAATGGCATGCACTAAATCATCATCGTCCACTATCACCCCTGTGACCAAAAGTTGATCTCTGATCTAGGCTATCCTGGAACAAAAAGATGCCACTAATTCACCTTTCTCCATCTTCAAATACTTAAGATTGTGCTTAAGTGTCCTCTTCTGAATTGGAGCCTGTTTCTCATACATATTCACCAAGGTATCCATACAGTCCTTGGCAGTCATTAACGAAGTCATTGTGGGCATTATATTGTCTTTGATTGAGTCAAAGATGATTCGCTTGGCCTTTTCTTGACTCTTCCTGAAGGTCATTCTTCTTCCATTATTCGTGGGTTCCTCCACCACTATGGTCACATACTGCTCAAGATCATGCTCCTACAAGATATTTGTTATCTGGAGCTTCCACACATTGAAGTTGGTAGCTCCTTCAAGCCTATCCTCAACCCTGACTGAAATGGAGGATGCCATGGAACTCACACTGGAAACTTAATCAAGCTAGCTTGGATCTGTGTGTATCAACTGCTGCACTTCAACACGTTTAACACACCCTAAGCTTTGATACCATGTTAAATTATGAGCTTGATTTCTTATGCGGATTAATTCTTTTATTTTCTTCAATACTTTGATTCCAGCTTAATACACTTCAACAATACCAAATCATAATCGAATAGAAATAACTATGTAGATAAGTAAGCATTCACATCAACAACACATATACCCTGGGGAAACCCTGTACAGGGAGAAAACCCCCAACAAATGATATTCCTTTATTGCATTAATAATGTAAGACCACTTACAAATATCCACCATGAATGTTCTTCTCTTAAAGAGCTTGCCAAGATGACTCTGACCTGACAAAGACCTAAAAGACCTTGCTGAAATACACCTCTGATATGATGCCTCTATTGTTGATATACAACATTGATATGTTGCTTTGGTATGCTGCCTCTTTATCACTAATATGTCTACCTCTATTTCTTCACCCTTAACCTACATCTCAAAATTGTATTGAAGAGAGGGGTCAACCTCTTCTTATATAGGCTGAAGAGGAGAAGAGGAGAGACTCGAAATAGTAACATGTTTGCATGAGTTAATCATAACTCAGCTTCATACTTTAGTTCGAACTTAGAACTAGACTTGAGACTGGTTACAACTCAGCATTACACTTTAGCTCGAAAATAGAACTAGACTTGAGACTGGTATGCTTTAGTTCAAAAATAGAACTAGACTTGAGACTTTAGCTACAACTAAATATTACACTTTAGTTCAAAAACAGAACTAGACTTAAGACTTCAGTGACAACTCAAAATTACACTTTAGTTCAAAAATAGAACTAGACTTAATACTTCAGTTGCAACTTAGCATTACACTTTAGTTCGAAAATAGAACTAGACTTAATACTTCAATTGCAACTCAACATTACACTTTAGTTCTAAAATAGAACTAGACTTAAGACTTCAATTACAACTCAACTCTTTACAAGGCAATTCGAAATTCTCTTCATGGTGGATAAAGTTACACGTGCCAATGCACTAGATCAATACATTTATATCATTTACAATATTAGGAATATCATTTGTTTCTAGCTCATAGGAATTTTATATTCAACCTAACTTTTGCTAGATGCCTTGACTTTTTCTCATGGCTCACAAGGTTTGACTAGGCTCACAGAGGTTGTATGATCCCCCTAACTTTTGCACTAGTGTTTCTATGCTCACAGAGGTTGTACGTTCCCCCTGACTTTTGCACTAGATTGTCTATGCTCACAGAGGTTGTACGTTCCCCCTGACTTTTTAATTAGACTCACATAGCATCTCGTTCGTCTTAACTTTTGGTTTGACTCATAGAGGTTGTATGTTCCCCCTGGCTTTTTTCAATACCTCACAAGACTGGTTGATTCTCCAAATCTCCCTGGCTAGCCTCAGGGTGGCCCATATGGCCTTTCATTGGAGAATGACTGTCGATGCTGCCAAATTTAACAGTTGAATCCATCCTAGTAATTTATTTGCTCATATTTATTCTTTACCATGTCTGTATTATGTGGGAAATCCCCAAATAAGTTCCCATGTTCATGACATTTATGGCATCTAAATGGAATGTGCTCATAATTTAGGGTTTGGATCTATTTATTATCTGAGAATTTGATGTTAATGGATTTTGGGAGGGCTTTTAATACATTCATGTAGACACAAATCCTTCCATATGAGGTGTATCATTTTTTTTGGGTTACCTCTGAGGTTTTGACAAAGGTGACAAGAGTATTTTCCATACCCATGAGGGTTTTCTATTCCCAAAACTCTTGGGGCATCGAATACATCCTGATCCACAAAGGTGCTTTGATGAGATCTTATTTTGGGGGGTGAATATTTCCATCTAGAATCTCATATGTAATCCCACCAAGTTGAAGAAGTAAGGGCCTTCTTTGAATACACTATCCTAATCTTCAATGCTTGTGAAAATCATAGTGGAAAAAACCCTTGGAGCCCAATTTTAAATCCACTTGAGCCTTGGGTTTCCACCTAGTTTTGAGCCACCATGTTAGGGCCTTATTTGAAGATCATGTGCCCATAAACTTGCCCATGATGGCATGGTCCTTCATGTATTGAATATATTTTCCAAATTCATTAGAGGTGATTTCATTCCTTAGGTTGATAGTTGTTTTGGCTAGGCATTTGTTTTTGAGGTTTTCATTGTTCTCTTTATCGCATGTTGCTTCCCCCTTTTCCCCTAATTCATTCTCTACTTCCTTTCTTGTCCCACTCATTTCATTGGCTACCTAGTTGGCCTACGAATTTCCCTATACCACATCCTTAAATGACATGGTATGGTACCCTGGGGTTGCAGGGTCAAGGTTCTCATTTAGAATACATTGCTCTCTTACTATGGATTTGTCCTTCCTTGCCATGATTTGTTCTCCTTTTTCTATTGATCCACCAATAATGTTATTATCGATCAGTTCTAGTATGTGACTTTTATTACCCTATCATGCATCGTTTGTTTCGTCTGCCATCTCCTAGCATGCTCTATTGAAAATCTACCTTGAAGTTTTGCATGGGATAAATTGTTATTATTGGAATTTTATCAATTATTATTTTTATTTTTATAATTATAGAGACGTTGATAGAAACTTAACATTGTTTATAGAGGATGATATCCCATAGCTGACCCACACTTTAAAGATTGTTTCTATATTAATAAAAACTAATAACCAAAATCATTAGTAATTTTAATTTAAATATTGAGTAATATGAATATGGTATATCAATTAAATAAGTTTAGAAAAGTTAAATAATTATTATATATAGTTTTTCTTATGAGGGTGGAGAATGTAAAACATTTTTTCTTAAAATGTTTTACATTTATTCACATTAAATCTTAATTTTAAAATATTTATAACAATATATCATTTAATTTCTTATCATTTTTGTTTTTAATTTAATGTAATAAGATTAATTTTTAATCAACCATAACCATCACAATAAATAATTTATCGTCCCCGAGGTGTAGGACAGTCGGTGACGGAGTGTGTTGTTAAGCCACTCTGTGATGTTAAAGTCACCGGTTCGAAACCTGCGGGGACAAAAAATCCAACCATGTTAAGGGTTGGTGTGGCTCAAGCCGGGTGCGATCCTCGAGTGATTTTGATGGCTTAGATGCCCCTGAGTCGCGGTTTCTCAAGCCACAGGTTAATCGCAGGTCCTGCACAAATTAACAAAAAAAATAAAAATAAATAATTTATCAATTTAAAAAAAAAATTATAATATATATTTAAGTAATATTTTTCTAAAAAAGTTAATTATGTTAGTTTTTAAGGGGTTGGCTAAACGTTTTACTTTTTGGGTTTTTTTGGCCAGAATCACCATGTAAATATGGACAAAATCGTCATGTTTTTGTTGTTTAAATTGCATTTATCAATTTAAATTGCATAAATTGATTAAGCATGTTGAAAAACCCCTGAAGCACTTTCATTATACAAACTTAGCCACTCAAAGATACAACTATTCCTAGCCCTCCAAAAACAAACCCAAAAAATCACTAAAAAATAACCAAAAATTAAAACCTTTAAAAAATTATAATTGGGTATAGCAATTCCTGGATTGGGGTTTCTTAGACTCCAAACTCATCCCACAAGTTACCGACATACTAGTTAAAATAATAAAACACATATAATATAAAATTAATTAAAATTAGATTAAAAAAACAATAAATTAAAATTGATTTTTCCAATAATGACACCACAACCAATTTTCAATGATTTGTCAAACACTTTCACCTTTAGACACCTTTCATCTAACGCATACTAAACCAGCCCTTTTAGGTCAGGTCTATACTTCAATAACGAGATTTCTATATCTATGGCCGTGTCTTTTTCCACACTCACCATGAGTTTAAGATTTTAAACCTTCGGTCATTTGACTTGACTTGACTTGAGTTTTATGGCTTAATACAAATAAGAATTTATGACCCTCTTACAAGAATTTAGCACAAGAATCAAAGATGGGTCAAGGCATCTTTGTGGAATGGATATTAGAGGAAATTAGTGCAGGAAGTTGACGTCATTCAAGTTTTCCACAATGGCGTAGGCTAAAGGCCAAACGAAAACGACCTTTGCCGGCCGTCCTTTCACGACGTCCGACTCCCGTCGCCGATCATCTCTGCCCTCCGGCCGCCTACCCGTCCATACGCCCCATCCCCTCTACCACCTCCGCCCATCTACCACCATCCATACATCATCCACGCCCACACCCCCATTCCCTCCGGCCCATCTACCACCATCCATATCCACGCCCATCATTCACATCCATTCAAATCCAAAGCCCGCCATCAATTCACCAACGACCATTCCCGCTAATTAATTTATAAACTGTTACTCCTATTCCAAGTACACCTCTTACGAACACAAAGAAAGGAGAAATTAATAGATTTAGGCATTGTTCAGTAGAAGCTAATGGGTTCTAGTGTTACGATGGGGAGATTGCAACCTGATTTGTGCTCTTGCAGAGTGTTAATTTGATGGGTTCTTTTGAAGTGGTCTCAACTGTCCAGTAATGAAAGTGGCCTTCTATGTCATCCATTTTCGCATGAAACGCAGGTGCATTATAAAGGGCATTCATACCCCCTGTTTTCAGTGACCTACTTCAGAATCTAGTAAGTCCGAGATCGTTGAAATACAAAACCTTTGCTGTTAAAATTGCAATTTCAATTCTCTTGGTCGACCTCCGTATACTCTAAGATTACAATTTACAATGGGGAGATTGCAAATTTCGGTTGCAATCATTTTCACAACCCAAATTCAATCTGTACAATTTTCATCAACTTTTTGTACTGTTTTCTCTTTTCATTTTTTCTGAAATATATTAATGCACCCTTCTGTTGATCCTTTTCATTTTTATCATCTATGTGGCATTTAGTGTACCGTCTGATTCAGATTTGCA
>ML776752.1:2900333-2969221 GCA_009831015.1 Picea engelmannii | reverse complement strand
CGCTGTAGCTTATGCTGAAACACCAGGCTGTAGCATAAGCTGAAACACAGTGCTGAGTATATGCTGAAACACTGCTGTAATAGATGCTGAAACACTGCTGTAGTAGATGCTGAAACACTGCTGTAGTAGATGCTGAAACACTGTTGTAGTAGATGCTGAAACACTGCTGTAGTAGATGCTGAAACACTGTTGTAGTAGATGCTGAAACACGGCTGTAGCAGATGCTGAAACACGGCTGTAGCATATGCTGAAACAGTGCTGAAACTGAGTTTGGCATTTAAATTTGACTGAAAAATCAGCGAGACTGAAACTGGGTGGGATTTTGAAAAATTAACAGAGAGGATTATGAAAAATCTCTAAACACTTAACAATCGTCTATTAAGGGTGAAGAAAGAGATTATACTAACCTTTGTAGTTATCAAGAAGAAACCAATATGATAATGGATAAGGTCCAACCTAGGTATAACTTGAGATCTAGGAGTAAGCCCATTTCAAATACTCAACCTAAGAAAATTCTCCCAAGAGGTCAAACTTATGAGCCTACCCCGGAAGAAACCGTGTTACCTAACAACAAAGAGAAAGTAGTAAACGCACAAGAACCTAAAGTGGATAAGGTCGAGACTCAAACTAAGAAAACCAAAGCAGCTAATAGAAATACACTTTTAACCAAGATCATGAGTAATAAGGCAGTCCAGAAAAATAAGTTGGAAAAGAAGGATTCAGAAGTCCCAACTAGAGAAATAGACAAGGTGAGCGAAGTTTTCAGTTTCGAAAACGAGATAAATAAAATTAAGATACCAATTCCTCTGGTAGAGTTAGCGAAAAACCCAGTTTATCGAAAGCAAATTACCAAAGTGATAGGCATTTCAGAGTTAGAAAGCCAATCTAACATTTTGAACCTAGAAGATGATAAGCCCAGCATCACTTTTGGTCCACATTTTGAAGGAGCCAAAGACATTGTTGCTCCCTTTTATATAAGCTTAAACATGTATGATCAACTTCTACATAATTGCATACTAGAATCTGGAGCCTCACATAACGTGATGCCTAAAATTATTATGGACAGATTGGGCCTCCAAATCACCAGACCTTATGGGGATATTTACTCATTTGATTCGAGGAAAGTTAAGTGCATGGGAATGATAAAGGATTTAGTAGTCACCCTGGCATAGGTCCGAGTTAAGAGCATGTTGATGGATGTGGTCATTGCTGATATTCCCCCCAAGTACGGCTTACTGTTGTCTAGGTCATGGGGACCCAAGCTGGGGGGTCCTCTTCAACTGGATATGATGTACACCATGATTCTTTTGTTTGGTGGGCAATTTACTTGGTTGTACAGGGAGACGAGGTTAGCATATACAGTAAGCGACCCTCAAAATCCAAACAATTTCCCTATTTACAATGAAGATCAAGATTTAGGAAATTATATCTTATCTTTTGACGACGGTTTAGATGGTTGCATAGAAGAAAATGATATAGAGCATGAAGAGTTAGGTTACATGACCAAGGGTATGTGTAGTACCGGTATCTGGAAAATGTTTTTTTACGGTGCCTTGTCATGCGAAGGAGCTAGTGCAGGAGTGCTTTTTGTGGCACCAGAAGATAGGTTCGTTGTCCCTTTTTCTTACAGACTACAATGGGATATATATTATACTAACAATGTATGTGAATATGAAGCCTTGGTCTTAGGATTAAAGGCTGTGAGGAGGCTAAAAATATAAAACCTAGAGGTATACGAAGATGCGGAGTTGATAGTCAAACAAATAAATTGGCAATACCAGGCCAAGCATCCCAGATTAAGATAATACATAAACTGTGCCTGGGATCTAATGGAAAAAAAATTCTCATCTGTAAATGTCCACTCCATCCCACGAATAGAAAACTTATGGGCTGATGCATTAGCTAAAGCAACTTCAACTTTCACTCCTCCTTCAACCTTTAAATTGAAGTATCACATAGAGATAAGACACAGACCATCTATACCAGATAATATCCAGCACTGGCAGGTTTTTGAGGATGATGAACAAATTAAGAAGTTTCTTGAAGAAGTAGGCAAATTTTCTGAAACTCACGTGGATCAAGAAAATCAGAACGACCATATATGGATCATGAAAGAAGGGGAAGACTCTCAAAATTTCCAAGACAAAATCGCAAATCATCGCATGTTGGTCCTAAAAAATAACCAGATTCTGAAAGGACTGATCCCTCCGAAAAGATTGTTTGATCAAAATGACATACCTATAAAATTTACCTTACAACGCCAACAATAAGAGGTTGAGGACTGTGACATAGGAACCAAAGAAGAGTCCAGGATGGTTAAAAAATCTAATCTCCTCCCCCCTAAAATAAAAGGAAAGTATAAGGACTTTCACCTGGACTTACGACGAGTTAAGAACCTACGACAATTTAAAGATGTTTTCACCTGGACTTACGACGAGTTAAGAACCTACGACACTACAATGATCGATCACAAGATACCTCTAAAGCGTAGGGTCAAACCCTTTAGACAAAATCTTAGGCAAATCAACCCCATTTTATTTTCTATGGTCGAGAGAGAAGTGAAGAATCTTTTAGAGGAGAAAATTATAGTACCTCTGAGATATTCCAACTGGGTGGAAAACCTAGTCCCAGTCAGAAAAAAAGTGGGGAAATTAGACTATGCGTGGATTTCAAAAATCTAAATAAGTCCTCTCTTAAAGACATCTATCTACTGCTTAAAATGGATCATGTGCTAGAAAAGGTAGTTAGGGTGAACATAATGTCTATGATTGACGGTTTCTCTCGATATAATCAAATTTCCATGAATGAACAAGATAAAGAAAAAATAGCTTTTACTACCCCTTGGGGTACGTTCATGTATGATAAAATGCCTTTAAGTTTGATGAATGCAGGAGCCATGTTCCAATGCGCTATGGACATCACTTTCATCGGAGAGAGGGATAAGTTCGTAGTCATATATCTCGATGATTTAACAGTTTTCTCCAAATCCGACGAAGAGCATTTGGTACATCTTAAACAAACATTAGAAAAATGCCGCAAGTTTGGTCTGTCCTTAAATCCCAAGAAATCACACTTCGCCATGCAAGAAGGTAAAATTTTGGGTCATATTGTACCTAAGGATGGAATTAAGATTGATCCTAAGAGGGTTGAAGCAATAGACACTATAAACATTCCTAGAAATGTAAAATAAATTCAATCTTTCTTAGGAAAAATAATTTTTTTACGAAGATTTATCCCAAATTTCACTGAAATTGTAAAATTGATCACATATATGCTGAAAAAAATAGTGAATTAAAGTGGACAACAGAGGCCAAAGCGTCGTTCGCACAGATTAAGAAATTCATAGCCGAGGCACGTGTGTTGGCAAGCCTCGATTATCTAAAAGAATTTCTTATTTTCTCGTTTGCCTTCGAACACACAATTGCTGCGGTGCTCCTCCAAAAAAATGAAGAGGGTTTCGAACATCCAATCGCCTTTTTCAGTAAGAGCCTCAGAGACGTAGAACTTGAATATGATATAATAGAAAAAAAAAGCGTACGACATGGTAAAAGCACTGAAGGCATTCAGAACATATGTATTACACTCCAGGATAATTGCGTACGTGCCTATCAGTTCTGTGAAAGATTTTTTGGTACAACCAGACAACGATGGGAAAAGAGGACGATGGCTTGCCAAGATTCAAGAATTTGACCTAGAAATCAAACCTACTAAACTGATAAAGGGACAAGGACTGGCCAAACTTTTGGCTGAATCAAATCTCAGAGCTCTGGATATAAATTGTCTGCAGGAATGTGAGGAAGACATGAACATAAAGGATCTTGATGAGCAAACAAATAAAACCAGGATCGAAGAGAAGTTCATATCATCAGACTGGTACAGGAACATAGCATCCTACCTACTGACTCTAAAATGCCCGAGTGAACTATCACCATCAAAAGCTAGGACTTTAAAGCTTCATGCAGTTAAGTATTGTATCGCCGAAAATCAACTATATTGGAAAGACCCACTCGGTTTCTTGTTAATCTGCTTAGTCGAATCGGAAACAGAAGGGGTTATAAGTGAATTTCACGAAGGAGTGTGTG
Organism: Picea engelmannii; assembly: GCA_009831015.1. Lineage (NCBI taxonomy): Eukaryota > Viridiplantae > Streptophyta > Pinopsida > Pinales > Pinaceae > Picea > Picea engelmannii. The sequence continues at coordinate 2,965,139 of ML776752.1, read as the reverse complement.
GAGGAAATCACACTTGGAGGGCCACAGCTTACAAAATTCTGAGGCTTGGGTATTACTGGCCCAAACTTTTCTCAGACATTAACGCCAAGGTCCGAGCCTGTAACCCTTGTCCACTATTTGCAGGCAAACAAAAACTCCTGGTGCTACCTTTAGTTCCAGTCAAAACTAAATCCCCTTTTCAACAATGGGGCCTAGATTTTATAGGAGAGATTAATTCACATTCTAGTGCCCAACACAAGTGGATCTTAACTACCATAGACTGCTTTACTAAATGGGTGGAAGCTATTCCAACCAAAAGGGCAACTGACTCGGTGGTAATAGATTTCTTAGAAGTCAATATTTTGTCAAGATTTCGCTACCCCCGAAAAATAGTCATAGATAATGCCCAAGATTTCAAATCTATGGCTATGATTAGTTTTTTCCAAAGGTATAATATCGTTCTTGGCCATTCCACAACATATTACCCCCAAGGAAATGGACTGGCTGAGTCATCTAACAAGAGCCTAATAAATATAATTAAGAAAGTGTTGGATCAAAAAAAAAAGTCTTGGCATGTGCATTTAAAGTATGCCTTATGGGTGAATCACATAGGCACTAAAAAGTCTATCATCATTTCCCCTTTTCAGATGGTATATGGGACAGATGCGGTGTTACCTATAAATTTAGTGCTCCCCGTGATGAAATTATGGAAAGATAAAAAATAAGAACCTAATCATGTCACTAGGAGGATAAACCAGCTAATCGAGGTTCAACAGCAGAGGGTTGAAGTAGATGAAAGGTTGAAGAAGTACCAAGATGACATGAAGTCATTATTCAACCATAGGGCAAAGGACAAATATTTCCTCCTAGGTGATTTAGTATTAAGGTGGGATGCAAGGAGGGAAGAAACAACAAAACATGGTAAATTCGATCACCTTTGGTATGGGCCATTCGGAGTCTCGTCTCTCGAAGGAAAAAATTATTTCCTACTAGATAATCTAGACGGTGAAATCCTCAACGCCCCTGTCAATGGGCATTATTTGAAGCGTTATATGACATAAGCAATCGCCAAAAAAAATAAATAGAGATGTATATATTCATATATAGAATTTTTTAAATATGTATATATATATCATTACCCATTTCTTTTTTGATCTTCTTTTCTTTTCGTAAATTTTCAACACCTTTCAAAAAGCCTTGATAACCTTCATATTTGCCTTTTTACATGATTCTAGCTACAAACTAAACGAGCAGGATAAATAAACAGAAAGTCATGTATCAGAAAATAAATTGGCTTCTACGGGTGATAAAAAAGATTTTTGATAGTTTGGAAAGAAAATGAAATGGTAAGATAAATGTGAGAATTCCTAAAAGTCTTGTTTTGAAGGCCTCTCAAAGGAAACCAAGATAACCGCATAAGAATACGACAATATCATCTGAAATAATAAATAAGGGAACATTTCCATGGTTAAGCGTTTATGAAAGAATAAGATGAAATGAATAAGTCACCCAAAGTAAAGCACCCCCGAAAAAGATTTTCAAGAGTCTGTTTTGATTTTTGGCCCCTGTTTTTCAGTTCGTAGACCTCTATCTGTAACCCTTTTCTGTTTTCGGGTTTACCTTTTAAAAAACCATCATTTTTCCAGTTTCGCATACGTAGGGAGAAGGGATTACTTTTTAACCTCGGAAGCTTCAAAGAATATTTTGAAAAGTAAGCTGGTCTTCACAAATCCTTAGTCCCTTACTAAACAAAGTGATGCCTAAGTGATCCTGACTGTTCTAGGTTTCTCAACAGTTTTGGAGGATTGAGGCTTGCTCAAATAGAAAACTCCAAAAAATTAATTTTTCCCTTTCTCCCTACGAACGAAGGTGTTGTGAAAGTTAATGGAAGGTTGGTACCGAGTAATCAAAGTAAGTTGGAAGATCTATAATGCAAAATATTACAAACATATCATCCCTCATACAAACTGATTGCCCCCACTTCGTGCTCTAAAAAAGAAAATTATAGGACAGGTTGTGAAAGGAAATTCAGAAATGATTTCCCCCATCTAGTCCAAAAGACGATGAAGGGAAATTCAGAAATGATTTCCCTTGTCTCAACATTTAAATGCATAAATATATTACGAAGTGGTGAAAGGAAATTCAGCAAAAAGGGTCAGATAACTTCACCGGGGTACTGAATAGGCTCACTGGCAGTGAAGAAATATCTGAGATATCTGTAAGGCTGTTATACATGAATATCACTATGCTCTGGTAACCAATTTTTTCAAAACCCGATCTACATCCCAAGTTCAGACAGGGCTTCCTGATTAAAAACATATAATTTGTTTCTTTTGATGCAAGCTGATAGCCACAAGATTTGTTGGGTCCCCTAGAACTGTTTTGATTATCTTAATGCAAACCTGGATTTAGTAACAAGAAGGAGAAAGTCGTGAAAGCGACTACAAATAAGTTTAAAAAGTATCCGAGTTTCGAAAAGATTTTCAAAAGTAAAAAAGGAAGTCCCTTTCCCCTTCGGTATCCTGTTCTAAGGAACATCTTCGCTGGATTAAAGCCATTGAATCCATTTACCCAATATAGGCACGTGGTATACTATTCTTCCCATCTTGCAGGAAAAAGGGATCCCTAGCTGGAGCCTATGTTGGAGCCATCTTTGTTTTTTAGCCTTTTTTTTTATAAATTTTATATCTTAAATGCTTGAAATCAAAAGCTAGATTTGGTATTTTCCTTTATCTTCCCCAAAATCTCAGAAGTCTCATCATGCAAGAAGTGATGGCTATCATACTCTTAAGGCATGATTTATTTTTTTAATCGTTTAAATGAGTCTCTCCTTTTTTTACCTCCTGATGTCGCATGTTGGAAGTTATAGATCACATAGTTTACAAGTCCCGAGGGGTGAAACGTCAAAACAGTTTTGAAAAAGTTTATCCAGATCAGTACCAAGAGTAAAGATACTCTAAACCATGGTTAATCATCATCGATATTTCGCGTCTTAGTGTTTGATAGCTCAAAAAGTCTTACCGTCATAACCCCGACAGCTGAAACCACGAGATTCTTGTTTTAGTAACCCAGGTTAATGTTAAAGGTAAAAATCTTAACTTTGGTTAAGCTCTATTGGGAATTCGCAACTCAGCATGTTTTCCCTCAAAAGCTATACCTTCGAAGCCCCGAGTTGCGAAGTCACGATATAAATAAAAACATAATTAATTAAACACTTAATCTGGTTTTATCTTCCATTTTGATTAGATCATATCATCACGATCTCGCGATTTCGCAACTCGGCATACGAGCCTCTCGAAAGATATACCTTCGAAGCCCTGAGTTGCGAAGTCACAATATAAATAAAAACGTAATTAATTAAACACTTAATCCTAGTTACATTTTTTATTAACCAAAGCTAATCATCACAATCTCAGGTTTTAGAGATTTAAAGGGTTAAAGTGAAAACTCCCGATGAGGTGAATGCCGAAAGATTAATTAACATTTAAAAAGGCCTAATTAATTAAGCTAAGCCAACATTTCCAGTATTTTAATACGAAAATTAATATGCACAGTCTATGAGGAAATTTTAAACTTTCCTTGCGCCAACTTGCATTACGAACTATCAAAATCTATGACATTAATTGGAAATGAGGCAAATCGACAAGTAAGGATTTGGTTTTTATTGCTAAATTTATATTTAAGAATGATTTGACCATTATGTTCCTAAGGACGACCTAGTTTTAAATGATCGAAGGCATGGATCTTTTATTTGTTGTCACAAATTTCATTTCTATTCTACGTAGAGCAAACCTTTCTCAAGCGAACTATTTTTTGTATGTATACATATTTTTATCGCGGGAGAGCCAAAGTAGAATCCCCGGCCATGGCCCCATGAAAAGCGTCTAAAGCCACCATTGAGGTTTCAGGACAAGGTTCAGACAACGTTTCTGATACTTCACCTCGAAGTGTCGACTCTGTCAGGACCTACTTGTATATTTCTGAGGTTCTATAGTCCAAATTGGTAGATGGTTCAGATAATTCCAGTGACAATGAAAAAGATGACCTGATCACCAAATATAAGATCATCATTCAAGCTCAAATGCATAAAGTAGCGACTAGACCACGTCTTCTCCCTTAGTACGATATGGTCTGGTGGGCATTAGACCATGTAGATATACCAACCAGAACCATGATCAACGAGCAGAGAGTCACTATTGGGACTTTAAGACTCGAACAATTGCAAGCTATGTACATGTTGCCTACCATGTCAGACTTAGCATACAATGTCGAATTCCTGGAAAATTTTAAACAGAAGGAATGTGTGCAATACAACAAGAGTATATCCAGTTTAATCAAAGATTGGGTTTCACGCCCTGCGAAGTTCAGGGCTAACAGTAATGGTATATATTCAATAGCTTTTCTGGAACCACAATTCAAATATGTAGCTATGATGACCTGCAGATTATATGGGAGAGAGGACACCACACATTTTTTCCTTCAGTGGGTGCCTCTAATCCATTCAATCAATGAAGGTTGTTCCTTCAACTGGGATAAACTATTGTCTGATAGTTTGACCAATCGAGTTACAGAGTATCGAGAGAAGAAGGAGAGAGGAAAGATCGCTTCATTCTTTATGTCCACGTATATCATGGATGTTGTGTGTTTTCTGATGCCTTTTCCCTTAATGAGTTGGAGTTGGACTCCATTGGAGGTTGAGCCCATCCATGTCTATCATTCAATGATGTGGGAAGACAAAGCTTCAGATTTTGTATATGAAATATTTAACTGGGTAATGGTACCGTTGCACGTCATTATCTTCAGCCACCTGCCGCCTAGTATCTCAGACAGTATCGCAGTAAATCTAAGCAGTATAGACGATTGGTATGTGGAAGCAGAATTTTCATATCTCAGGGTTTTCGACGCTTCTGTTCCTCCGCATGCCTTACCATTATTCATACCCCATAAGTTGTCTTATCATGATATTTTCAGGGAAACCATAATCATTGGTGTAAGTAAGGAACTTAATGGATATTATAAGAAGGTATGGCCACCTTTTCCTATTCATTTAAATTCCTATTCTTTGTTAGATTCTGGGCATGCTAAAGCTGAGGCAGTAGCCCTGGAAGATCTGAAATTGGTTCATGTAAAATTCAAAAAGCACGATCCACATAGGGTCATAAGTAATCACTTAGCCAACTGCGGGCTTAAAAGGTTTGAGCACGAAAATTCTCCCTCGAATGACATTTTTCAAGGCACGAGATCTTATACTGAGGTTTTGGCCTGAATACAAGCCCTGACGCCCAAAGAGAGGGCCGATGTTTTAAAATTCAAAGAACATCGGTGGATTTGTCTTCCCCTAGTATTGCGGGATGAGAATCTGATAACAGCAGAGGTACAACAAAAAGAAGCCGAAGGCTCCAAAGATTCAACACCCAGACAAGAACAATACCAGGACAGGGAAGAGCAAACTGGGAGCCTGAAAGCAGAAATGAAAACTCCTGATCCGCCAAAAAAGAATACTCTAGTGGCCACTCCAGGCCAATCAACTAAGCAAATCGAAAATTGCATCGCCTCCATTACACCCTTACAGTCAACTCAATGGAACATAGACGAATGGTGGATTTTCAATGAAGAATTGAGACCTATAAGGATGGAAGAGATCCTCCCAAATGTGTTCTTTTTTGATAAAAAGAGAAAAGCTGTGGTAAAAAGAGAACTTTATCAAGAAGCAGGATTAATGGCCAAAACATTTAATATGTTTATCGACAGGAAAGATATGAATAAAGAAGAGTTTACAATAGAAATAGCCGAAACATTAGGGGCGTTTGCTACGACAAACCAATTTTCAGTCGGGCTTTTGAAAAATTAGCTAAAGTGAAAAAATCGCCTCATCAAAACCTTAGAATCTAAACTAGCCACAGCAGAGGAAGCTGCCAAGGACCAGGAGAACACACGAATAGAACAAGTAAGAATGGCCGATAAAAAATAAATTGAGCTGCTCAAAGTTAAGCTCGAACAAGAAAAGATGGTAGCTCAGACCAGTCAAATACAGGTAGGCCAACAAAGAGACTTGATAGGGCAGCTACAACTTAGATTAGAGTTCGTCGAAAGCTAGGTTATAAATATCGAGATATTCTAGTCCTAGGCTCTGGAGATTCGTAGCAGAGTTTCTGCAGCCCAACGAAGTTTACTTTCCAAGGTAAAAACGATTCAGGACAACTGCCTGCTTATTGATCAAGTATTGGAAAACTTATCTGTTAGAGAGAGAGAAGCTGGAGGATCTTGGGTTGCATTTCAAGAGGTTGTAATAGCTACAAAAAATAGGGGATCGACAAATACTTCTAAGTTTTTCATTTTGAAATAGACCCGAGGTAATATTTTGTTGAAAGAATGGGAATGTAGCATATAAGAAGGCAAATTGCAAGCCAAGAAGGTAAGGAAATCCTGTGAAGAGGCCTTCGATTCGATAGATGGAAATCTGTTAGGCATTGATAGTGAGAGCAATGTTGAGACACTGAACCAAATGAATATAGCGAAATTCCTGCTTGATATAAATGAGAAAGAAGAAAGAGATTCAGCCGAAATCTCACAAGTAACTCTGGCAGACATAGTTCAAATAGATAAATGGATTATTAAACCAAGTGTGTGATTGTGCACTATTGACACCCTAGACTGATGGATGGAAGAAAGGTTACCACAATTAGTCAAATATTGTTATATTTTTTAGGCCAATTGTCAAGTGGAACCTTCTAGGTTGATATCTCGGTTGGTGGAAAAATGTGTCACTTGTACCAAGCATGGAAAGGAGCAGGCTTCTGGTACCAAATAAAGACAGAGATAAAGAAATGAAATGATTGATCTCCTTCTTGTTGTAACTAAAAATCCTGGAACGATTGAGATTCTATCATATGTAAATTTGTATAAATATACAATTGAAGGAAGGAACAAGGGGTTGGACCTGTTTGGGTTGATTTTAATAGAGATTTTCTCCCTCGAGAGTTAATACAAAGCAAATCCAAAGATTCTCGATTCCATCACGACTGTGTTATGAGTTTGTTTCCTCGTATTTCATATTTAATTTAATTTCTTATATATATCTAATGAATGCTTCGCTATGACTTAGTACAACCTCTACTATAGTGAATAAATTTTAGTTTTCTATATTGTTTACCATTTTTCCTCTGTACCGACTATCAACAGGTATAAAACCAGTGAACACTTTAGATTTCTATAGATATATTTTATGCTACATCGGGTTATTTATTTATCTTTTTCTTCCCTTGTTTACAAGTGAGATTCTCCCTTGATAGGAGCCTTACATGATAGACAGCTTAATGTTTTTTTACACCTCATATATATTTGTTAAAATATAACTCAGTTATGGGAAAAGGCCTTTGGTTTTCACCATGTTTTCACTACTGGAGTTATAAACTCTCCTTTATATGATTGAAATCGAGATAACATCTAAAAAGTATTGAGATTTTCTTATCATTTTGTTCCTCTATGATTGTCCCTGTGACAAGACAGCCTAATATCCAACCCAAAATATCAGATCAAACACACATTGCCTTAAATATTTTTGATACTATTATTAAAACAACCACTACCCAGGTAGAACTTGAACTTTCATGGGCAACGATTGAAAGGGACATAAACATCCAGTAACAATTGGAAGCCAAACAACAACCTAGAAATCATCCCTAGATTCCCTTATCGAAGGTTGACATTTCTTTCTTCTCTACCCCTTACTCACTTTCAGATGCCTAGACACTGTACTTCTAAGCCTTAAGTACAGACTCTGGAACAACACATATCTTTTGGTTTTTCAAAGTCGGTTGAAGGAGTAATAGGTTTGGTAATATCCATGACTTGATTTTACATAGCTAATGTCCGGTGGTTCAAAGGGTTTTATTTAAAGAGAAAATTTAGTTCTGTCAAATTGGTTTAGGACCAAATAAAGCACTCCCACACACATTGAACCACAATAGCAACCAATTGTGTAGGTAGACATTTCCTTTTTCCTTTCCAAAAATGACAATTTAAGAACATGGAAATCATAAATAGTTTCCACATGGCAACCAACTATATAAGTTGCCGGTTATCCACAATAGTTTCCACAATAACTATTATTATTACATTAATAATATCAATATGTTAAATATAAATTTCTTAATATTTATAAACATATTAATATAATTATTAATTGTAATTGGTAGACAAATAAAAATATTTTGAAAGGTTATTTATTATATATTAATATGAATAAAATTATATACACATGATTAATTAATAATATAAATTAATATAAAATTTATTAAATTTATTAAGAAATACATTTACATCAATATTATTTCTAATATTATAACTTAAAATATCAACTATAATAATAAAAATTAGATATACAATTTTATTATACATATTAACAATTAAATTTATATTTAATTTTTTTTATGATATTATAGAAATGAGAGAAGAAAAAGATGCAAAACTCCAAGAAGTAAAACTCCAAATAGAGTTAGAAGCTATAAAAAATTTAGACTCTTCAAAGATATGATTCAAATAGAGATAGAGGATATATAGGTAGGGTTCAAGAGTCAATTGCACACCATGGAGACTAGAATAAAATAAATGGAAAAACAAAAGAAATCAACCCAAGAATGTGAGGTTGAAGAAAATAACAACTTGAGAGATATGATTAAAGAGATAGAAAAAAAACTAACCAACTATTTGGCCCCAAGTAGTTTGGAAAACAAATTAAATAATAAATAATAAAATAGCCTTGAACCTCAGAATTTTTGGTATAAAAGAACAACAAGAGGATAATAAGTTAGTAATGCTAAAAGAAGAACTAAAAAATAAATCACAATTTGATCCTTTAACCCTATCTTTAAAATTTTTTATGTACATGAGTGCTATTGAAGAAAATTATAATAATCAAAGGCAACTACTTTTTGACAAATGTAAAGTTGATATTTTATTAAACGATTTAAACAATGAATTACATCTCGTAACTTATAAGGACAACATTGAAGACCTCTATCATAATTTTACAACTACCCTTTCCACTTATGTTAACAACTACTCTTTCGAGTTGTTATGTAAAAAGAAGAATAAAACAATGTGCCCTTAGTATGATAACCAATGAAAAATTTCTAGGAAAACCACTAGGGATGCTTCTAATGAGTCCTTCAAACTTGATAAGATCAATACATACAAATCTCTAATTGATAATGAAAAAAGGCACTATATAAGTAAAAGAAAAGAACGTTTTTTACACCTATCTAAGATTGATCATAAGAATTTCTAGGGGCAAATTCTATTTGACAATACTAAAGAAAATAATATGTTTCCCTGAAGGGACTAAAATTACTACTTTAAAAGTATTTATGAGTTCTCTAATTTCATGGACACAATTCATATTGTTCCTACAAAGGATGATGTTTTTTCTTTAGATGACAAAGAGTTTGGGGTTAAGTGGCTTGGAAATGCGAAAGGTAAAGACCTTGAAGTATGCAGAGATGAAAATTTTAGCAGTCAAGCATGGCTTCCCTAAACCATGGACACAAAGTCTCAATCTATATATTTTTAAAAATAGTGTGATCTAGATTATTGGTCGAACTGTTTCAAACCATTTTCAACCATTCTTCATCTCCTATAGTAATGCACTCTTCATTTATTAATAAATCTATGATGGTTGGCTTTGCTTAGCATAGCCTTGAGGGATTGATCTCCTTCCCATTTTATAAGATCGTATCAAAGTTGTTTGTTAATTTTAAAATTTATATGACATAGAGTTTGGGGTTAAGTGGCTTGCAAATGGGAAAGGTAAAGACATTGAAGTATGCAATTAAAATCAGAGAGCTTATCGTCATCCCTCATATACTTGTAGTCAGAGGATTCTCACAAGAAAAGGGAGTGAAATATGATGAGACATATTGATCCAGTAGCTAGATGCAGTGCCATCTATACTACCATCCATGAGTTTGAAACTACATCATATAGATGGATTCTTTATGAGTTTGGGTTTCAACAAGAGTGTTGATGACCCAAACCTATACTATTACATTGTTGGTGATGAGAGCCTGACTTAGATGACTTATTCAGGAAGTTGTGTTGTTGGATACAAGCAAGCCTCAACTTCTGATTTCAAGATGAGGGATCTAGATATGATGCACTACTTCTTGGGACAAGAAGTATGACATAGGACCAATGAGACATTTCCCATGTCAAGGAAAATATACAGTGGATATATTAAATAATTTCAGTGTGACAGAATGAAAATCCATTTCTATAACGATGGTAATGGATTTGATGAAAAATAAATGATGATGATTCAGACGAGATTGATCCACATGTGTACCAATATTTTATTGGATCATTGATGTAGTTGGTTAAACACCAAACCTGATATATGCTATGCAACGAATGTTCTTAGTCAATCCATGAGTTAGTGGAGACAGACTCACTAGATAATGATAAAGAATGTATTGAGATATATATATATGAGGTCCAGTTGGATATGGCTTGAGATATGACTCCAATGTCAACTTGATTTTGTAGGGATATGCCGATACAGATTGATCAAAGAGTAAAGTGGACTGGAAGAGCACATTTGGTTGTTTTTTTACCTTGGAGTTTACCATGGTTTCCTGGTGCAGGAAGAAACAAAGCTTTGTGGCCTTGAGTATTGCAGAAGAAAAGTATATATAGACTGAAGTGTGGAAGTATGCGAAGTAGTGTGTCTTCAAAAATATTCATTTGATCATGCGATGTATCCTATTATTACTTGCGATAGCCAGAGCTGTGTGAAGCTCTCTAAGAACCTTGTGTTTCATGATAGATCAAAACACATTGAGATAAAATATTACTATATCAGAGACATGTTGCAGAGGAAAGAAATACATGTGAAGTATCTTCCTACACATGAGAAGATTGTAGATATCTTCACCAAACCGCTTGGCAATACAAAGTTTGAGCACTTATGTGAGAAACTAGCTTGGTGGAGATTACCTCCCTAGTTAAGAGGGAGTGTTGATCGTCACAGCTAGGACAAAGTTTGAATACTTCCATGCGAGACATGGACTGATGGAGAATTCCTCCCTAGATGAGAGTGTTGATTTTTATAACTACTTGAGACATTCTCCAAGACACAGACCTGAGAGAAATCCCATGAGTTGGGTGTGTGGTTCATATCTGAGCCAAAACTGGAAAGTTGTGTTGGCCTCCTCTTTACAGAGAGTTGAGAATAATTCCTTATGATTCTCTTGTGTAATGGAGAGAGAAAGAAAATCTATTGAGTTGGATATGCCGGTGGCTCAACATAGGTGAACGTGTGAATTCCCATGAGCTGGGTGCATCATTATGAAACATAGATGAAATGATGTGTTATCCTCCTCTGAGAAGAGAATTGAGATAATGAACTCCAAATGACTCTCCTGTGTAATGCAGTGGGAAAGAATATTTGTTGAGTTGGATGTGCTTGTGGATGATCATAGGTGAACGTGATCCTAGTGGATGATCAATAGTGAGTGGGGTTCTCCTGTGAGACGTAGTGAGATAGATATGTGGACATCCTTGTGGATATGCCCCTAGTGTCTTAGCAGTAGTGGGTGTATGATATCCCTTGCTATATTTTTCAAGAGTTATAATTACCTGTAACCATATCTGTAATGTAAAGGGTAAAGCTTAGCCCCACCTTAATGTAAAAGGTAATTAATGTAAAAGATAATTAATATGGAAATTATTAATCATATTTTGAGTTATTTTGAGATAATTAATGTGAAAATTCTTATACAAAGAAAGGTGAATCCCCATTGAGGAAACACACTTATCACTATGACGTATCATGATTTAGAAGTTGTGGTATGAAATTATAAGAATTACAACACCCTCTTGTGTTAGAAGTTTGGTGATAGTGTGGGAGGTTTTCTCTTGAAGAATATAGAAAATGATTGGTTGGGTTTTATTCCCTTGTTTCGAAGGGTTTCGAAGGATAATTCTTCTGTTATTATGCATGGTTATTCTTCTTGTGATATTGGGTTGGTGCATTAGTTATGGCTCATGTTAAAGGCTAAACAAAAACATTGAATTAAATGCATGAGCCATAGCTCATTGAAAACTCAAAAATATCCATTTAGATCATTCCTCCCACCTTAGGAAGCAATCGTTGCCATTAATTTGAGTTCCTGGGGGAGAAAGGAAAGAATTTGTTCAATCTGAATCTTGGTGAGTTTCTTTAATTGATAGAGAATTTGTGCTTCTTAGCTTGGTGAATTTCTTTCCTTTTTTTGGTGGGGTTGAATATGTTCAAACAACTTGATGTGTCTTGGCTTGACTGGGTAGTGTGTAGGTACCATTGTAGGTGAAGAAACAATATATTATTTCTCTTCTGCAATCAAGTTCTATTGAAAAGAAAGGTCTTGGGCCAAGGCTACAGTGGTTGTAATGTCCTTTTGTTCACCTTTTGAAAAAATTGTGAAGAGGATGAATTTTGCAGTATGAGAGATTACCTTGCGGCATTGTTTTGGTGGGACAGTAGTCATAACTACCTCTGCTATACTATAGAGATGAACCCCCAGAGTAAAAATGACATTATGGGGTCAAGACTCATAAATAACATGGCACTTGCACATATATGGTTCTCCCCAAAGAACATCACAAACATCCAATGGGAAAGCATCACATAATACCTAATTCTTGAATGGATGGATGTCATATTGCAATCATCACTGTTGACTGACAGGAAGATATTGTCCACGATGAAGCCACCCGATGTTGTATGGCTATGGGTGTGGTGTTTTCGATAATCCCAATTGTTTCATGACCTTTGTTGATATGAGGTTCTTCTGGCTCCCACTTTCATCAACAAAATGCATCGAGGTCCCCTTCACCCACATCTGTGAATGACAAAGGCATTCCCCCTATTAAGGATCTGTTGGTTCTTCTGGTTCAATTGTTATGGTTGTGATAGTAATAGTGGGGTTTGCGTCGATGCTTTATCTTCTCCCATTATTTTATGAATCATATTTTGAACCAGGGTTCAACTCCTTTTCTTTGATCTTGGACACCAATGATTGTTTTGAGAAACATTCATCAGTGTTGTTCCATGGTATTTTGTGGAATTCACACCACTTTCCAATGTCCTTCGTATTTTTGTTACCCTTATTATCTTGTGTCTTGGATTAGTTTTTTGGAGGTCGTTTGTAAGGGACATATTTACCAATATTTGGTTGTTGCATATTTGCAGAACCAAACTCCCATTTGTGATGGTGCCTAAATTAATGCTCGATTTTGAAAACATATCAATAGGTAGCTCCCAGTGATGAGATGTCCAAAAAACCCATTTCGGTTTGGATGTACCTATGTAGAGCCCCACAATATTTTAAAACTAGATGTTGCTCGAATTATTTGATACCCAACTTGTTGTGCAAAGTATTGAAAATATTTTTGAACTCCAAAATTGTTTTCCCCCTCTTGCCACTCTGCGGTCCATCTCATGTATTCATGGTCATATTTACCTACAAGGTAATATTGTTCCTTGACCACATCCACAAAAAAATCCCAAGTGGGCTTGACCCCATATATTCTAGATTCCTCTATGGAAATTTTTTCCGAGTAAGTTTCCCACCAATGATTGACATGGGGGAGAGACTTCAGGAGTGCGAAGGTGATATTTTCCTTGTCTAAAAAATTGTGAACAGAGAAATAACTATATAGAAGATTAAACCATTTTTCTAACATATTTGCATCGATATGACCTTTGAATACAAGAATATCAGAGTTAACTTCTAGAAAGGAGAGGTTCCTCCAAAGTGTCCTCTTAATGAATACGTCATGTTTTTATTGGTAGGCATTGAACAATGTGGGAAAAATTCTCCTTCATGTCATCCTTCTGTCGCGTAAGAGCTTGCTCAAGCAACATATTAATAGAATATTGTTCATTTTCATCCTTATATCCTTATTTTCTTCTGCCATGGAGGGTTTCTTGGGTGTTTGATAGAGATTTTCTTGAAGAGAGACAAGCTCAAGACCCAACCTGCAATACTCGGACCTTGTCGGGGACATGCACTGAAAAATGATCAAGAGCATCCTACTTTGATACCACTGATCTAGATTAGTTTCGACATGAAATGAGACCGAAGACATAATAAATAAATGTATAGATATATATCATATATCCAATAATATAACATATATATATCATATATAACCATAAACACAAAGATACAGTAATACACATTTTTTATTATTGAGCGAAATGTACGAAATTGTAGAAATACAGAGTGAAAGACTCACTAGAATGGTGGTAGCTTATATTTAAGAAGAGATTGATGACTATTCTCATTCACAAGAAGATTATTCTTACAATCATCTCCAAATCCATCTTTAACATAAAGAAAATCCAAAAACCTAACCCCAAGAGATGAAAATCCAACAGTTTTGTGGACCCCGTTTTGGGTAGTTTGGTGTATCAACTTCTCAAGGGCGTAACATTGGCATACGATCTCTATTTGTTGTGAACAATAGCTCACTAGAAAGGTATCAATGACGATATTCATTTTCAGGGATCAATGAGAGTCCCGTGTTTTCAATGAGGCCATTGATCATGAAAAAACATCATTTAGGCCCTCAAAATGGGCTCAAAAGTTTGGGACCCGAAAAACTGCTAAAAATAGTAAGCTTCCAAAAAACTGTTTTGACTCAGTGAGAATAGGTGGGTGGCCACCAAGATCCACCTGGATCAATCCTACGTCATTAACAAGCAATGCTATCCATTGGGTTGAGTACCTAGGGGAGAGGAGAATTTGTTTTCTGAATATGAATCTTGGTGAGTTTCTTGCTTTGTTGGAAAAGTTGCACTACTTAGCTTGTTGAAGATTGTCATCAACATGTTGCATGCAGTGTTGAATATGTTCAACCAATCTTTTCTATTTTTGATTTAATGAGAAATGTCTAAGTACCATTTTAGGTGAAGAAACAATATCTAATTTCTCTTCTACAATCTGCTTCTGTTGGAAAGAAAGGACTTGTGCCAAGGATGCAGTTGTTGAAGTGTTCTTCTTTTCACCTTTTGAACATATTGTGAAGAGGTTGAATTTTCCAGTATGAGATATTACATTGAAACATTTTCTTGGTGGGAGATTATTTGGAACTACCCTTGGTATCCTGTAGAGATGACCCCCCACAGTAACAATGAAACTACGGGGTCGAGACTCATAAATAACATGGTGCTTCCACATTTATGGCTGGACAAAAAAAAAAATCAAAGAGATTGAGCGGGAAAACATCAAATAATACCTCATCCTTGAAGGGATGGAGGTGGTATGAAAATTGACACTTTTGGCCAACATGAAGATCTTGTCACATGAAAATCGACACTGTATGGTCACGAGTGTGGTGTTGTCGACAATCAAAATTGTTTGATGACCTCTGTTGAGATGAGGTTCTTATCACTTCTTCTATCAAGAATAAAATGAAATGGTTTCCCCTTCACTCACATATGTGAATGAAAATAGTGCTTCCCCTCTTCAAGATCTATTGGTTCTTCTGGTTGAATTGTCACAGTCACGACAATAGCAGTGGGGTCTGTGTCAATGATCTGTATTGTCCCATTATTTTTTGAATCAAGGTTTAAATACTTTTATTTGATCTTGGCCACCAATGATTGTTTTAAGCGATATTCATCATTGTTGTGCCAAAGGATTTTGTGGAAATCGCACCACTTTCCAGTGTCCTTCTTATTTTTGTTAGCCTTCTTTTCATATGGCTTGGACAGGTTTTCTTGAGCCTGGTTGTTAGGGTTGTCTTTACCGTAATTTCATTTTTGAATATTTGTAGACCTAAAATCCCATTTGTGTTTGTGTCTAAATTTCTTCTTTATTTTGACAGCATATCGATAGGTAACTGTGAGTGATGAAATGTACAAAAAAACCATTTTTATTTGGATGTACCTATGTATAGCCCCACCGTATTTCAGAACCATATGCCACTCAGAGTATTTGATACCCAGTTTGGTGTGTAGAGTATGGAACGTATTTGTGAACTAAAACACTATTTGGCCCATCTCTTATTGCAGTGTGGTCCATCTCATGTACTGGTCATCATAGTTACCAACATGGTAATATTGTTCCTTGAATGCATCCACAAAAAAAATCCAAAGTGGGCTCGATGCCATATATCGTAGACTCCTCTATAGAAATTTTATCCGAGTAAGTTTTCCACCAATTTTTGACATGGGGGAGAGCCTCAAGGAGTGTCAAGGTGATCTTTTCCCTATCAGAAAAAATTGTGAACAAAGAAATAACTGTCTAGCATATTTAACCATTTTCTAGGGCATCTGCATCGATCTGACCTTCAAATATGATAATATCAAAATTTACTTGTACCTTGAAATGAGAGTTACCTCCAAAGTTTTCTCTTGATGAAGACGTGCATGTTGTTATAGGAAGGTGTTGAAGGATGTGGGAAACAATCTCCATTGTTTCATTCCTATGTCGCGTGAGAGCTTTCTCAAGCAACAGATTAATAGAATATTCTACTCTGTCATATTTATTTTATTCTTCCATGGAGGGTTTCTTGGGAGTGTGAGAGATATTGTCCTCAAGAGAGAAAATCTTGAGACCCAAATTTCCATACTTGAACCTCGTCGGAGACATGCGATGAAAAAATATCAAGAGCATCCTTATTTGATACCACTAATCTAGATCATTTTTCGGCACAAAAATGAGAGAGGAGATATAATAAATAAATGTACATAGATATATTATATATCCAGTAATATGTAACATCCTTCTCTAGTGCACTGAGCGAACTTATTCTTTGAGGACACTTTCTTGCAAGTGATCTGGATTATTATGATATTAAAACATTTGACTTTGATTATGATGAGTTATGGTAGATGACTTGGTGTTTTACTGCATTGACATAGACAGGTGCTATTGACTCGGTTTTACTGAGTGTGCAGGTTTTTGGACCTTGAGGATGAAGAGGCATCGATGGAACCCCTTGGACTCCGGATCGAGTTAGGGAGTATGCTATTGGGGTTTGATTGATTTACTGTGATATTTGTACATTTGATTAGATGATACAATGTGGACATGTTCTAACATGATTTGTTGATGATGCAGGCTGACGATAGCTTGCTGACTAGACTCACATATGGAGTAAGGGGGGCACATACGACTACCAGAGAGGTTGAGGGAGAGGTGTGGACAACAACCCAACCACAGCCTACTAGCACTCCCACCGTGGCTCGAACTGTAGGTTAACGATTACCTAGTTTGAGAGGACCCACGATGCCTTGAGGGTAGACTATGACAGTCACTCACGATGATTCTAAGGGGCACACAATAAGGCGGGGGCCTTATTCCTTAGAAGCCCTTAGTCACCCACAAGTTCACCTGGTGGAGTGTTGACTCCAGGGCTTATTGATGTCTAACAATCAGTTAAGAGGTGAGTGGCACCCTTGGAGCACATCGTGCGTCCTGAAGGGCACGTTGCGCAAATAAAAAAGAGTGGTGAGTGGCACCCTTGGAGCACGTAGTGCGTCTTAAAGGGGCACGTCGCGTTGATGATGTTAAAGGAACAAACCTAGATGGCCCTAAGACAAATATCTCATCAAGAAATTTTAAAACAACTTCCCTAATTAAAATGTCGCCTAGTCCAGAATCTAAGTCCTAAGTCTAAAAACCTCGCTAGGGGTAAAATTTTGTCTACCCTTAAGAAAATATCTCTATAAAAATAAAAATAATAATAAAGTTTAAAAAAAAAAAAACAAAAAAAAAACCACTTAAGTAATAATTATGGTCTTCATAAATTTTTGAGTAAAATGAAGAGAGTAAGAACTTAAATAAAATCTGTGGATAAAAGGTAAAGAAGAATTTAATTATTTAACTTGTGAAAGTGTAAAAATATATTAAATTAATAATAAAAGGAAAAGAGGTTAAATTGCCCAACTGCCATTTTTAGCTCTAATAAAAAGGGGAAAGCGGGAAATTTATAAAAAATTAGGAAACTAGGAAATGGAGGTAACATAAAAAGGGAAAGAGGGGAACTTATGGTAAAAAGAAGGAGGTCAACTTAGTAAAGAATCTGCAGTTAAGAACCTTCTAAATTAAACTAACTTAGCAAATCCTTTTTACGGAAAGTCTTTAAAACCTGTAAGGGAATCTAGGGACACCTAGGAGTAAATTTAGGAGTAACTCTAGGTGGGTGAGGGAAACAAGACAATTAATTAATTAAAGGAAATAATTAATGGAGGAATGTGGGGGGTGGATGACACTTGTAGGAAGGAGATTTTTTAAGGAATTTTTATTAAAACTTTAATTAAATGAGATTTAGGGAAAGTATGGAGGTTGGAAAACTCTATAAAACAGAGGGAAGAGAAGGAAGAGGGGATCAACTATTAGCGTAATGTTACGCTGTTGGATTAGTGACTTGACTGATTCACTTGCGGGAGTTGGGATTTCCCAACTCAGAGAGGAGTGGTAGCTCGGCCTTGCGAGGAGAGCTGGGAGCTAGACATACCATATGCATAGTGTGTGGTGCCTTTGTGGCTCGGGGGGCTAAGAGTAAAGAAGAGTACCCATAGCGTTGGCTGGGAGGTACCGGTCAGGTCTCGATAGTCAGCGAATGGGAGTTGTACGGAGCGTGCAGACGTCACCCGGAGCAGGCGAACAGGAAACGATATGTTTTGGTTGATTGATATAATGTTGTAGGATGTATGTTTTAGATCTGCTTGCATAATGGGTAGGTAAACTATTTGTCCTTGGCTGAATGAATGTCATGCACCTTCCTAAGTTTGAATACCTCAACGTTGTTTATCCCTTCTTCTTGCGATTAGCTTGTTACCTTCTGCGTGGTATCCCCTCTTGTCCTCGGAGGGTATGTTGTCTTTATGATTGACCGATTTCTTGTTGAATGGAAGACTGATTTGATGGTTAGTGACTTCATTTCCCTTTTTTCAGAAAGCATTATGTATATACCAGCGAATGCGTAATTCCTTGTTTTAGAAATCCCCTTCTTATATTCCAGTGATTTATCTGCGATTTTAATGCTTCTCTATGCTTTTATAAGGTTTGGGGAATAACGATTTGTTTGGAATTTCTTATTTTGATGGGATGGCCCATATTTATTCTTTCCATGACCTGCCATGGATGTAAACCAATCAATGCAATGCTGAGATGTTGGGTTTCACCCACCCCCACAAATGGTTGGTCCAACTTTTTGGGTTCGTTCCATTCACCACATACTAGGCTTTCCTTTCTTTCATACCAACCATCGCGTTCCTGTTTACCTTAAATGATCAAGATATTGAAACGCCCTAGATAGAGACCTTGGAGAAGTGTGGTATAGATGCGTATTTCCATTTTGTAAGTTGCCAGATCAATTGAAATAAGAATAGAGATTTTTAATGTTCTCTATGTTTTTTTGTTTAGAGGATAGAGTTTCCACTACGATTCGTTTTTGTATGCTGCGTCTGCTTCCCTGTTCTTCTTATTTTTACAAAGTTTTGGCTGTGTTTTGTTTTCTGAGTTGACTGCTATGTATTTTTCATTTTTCCAAAACAACACAATGTGTGGGTCAAACCCACACCACCATCAATTATGATTTATGACTCCTTTTGTTTATTGATATGATGCAGACGACCCGCATGTATCATGACTTGGAACAATTATATTAAATCCCTTACCATGTCAGACTTGTGGCATGGTTATAATTAAATAACTAACAAGAAAATTTTACTTTTAGACTGTTTTAATGGAAACCAGAATTTGAGACTGGATAGATTAAAGAAATACCACAGAGCTAAGGAGACCGTTAATAATCCATATTCTTGATCAGTGGCACCAGCTTGCGTAATTTGAGGCATTTTTATTGGGTTTATTCTTTTGTTGCAGGTTCTGGGCTAAATTCCCATTCATGAAGTATGGTCCTTGACTTGTTTTCCATTCTTGTCTGTGAGTTTGGGTGTTAGTCCTTCTAGCTGGGAGTTGGGATTACGACCCATTCCTTCTTAAATTCTAAACCACTTTTACCCTCTCATGTGTGCACTACCTTTTCCCGTGAGTTTTCACCTTTCTTTAAGATGTCGGCCTTACCTCAAAGTTTGAATACTCCTTATGCCAGACCGCCAAGAGCAGCAAAAATTAGAAGCTTATTCTCATCATCGCATTACTTTGTTTCTCAGGCATTGAATGACAGTCAATGCTCCTCCCTTGATTTATGTAAAAGATTTAGTACGTTTACATGCTCCTTGAAGCTATCTCCAGGCAGCAATTCTCAAGGCCATAATCTCCTTAATGCTATCAACATTAAGTTTTATCTTTATGAGGTGGCAGTGGATATGGAATTAATCGTAGTGACCGTTTTAGACTTGCAAGAGTTTGACAGTAAATTGTAGAACGTTACATTTTTAGACAGCCTATACCCGTGTGCGCCGCAATCTCTTGACAGAACCCACACCTGTGCTTCTTGCCCTTTTTGTGATTTTTGTTTGATAACAGTTTATCCTTTATGGAGAATGGAGCCTTAGATCAAGGATGGTGTGAATTTACCTGTATTTCAAATTATCTTTAGTGGATTGTTTAGGACAGCGTGCTATCCCAGTGTGCACGTGGAAGAAAGTTTTCCTAATTTGTTTCTAATCAGGGGCAGTTTAGAGCTTATGTGGATTGACCACAGTAATTATAACTGTTGATACATCTTCTATATATTTTTTTAATGGGCGATGTATTTACCTTATAATAGTTTTTCTTGTTGTAGATAAACCAGGCACTAACCTAATATCTTGTGGAATGAGTATAACGATTTTATTTTTTGGTGATCTTGATTTGATGTTATATAAGTCAAAGGTTATAATATCAAGGTAATCTGCGCTTTTAGATTTTTAATGATAAGTTTATTACTGAAAAGATATTTTATTCTTCATAAAACTTAAATGGGTGTTGCTTTTAGAATTTAGAAGGTAGCAAAGGATTACTCCTCTAGTTAAAAAGGGAAATCTTCTTGATTAGCTAGTCTTGTTTTATTCTAAAAATTTAAGTTAGATGAGAAATTGTTACTTTCATGGTTTATGATTCTTGATTGAACTGAAGAAGATAAGAAAGGCGTAATTGAAGTTATTTATTTTTACCTCATGTCGTTGAATAGACGAGGATTTATAAGAATGCTTATGCTTATGGATTCAGATGTCTTAATAGAGTTCTAGGTCCCAGACTTATGCCCATTAGCTAATATCATAATAAATTCCTTACTTGCTATATTAATTATCAATGTCTTGTATTTGAATAAAGGTACACTTCCAATGTTACGGTAATAGTAGTGAGTAATTTAATGCATTAATAATGATTTTCTTATGCAATTTGCCTCAATGTAGATAACCTTGTTGATTGCAATTATGATGGTTATGTTATTATCTTTAGCTTAGCAGGCATGGTTTGCATGTGTCGAGCGGGATGTAGACAACTCCTTGTTCCTCAGAACAGTCACGAGCCCTGAGACCTTAAATGGTTAAAATTGACGGGAACCTGGGCTTGAGCATTGTTTATGTGTCTTGGAGGTTCTAACCATTGCAGGGTAGGACGAGCGAGTAGTTAGATTTTTTTCCTCGTCAGTTGATTATCGCTCTTTTCTTCCTAATGATTGATGTGTGTCTTAGGTCGTTATGTTGTTGTCACAGTGGAATGAGACATGTTTGTCGTTGCATTTCTACACAGAGTGTAATGTATTTATTACCCTTGTACACATGCACACACAAAAAAATATATATTTCCCTGTTGGAGAGGTTGATGTCGTAACAAATGAGAGGTTCGTTACATATGGTATCAGAGCGGCTTCGACCCGCAACTTGGGATCGCTACGGATTTCATTGACATGATTGGATTATACTATTGCTAATCGAGTTGATTGTGTGCATGTAGGTAATCATGGTTAGAGGATGCTGCAGAGGCAGACGATGGGGTGTGAGGGGAGGAGGCGTGACGCCTCCAGTAGCATCCACACCTGAGGGGTCTAATCCCCAGGGAGACGAGCAAGTTCTCGGACAAGAGTAGATAGTAGTTGGTGATGTTGTCGGGATGATGATATCTTTTCAGTGCATGTCCGAGGCACTGATCATCCATTTGGACAAAGATGATGCCAGAGCACTATCACCCACTGAGTTTCCACTGCGTGCTCTGGTCGATACCGATAGCATTCACTGTGAAATTGAGAAGGTCAATTTCTTGAGTTCTTTGGTGCCCCGGACAACACAACCACTGAGGCATGGTTGGAGAACATGGAAATGTGCTTCACACTTTGTGATTATACCTCCAACATGAAGGTCCACATGGTGATCTTTCAACTGAAGGGGAGCACTCTTCTATGGTTGAAGACACTCCTACCACAACTGAACATGGTCATCGAAGATGTTTCATGGGAACTATTCGAGGAAAGGTTCCGAGAGAGGTACCTTTCAGAGGAATTCATTGAGTGTCACCTCAATGAGTTTAACAACTTACGACAGGGAGGTCGTATGGTACCTGAGTATGAGGCCCATTTTATGGAGTTTCTCCAGTATGATCTGCACCTTAACACTTAAAAAATTAAGGTCAATAGGTTCGTGTTTGGCCTTAACGACAGCCTGCATGCAAAGGTTAGGATTTTGATGCCTCAAACCTTGCATGATGTCGTCCAGAAGGCCCTCATAGCAAAGGAGGAGCTTATCAGTGGGGGTCAGACCCCGACTTCAGCGAGACCAACAGGGCAGGTTCGATCTGGGAAATAGCAGCACTAGACACTTGCGAGACATATGTTGGGATATCAAGGCTTCCAGAGGGGATCCATTTTCACTACACCCCGGTGACCACCACCTCAGTAGTGGACACCTTATCGGAGACCACCACATTAATAGCAGCGTTGCCCGCAACAACAACAGTTTAGGCCTGTTCAACAGAACAGACCTGGGTTCTAGGCCGGTGGTTCGTCATCTTCTACTTTCGGTACCAGAACTACTGGGATGAAGAAGGGGTGTTGGACGTGTGGGGAGCCACACTACTAGCGCGACTGTCCTATGGAGAGGACCCAAGCGTCTGGATCAACAGGACCCAATACGGTGGGAGATATGGGCAAGGCCAATCAGATTCATGCAGTGGTGAATAACCACCAGACAGAGCAGCAGTCGACATTCTCGAGATGATAGGTACTGTCGCTAACCATACCCTTAGTATTTTGAAAGATCTCGGTGCTACCGAGAGTTTCAATTCTGGTGCAGTGTTAAAAAGGATTAAGGTAAGGGCAGTCGAACAGGATGAGTTTAGCTTCGTGGAGATGGCTTCAGGATTCAAACAAAAGGTTGGAGGAAAGGTTACAGGATGTATCCTTAACCTGGGAGAGTTTTTCATGAGGGCCAACTTGCACATCATGACCTTAGGATCTTATGATGTCATGATTGGTATGGATTGGTTGGAATCGCATGAGGCGATACTCAACTGTAAGACAAAATGATTGAGCTTGGTTGATGACGAGGGACATAGATGGGTGATTATAGGCTGGAACCAGGGAGTTTCCCCGAGGTTCATCTCTTCCTTACAGCAACAGAAGAGTATGTGCAAGGGGTGCAAGCTTTATGCGATCCTTGTGTTAAACAAGAACAGAGTAGCGGAAGGTCTAGAACACCTTTAATTTGTGAGAGAGTTTGTAGACATGTTTCTAGAGGAGTTACCTGGGATGCCACCGGAGAGGAAATTGGAGTATACCATAGACCTAAAACTGGGGACTGAACCGATAGCAAGAACGCCTTATCGAATGTCGACCCCATAGTTACAAGAGTTAAAAATGAAATTGAAGGAGATGTTGGACCTGGGAATGATACATCCTAGCGTGTCACCATGGGGTGCACCTGTTATTTTCATATGAAAGAAGGATGGATCATGGAGGATTTGCATTGACTACCATCAATTGAACAAGGCCACGATCAAGAATTAGTATCCCTTTCCGAAAATAGATGATCTATTCAATAAAATGAAGGGTGCGACGGTGTTCTCCAAGATCGATTTGCAATCAATGTATCACCAGTTGCAGATCAAGGATGATCACATCCCTAAAACTGCCTTTAAGATGATATTTGGAGATTATGAATTTACTGTCTTACCATTTCGATTGACAAATGCCCCAGGGGTATTTATGAGTTTGATGAACGGGGTATTCCGCGAGTACTTGGACAATTTCATCCAAGTGTTCATTGACAATATTTTGATTTATTCTCGTGCGACGGAGGAGAATGACGAGCACTTGCGCTTGGTACTACAGTGTCTGCGTGAGAAGAAATTGTATGGGGAATTGTCCAAATGCTCTTTTTATCAATCAAGGATTCACTACTTAGGGCATGTGATCTCCGACGAAGGCATCGTCGTGGATCTTGCCAAGGTCGAGGCTTTTATGGAATGGCCTACATCGACAAATGTGATGGAAGTGCATAGCTTTATGGGTTTAGCAAGATACTATCAATGGTTTGTCGACGGATTTTTGAAGATAGAAAATCCGATCACGGAATTGCAGAAGAAAAACAAGAAGTTTGTTTGGACCGAGAAATGTGTGGAAGCATTTTGGAGGCTTAAGGAGTTGTTGACAACAGTGTCAATACTAAAGGTCCCTAACATGGATGTGGACTTCTTGGTATGCACTGATGCATCCAAGGAAGGTTTAGGCGGAGTCTTGATGTAAGACGGACGAGTGATCGCTTACATTTTGAGGAAACTGAGAAGGCATGAGGAGGACTACGCGACACACGATTTGGAGTTATTAGCCATCATATATGCTTTGAAGGTTTGGAGACACTACCTTGGTGAAAAAAAATTTGAATTAAAGACTGACCATTGTGGACTACAACACATTTCTATGCAAAGCGACCTGAATACGCGACAACGACATTGGTCGAAACTGTTTAGCGAGTACGACATTGAGATTACTTACATAAAGGGAAAAGTGAACTAAGTGATAGATGCTTTGAGTCGGAGACCATGCATCTTTTTGGTGTTACCTCTTTAGACGAATCTACATGAAAATATTCTAACTTTACAATGTGACGACGACCGGTACAAAGAGGTTGAGGGTTGTATCTAAAAAATCACAATGATGGTACCACAATATGAGGGATTTTCATTTGATAGCAATGGTTTATTGAGGTTTAAAAGTCGGATTTACGTACTGCCAAATGACAAGTTGAGGATGTTGATCCTGAGTGAGGCTCATAGAGCAGTTTACATGGCTCACCCGGGGGTCACGAAGATGAGGGCAGACCTTAAGCCCTTATAATTTTGGAAGGGAATGAAGGAAGACATAGTCAACTATATGGCCAGATGCCTCAAATGTCAGCAGGTAAAGGATGAACATAGACACCCATCAGGATTACTACAACCACACGATATTCCAGAATCGAAATGGGAGGTTATTTCGATGGATTTTATTGTTGGATTGCCACTGACGGCAAGGAGACATGACTCGATTTTCGTAGTAGTAGACACTTTGACGAAGAGTGCTCACTTTATTCCTATGTGTATGATGTATCAAGCACTTGAAATTGCTAGATTTTTCATCAGAGAGATTGTGAGGTTGCATGGCGTGCCTAAGAGGATTATATCCGATCAAGGATAAATGTTTACTGGACGATTTTGGACGAGCTTCCAAGAGGCCTTGGGAACTCAACTTAAATTTAGTACTGCGTATCACCCAGAGACTGATGGACAAACTGAATGAATGAACCAAATCTTGAAGGACATGTTGCGCATGTACGTGATGGACCAACAAAAGCGTTGGGAAGAATTCTTGCCACTAGTGGAGTTCTCTTACAACAATAGCTACCAGAGCACCATTAAGATGGCTCCTTTCGAGTTTCTTTACAGGAAACCATGTCGGATACCCTTGAGTTGGGATCAACTTGAGGATAGGGTCCTGGTGGGACCAGAAGCAATCCAAGAAATAGAAGATAAAATGCAAACAATAAGACAAAGGATTAAAGAAGCGCAAGATTGACAGAAGAGTTATGTCGATGCGCACCGTGTCAACCATAGTTACGAGGTCAGTGATCGAGTTTTTTTTCGGTTTAAAGTGCATAAGAGTTCGATCAAGTTTGGGAAGGGAGATAAACTCTCTCCTAGGTTCATGGGACCCTTCGAGATTGAGGAGATAAAGGGGCCCGTGTCCTATCGACTAGCCTTGCCGAATTCTTTGAGGCATATGCACGATGTTTTTCATGTATCTGTTTTGAGACATTATATTAGTGATTCTACACATGTTATTGACATGAGTTCCTTGTAGGTATAGGATGAGGGAGTGCTCACGGCTAAGGCAGTTCACATCTTAGATCATCGCATTTGATAGTTACGACGTTGAATGGTATATCAGGTCAAGGTCTAGTGGGACCATCATAGTCCGCACTCTGGGACCTGGGAGGATGCATAGGATATGCGCCAAACGTTTCCATTTTTTTTTTATAGATAGACATATGACAGTGGATACACTTATTTCGGCATTTATACTGAGAAACTTCAGGATGAAGTTTAGACCAAGAGGGGGGTGTATGTAACATCCCACTCTAGTGCACTGAGCGAACTTATTCTTTGAGGACACTTGCTCGCAAGTGATCCAGATTATTATGATATTAAAACATTTGACTTTGATTATGATGAGTTATGGTAGATGACTTGATGTTTTAATGCATTGACATAGACAGGTTCTATTGAATCGGTTTTATTGAGTGTGTAGGGTTTTGGACCTTGAGGATGTAGAGGCATTGATGGAACCCCTTGGACTCCAGATCGAGTTAGGGAGTGTGCTATTTGGGTTTGATTGATTTACTGTGATATTTGTACATTTGATTAGATGATACGATGTGGATATGTTCTGACATGATTTGTTGATGATGCAGACTGACAATAGCTTGCCGACTAGACTCACATATGGAGTAAGGGGGCCACATACTACTACCAAAGAGGTTGAGGGAGAGGTGTGGACAGTAGCCCTGCCACAGCGTACTAGCACTCCAATCGT
This sequence comes from Picea engelmannii, assembly GCA_009831015.1. Taxonomy (NCBI): domain Eukaryota; kingdom Viridiplantae; phylum Streptophyta; class Pinopsida; order Pinales; family Pinaceae; genus Picea; species Picea engelmannii. Next base: position 2,938,151 of record ML776752.1, on the reverse strand, counting down.
GGCTTGAACTGTACGTTAATGATTACCTAGTTCAAGAGGAGCCACGATGTCATGAGGGTAGACTGCGATAGTTTCTCATGATAATTCTAAGGGGCGTGCAATAAGGCAAGGCCCTTATTCCTTAGAAGCCCTTAGTCTCTCACAAGTTCACCTGGCGGAGTGTTGACTCCAGGGGTTATTGATGTCTACCAATCATCCAAGAGGTGAGTGGCACCCTTGGATCACATAGTGGATCCTGAAGGGAACGTCGCGCAAAGAAACAAAAGAGGCTAGTGGCACCCCTAGAGCACGTATTGCATCCTGAAGGGTGCATCGCACAAAGAAACAAAAGAGGCGAGTGGCACCCTTGGAGAACGTAGTGCATCCTGAAGGGCACATCGCATTGAGTATGATAAAGGAACGAGCCCAATTGGCCCTAAGACAATTAACACATTAAGAAATTTTAAAACAACTCCCCTACTTAAATGTCGCCCAGTTTAGAATCTAAGTCCTAAGTCTAAAACTTCGTTAGGGGTAAAATTTTGTCTACCCTTAAGAAAATATCTTTATAAAAATAAAATAATTAAAATTTAAACTAAAAACCACTTGAGTAATATTTTTTGTCTTCATAAATTTTTGGGTAAATTGAAGAGAGTAAGAATTTAAATAGAATCGGTGGATATTAAATGTAAAGAAGAAATTAATTATTTTAACTTTTGTTAGTAAAAAAAAAAAGGATACTAATTTATAATAAAAGGAAAGAAAGGTTAAATTGCACAACTGTCATTTATAGCTCTAATAAAAAGGAGAAAGAAGGAAATATAAGAATTAGAAAACTAAGGAAAGGATGTAACATAAAAAGGAAAAGAGGGGAACTTATGGTAAAAAGTGGGAGGTCAACATAGTAAGGAATCAACATTTAAGAACCTTCTAATTGGAACTAAATTAGCAACTTCATAATAGGGAAAGCCTTTAAAACCTGTAAGGGAATCTAGGGACACCTAGGAGGAAATTTAGGAGTAACTCTAGGTGGGTGAGGGAAATAAGACAATTAATTAATTAAATAAAATAATTAATGGAGAAACGTGGGGGATGGGTGACACTTGTACGAAGGAGAATTTTTATAAGATTTTTATTAAAACTTAAATTAAATGAGATTTAGGGAAAGATTGGAAGTTCTAAAACTCTATAAAAGAGAGGAAGGAGAAGGAAGTAGGGGATTGCATGTTAGCATAACATTACGCTGCTAGAATAGTGACGTGACTGATTTACTTGTGGGAGTTGGGATTTCCTAGCTCAGAGAGGAGTGGTAGCTCGGCCTTGCGAGGTGATCTAGGAGCTAGACGTACCATCTGAATAGTGTGTGGCCCCTTTACGGCTTGAGGGGATAACTGGGAAGCAAGGTACCCCTAGCATTGGCTGGGAGGTACCGGTGAGGCCTCGATGGTTGGAGAGCGGGAGCAGCACAGAGCGCGTGGACGACACTCAAAGTAGGCGAACCAGCAACGGTACACATTTCTATTGATTGATAGAATGTTGTAGGATGTATGTTTAATATAAGTAGGTGTATTGAGCATGTAAATTTTCTGTGTAGTTTTATGACTGAAAATTTTATAACCTGGTTGATTGATTGGTTGATTGATCTCCCTGTGGTGTTTGACTGTGACCCTTGTGTTTCTCTCACCATGCTCTTCGATTTACATTTTCGACTATGTCTTATGTATGCAAGTATAATTTAACTCTGTATTGATGATTTCTGGAAAATTTTAAGCTTACTCTGATACATTTCCTAGCAAATTAAAATGTGATTATTTCATTTCCTGGCAAATTAAAATCTGATTATTTCATTCCTGGCGAATTAAAATGTGATTATTTTTACTCTTGGCCTACAATCTCATTCTTTAAATCTGTATTACTTAATAGGTGAATCTAGTGTGCTTTGAAAAGGAATGGTGGCAGTCGTGCCCTTCCCGTGCTCTGCATCCCTTTTAAATTTTGTTCGATGAATTAACTAGCGAGTTACCATTGGTTACTTCTCTCCTAGACTGAGTTTGACTTCCCTGGCTGTTATTTTCTTACTGTCAACGATGTTGTATTTTAGGTGACAATCTATATGCTATATTTTTCAAATGGCGAATCTAGATTTTATATTTCAATGGAAAATTCATATCTATATTGCAAATGACAATCCTTTCTCTGGTATGTCAGCGAGTACATATAATCTTGGCACTCAACAGTGATTCATTTAGAACTGTTATCTATCGATTAAGCCTTGACTCTGATCGATTGTGGTTAGTAATGTCTTTTTTGCCTTCTCCACCTCAGATCCCAACAGATTAGCATCGATTCAATTAAGCTTTGAACCATTGAATAGACTTAGTTCAACTGGAAGCCACAACAAGTTACACTCCTTGATTCACATTATAGTCTCCTTCTGGTGTGATTGCACATCGAATTCCCTTTTCTTTTACTAATTCAGCAATGAGAATCCCATCTAGTGCTTGCCCAACGATCCCTCCTTTCAATAATGGTGGCTAGGTGGTTTCCTCTGGAGCATTGTGCACAACGTTGCCCATCAACTGATGACTATGTCTTAACAACCCCCTTATTTTTGTTGTAGCACGTCCCTCCCTTACCGTTTTAGCATTAAACATTAATGTGTGTGGAATTAGCAATGTGGATATCTGCGTGCATCAATGGATAAGCATGCTTAACCTATGACAGAGACTGTATTCATTTTCTAACAACAACTTTCCATGTTATTTAGTTATGCTTATTTAAGGTGAATAACCAGTAAAATGCGTTGGGATGAAATTGGATTTAGATGTTAGTTTGAGACTAATTGCGCATCAAGGATACGCGTGGAGGGTGTGGATGTTTATTATAAGTAAAATGTTACACTTGATTATGTAAACTTTGATGTGCTTTCCTGCTTACGGTAAGGGTTCTAGCTACCTGTGCATTTATAGTTGTGTTTCTGGGATGATTGTCCTTAGCTTAGTAGGCTTGGTTTGTTGATTCGGGTGGGATGTAGACACCTCCATGTTCCTCATAATAGTCACCAGCCTGAGAGCTTAAATGGTTAAAATTGATGGAAACCTGGGCTTGTGCATTGATTATATTTCTTGGAGGTCCTAACCATTGCACGGTAGGACGAGCGGGTAGTCAGTCTTATTTGTTTTGTCAGTTTCTTATCATTCACTGCTTGCTGATGCTTGAAGTGCATCCTAGATCTTTATGTTTTTATCGCAGCTGCATGCGTCATGAATCATCATTGTGTTGCAACACAGAGTATATTGTCTTTATTATCCTTGTACACACACACACAAAAAAATAAATTATCGCACTTGCTATGAGAGGTTTGTTGTCATAATGAGGAGGTTCATTACAATCTTCGAGTCCTTTTTCAATCAGTGAGACCACTCAATTAATGCTCAAGTGCCAAAATTTCAATGAACGGACTTAAAAATACCAATTTTTTGAAGACACCCTTCAATTATGTCACTCAATCATAGAAAGAGAGGTCATTACTATATTCCTCACGAAATTATGTGAAAAACGAGTATAAAATCGACTATGTTATGAACATGTGCCTAAAAAAACCCTTTTGCATGCATAATGAGAGTATGTCTCATACATGTCAAATTGAACTAAGACTTTTCATACATAGAACTTTTACAAAAAATAAACATCACCATCAGATTCCTATGAAATTATGAGAAAAATGAGTATAAACACTCTATACTTCTCTCAAGGAACTCAATAGCATGCAAAATGAGTCAAATAATACTATGAGCACCTCTTGCACATAAAATGATGCAATATGCACTTGGCACAAAATTATATTGCATACATTCCAACCCTGGCACGATACACTATTCAGAGCTAGGTTTAAATAGTCCTGGGAAGCATAACCATGGCCCTATATACCGAACCTACTTTGGTACACTTTAAATAATATATTGTTAGTTGTTATAACAAGCATAACTTATGGCGTATTTGTAGGAACATATTTGTTCAATCGTTGGAATATTCTAGGAATATTCCCCTAAATATCATGGGTTTGATTCACATGAGGAACCAATTTTATTCTCCCCTTGACATTATTTGCCAATAAGAGAGTGCCACATGGCACTCTCTGGTTGGACCATCTATATGCACAATCACCTGCCTGTGTGAGCATTCTTCCATGTCACTTCCCGGTCATTTCCACGTTAGCATACAAATGTTGAATGTAATTATCACTTGCGACATCATCGTATGGATTCCATTGCATAAGTACAGATGACACATGGCACATTTTTATTGGTCCACATGGGTTTCTGAAAATGAAAAAAAAATGAGTGACAAGTGGTAGCCTCCTTTATTACCATATTTTCTTGTTGATGCCATCATGATGTCATCCTATCAGTTGTATGGATGGCCATGTGGAATCCTGTGCACCTACCACATGGAACCCCCATTTTTCCTATTTTTTCCGAACATTAAACGAACATAACATTCTCATACAACTTCTGCAGGCTAGTGCATGGCACCCCTATTTTGCCTATTTTTTCCAAAAAATAAACAATTATAACATTCTCATACGATGTCCATTTGAGGAAATTTGTGTTTTGTTCGAAATATATTGTCGAGCTCTATGAAATGGAGTCATTTTCAAAATAATTTTCGAAGAAAATGTTTTGAGAATTTTTGGACCCTTTTGGATCTCCTTGAGCATTCAGAATTTTCCTTGATCAATAAATTTCACCCCTCTACTATATGTGGATCAATAAGGATTTAGGTATTGAATATATTAGTTCTAACTGTCCATCACATATAGCAATATCCTATTAATGATTGCAATGGTTTACGATGCTTATATTTGTATTATGATCAAAGTATTTCCTTGACATACATCAAGTTGTAGTTGAAAACCATTGTCTTATCACCCCTCTTGCTCCATATCCATGAATATTGTGGCTTGAAACCCAACTAAGGAATATTCAGTAAATCCAATTGGTGTGGCACAATAAACAAATTCAATGAATTTTTTGATATATATTTCCTAAGGCTTCTTATACAAATATTATCCCTACCACATCTGCATCAATATTCCCTCCAATATATCATTTAAAGAGACCAATATTCTTTTTGGTTGTGTTGAGTACTGAGGGTAATGTTATTTGGAAGGAATCGGTTCATTGGGGTGTTGTTTAGGAAATTATAATTTGTTTTCTCTTTCCCACAATAGTTTTCCTCGTGATGTGGTTTATACGAGAAAGCTATCCTTGGTAAGAAACAAAACCCTTGTTATGGATCACATGTTCCACAATTGTTATATCCAAACACATTTTCTTTAGAGGGTGGATCCTTTGAGGAACCTCTCCTCTCTAGTTCTTTTCACACAATTGCCTCAATTTTTGTCTCTTCACAAGTCAACATGTGATTCATAGTTCTCCTTTCTTATCTCCAACTCATTCCAATTGCCCGACTAACTACATGATGTGAAAAACATGGATTAATTTTTCATCTCAACAAGAATCACAAGAGCCCACCACAACTGAGAATTCATCTATGAAATGTAAAGAGATGATAATTATACCTACTAAGGGTTTTCCACACAATGAAGGCATAACAAACCTATGATATCAATGAGGGAACCCATTTCCCTATATCAATATACCCATAGTTCCTCTATTACATTTTACTCTTATATGCATATGGAATCTTTAACATCAATCAACTCTTTAGTTACATAATAAGTCAATGAAGTCTATAGTATACCCCTTTATTTCTCAAATTCTCCATTATTTTCACGACATCTCTAGATAATATTTTTCACATGCCTATTTTCGTCATTAAATATCTCTCTCCACGTGCATAGAATACTTTTTCTAGTACAACGCTGCAACTTTGGGAGAAACCTGTTTTCAACAATTACAACCACAAGTCACTAAACACGGGCAACTCCCCATTACAAAAGTTACATCAACCTCTAAATTTACAACAATAGTACAAATCTGCATATATCTCGAACTCTTCTTGCGGATCAACACTCAACACTAGTCTCTATATATCTCCAACTCTTTTTATAGATCAACACTCAACATTAATGGTTGTTTCTTGCTACATTTTTCCTATGCTAGATCCATTTTAAAAGCCATAGTCTAACTCTTTTTTGCGATATTATATTTTTAATTGTGCCCAAAATCTCTTTAATTGTGCCTAAAATCTCTTTAATTGTGAGAAATCGTTCGATTTGCATATTTGAGTGACTAAGCCTATATAATCTTAGTTTTCTAGAGTTTTTCAAGATACCAAATTCATTTATGCATTCATAAAAACAATTTAAAAACCACAAATTATGACTTCTCCTAAAACAATTAGACATCCTCATTATAAAATGAATAGCAAAACAATGAAACTTATAATTTAAAATTAAGAGGATTTCATGTGCCAAATGACACACATCTCAAAGACCATGCCTTTTTCATAAGGGTGCACTACTCCATAAAGCACTAGGCCTAATACCCTAGGTTATTCACGGTATGTAAGAAAATAAAGACACGTTGACCTAGACTCCATGGAAATTATATTGCTTAATTTTGACTTTGTGAAAAACTTTTTTTCCGTCATTTATCAATGAAGATAAATGAAGCCTCGATACACTGTATTTAAACTATCGAGAAGTTTATATGAAGATAGAACAAAGACTTACACGGCTAAGAAATACACACTAAATCATAGAAGATAGATATTATCTAAATTCCCTTTTTTCTGTTGTTAACATCTCGAAGAATTAAACATTATATTCGAAGAATTAAACATTATATACGAGATAGATATTATCTAAACTCCCTTTTTTAAATTAAAATTCAACGAGAGTTTACTTTATAATTTTCATTATTTTTGTAAACTTCTAAATTTTGATAGAATATGAAAAATATGTAAAAATAATATGATGAGAATAAACATAAGAAAGTGTTATTCTTATTAAAACAAGAATATAAATTACAAGTATTTCAAACATATTATGGGCTTAGTCTGAGTGTCATATATTTAGAAATTGTATGTTGATTCTCATAATTATTTATTTAAATTAGAATTTAAGGATTGTTTTCATGGATGAAATTCTTAGAATTTTAATTGGTGTAGATTGATATGCCCTATCTCATACTTACTTAATAGTATAGAATTAGAAAATTTCCTAACAACATTTACAAACATCCAATTGATATAATCTATTGAACTCATCCTATCTATCTATCAATAAATTCAAAGTAAATAAGTAGATCTTTAAAACAAAACATCTAAACAAAACCAAGCAAATAGATTTTAAAACTCAATATGGAAAAAATGTGATATATGTTAAACATGTACTTAATGTTATAATAACAAAGCATCTAAACAAAACAAAGAAAATGAATTTTAAAACCCAATATGAAAAAGATGTGATATATGTGAAACATGTGCTTAATATTATATAAGAAAAATGTGAAACAGATCTATACTTAATATACTTAAGATGGAATTACAGTGGCTGCAAATAACCACTCTTTATTGGATTGTGCATCATTATGCACAAACTAACAATTGAATTAGTGAAACTGAGTGACTATTATCTCTACTTATCAAACAAATCGTCAACCCATTTTCATTAAGGAACTAATGAAAGTGAGTTACTATAATCTCCTTGATTATCCAAAACCTAAAGGCAGGTGGTACACATCCAAGATAGTGTATTTGGAAATCTGATCTTCTTCAAAAGTTATTAATAGTATTAGTAAATTATTGAAAAGCAAAAGTTATTAATAGTATTTGGAAATCTGTAAATTTTGTAACTAAAATGGAATCAATAACCATAACCAAGTATTTAGAAAAGGTAGATCTCCCGTAAAACTGTATCTGCTCTTTCATTATCGGATTTATGATACAATAAAAGCAGGAAGAGTTGTATTCCATACTAATGATGTGTTTTTGCATCTTAATCTTGTCAATACAGTAAAAAGAAAAGCAACACCATATGTTAACATTGTATGAATCAATTATTATCTAAACAATTTCCTCGTCTTTTCCTACCATTATATAATCAATGAGTTTTTTCCTCGTCTTTCTCTACCATTTCCTTTTCTCCTTGGTGAATAGAAAAGGAGATTTTGTATGGCATCACTACTGGAACAACCAAAGTTGATGGAAATTGAGTTACTTTCTCAACGCATCCAACTCAGGCCTGCAAAGACTGTATTTAAAAGATCAAAGCTAACAAATAGAGACAATAAAACATAAAGATTATATGATCAAAGCCATACGGGATTAACAAATAGAGTCAATAAAACATAGAACATAGAGACAGTTACCTAGGTATTCAGATTATGTACTCCATTCCATTTTCGCTGCTGTTAATAGTTGTGCATGTGTGCCTCTTACATGCCGAAGAATAGAACCTGAAATAACTGGACCGCGTATTTATTGTTGTGCTGATTTTGAATCTCGAATTCCATAGAATCAAATTACAATTTTGAATGCTAAGAAACATTAGCTTATAAAGAAAGTCAGATGTTTGTAGTACGCAGTCGTAACTGTAAAACAACTGAGAATAAAAAATACCGATGATTCAATATGACTAGAATTGGTAATCATTTAAATTACCTCCAATATGAAAATCAAGCTTCACAACTACCACATACTTCATTTATTCAACTGAGAGGAAGAGCTTGAAGTAAGAATATCCAACATGAAAATTAAACAAGTTCACAGAAAAGTTATTCATTGATAATCCAAAGTAGTGAAAAATGTTAGCAGCACTGAAGATGGATCCCTCAAGATCGTTAATAGAAATAATAATAATAACATTCGATATATATGCATAGGAACAGTAGGTTTCATGCGCAGCGAGATGACACAGTCCTCTTACATCTCTCACTGATTCATATGAAACTGAGTGAGTAAAGATGATAAATAAGGACTGTGCCATCTCGTCTGCGCGCGAAACACAGCAAGCCCTCCTCTTCTTCCCGATGATCTGATCTACCCTTCCTCTCTCTGTATGTATTGCTTCTACACAAATAGTTATATAAGCATAAATTCAGATGGGAACACAAAGATAGATTCCCATATTTACAAGGAAAAAACGCGATCTTGGACACAATCCTTCCGGACTTCAATCGAATCTCTATCTTGATAATATCAATCTTTAATTGAATGGATGGGAGACTTCCGATTATGTGGAGAGGCAGAACCATGACTAATCTTGTAGCAATTAGCTTTGACAGGTCTAAGCCTCTTTCGTAATATAATTATTCTTGATTTACTTTATCCATGACTTGACTTTACGTAGCAAATTACGACTAGTCAATAAAAGGAGACGCCTCAAAAGATTTTATTTAAGCTGAAAGGTTGCTTCTCCCAAGTCGGTGTAGGATCAAATAAAGCAGGCCGGCATTACCAGATAAGACCGACGTCACATAACCTTACATCACAAAGAACTCTCTTGTTGAGAACAGATGACCAGGGAGAGATCCTTTTTAGTTGAGAACACAAGACCATGTTGAGATCCATAATCTAACCAATGGCTGGTTGCACTTTCTTGTTTCAAGTGAGCATATTCCTGGCTTCACTTGTACAAGTGAGACGAAGCTGCTCTTAAGCTACATGATCTTGGGCAGGAACCACCATCAATTAAGCTACTTTTTCCATGATTCTCATAGAAACAGAGGAGGGAGGGTACCACAGAGGGAGGGAGGGTAGTGGCTACCACATTTACCTCCTTTTGAGAATGTTGATCCTCAAAATCAGCATCATTTGTGTGATGGCATCTAATTGTTGAGAACACAAACATTTATGGAGAAGAAAATGGCACATATGTCTTGTGTATTATATGTTACTAGGAAGTTTGATGATTGCAATGGAGAAATGGTCAGTTTTTCACATACAATTGGTGTTCACTAAATGTTGAAGTTGTGATGGTGTTTGGATTCTCTTGACTTGAATAAAAAGTGATGAATTAATTAAGGGCATAATCTCCCTTTGTAATTTACCTAAAAAAAGACATTCCAAATTAAATCTTGAAAAAAGAGAAAAATCAATATAAAAAAAAAACTAATTTATCTTATGATTACCCACAAAATTACACCACTGTTAAAATAGTAACTTCTAAAATTAAAGCCAAGCACCTTATTTAAAAAAAAACTAAGTTAACTTAATATTATAAGGTATTAATCTTATTCTTCCTAAGGTATTAATCTCATTCTTCCCCAATACCGCCGTGATATCATCCTACTCCCACAACTACGGCTCCAATGTTGAACGGTGACATAACCATCTCAACAATAAAAATAAATAAATTAAAAAAAATAAAATATTGAAAATAATCCATAAGTTGATCTATAGGTAAATGAAAAATTAAACGTTATACAAACATATTAATAATGCTAAGAAAACACTATATGGGTTTGTATAAATATAATAAACATTAAATTTTATAGTAGTTAGTTCTCCGTGAAATTAGTTAATTTCAATTTCAATTTTGAAGTTAAATATTTAAATCTAATCCCTTCCTATATGCACCAAACTTCAAATCAATTTTACATGTAAGTGAAAGTTAAGGTTCAATGCTACAACCATAAACCTAAACCTAATAACTATAAAGGCTTAGTTACTCTCATAAAAATGGGATATGTTACCATTGTAATAATTTTATATTCCATGGTGTAGAAGTAAAAATAAGTGATTTAATAGAGAATATATTACAAGGAAAATTAAACTCTTTCACATTCTATAAATAGTATTCATTTTACTCATTATAATGAATCAATTAATTTTGTATTTTGAATTTTAATCCTCAAATTAATAACAATAAAGAATATTTGAATATTCTTCATTTAGGAATTCATAGATTTATCATGATAGATTTTGTGTTAAAATATTGTTTAATGTGATTTTATCTAGTGTGATTTTATCATTATGATTATATTTTTATTTTATAAATTTATCTATAATAAATTTTATATTAATAAATTCTCAAATATAACTTTATCATTATATTTTTCTTTATTTATTAAATAATTTTATTGATATAAAAAATATAATTTTAAAATTATAACTTAATCTTAATCATAATTAAGACATAATGACTACAAAATATCGATAAAAGACACTCTCTCTATATATATACTTAATTTTCGATATGTCGTGCATAGTAACTCTATTTTCAATCGATGAAAGTTATATGATTACTTTACTTTCTATTTAATCGTTTGCGTGATTACTTTCCACTTAGCCATTACGTCATGACTAGAATCAAATTTTATGATTGTATAGCACGAATATGGTGATAAAATATTTTTAATAAAATCTTTGATCTAAAATTTTCTACTCAATGATCATATCGACTCCGTAGCTACTCTCTTAATCAGCACGTATTCTTTTTAGTCTTAGTAATATTCTAGATACACACTCACTTACCATAGTGCATGCCACCAGTGGCATCATGATGGGCTAAGTTTAGATCTTCTAGGTATTTTCTGCTTGCATTTTTTATTACAATGCCTGATTTTGTTAGCCTATACCTCATGTTCATTTTTGTTATTATCATGTTCATGTAAACCACTATTTTATGGTCATTTGACATTCATCATCCTCCCTTAGCACTATCTTTTCATGGCTCTGGGTTTTATGATAAGCTTCTTAGTAGGTTCTATGGAGAGCTTCTCTCTTACATTAGTTCTCTTATTCATAAATATAATTTGTTGATAATACATCATTTCACTTTGGTCTTGTGGCTTAGGTTTTTAATCCTCTCAATAATCTTTGCCATATGGCTCCATACTTGTTAAAAAAATATCTACTTATTTCAAATTAGATAATTTTTTTTGGCTCCACCATGGTTCTATTTATTTCCACATACAATGTCTTTCAACTATTTTTTTTTATCTTCTACATCGCATTAGATCCCACATTCCATTAGCTGCCACAACGCATTGTGTCAATGCTCTACTACTTGATGATTAATTGTCTCTCTTCATCCATTTGTGTAGGGCCCGCCAATAGTACATCTAACGAAACATGGTGTCTATTTACCTCTCCCTCTTATGCATTTTGGAACAATCCCCATTGGAACACATAATGGCCCAATCTGTCGTGCGTAAGAACAATAGAAACCAATTATTGCCTTTCTTATTTCATTGAGTTTGTTTTCCCTAGAATCACTTATACTTTTCCATAAACAAATTAGGCATCACTTGAGTGCCATGCCCAATTTAAACATCAACATAGTCAACATCATTGGTGACTCCAAATGCTTCTCTTTCATTGCCTTCAGATCTATCATATGCATCACCCTTAAGTAGTGATGTTGTACCATATTTCATAAATCTATATTACTTGGTTGACCTTGAAGGTGGTTGTGAGTGGTTAAATACACCATTTTATCCTCCACTACCACACACTCTCTCTGCCAAGGATGGATATGTAACATCATTAGTTCATAGTGCAATCCGAGCAACACACACCTCTAGTGACATGATCCTTTATTTAAAAGATTGGTTCTTTAGATTGGTTCTCCCTCCCGAGTGTGCTTTACTATAGCCTCTATCAAGAAACACAATAATTTCATGTTCATCATATCAAACAAACTCTATTTCTTCATTCCAACATATCTAATTCTTCGTTATCTCATGTGGTTGGATATTGAATCTGTTAAAAATAAAGGGATGTGCATGTTTTTCCATAGAAAATATAGAAATATTGTCACCCAACCATAGGCACAAAGGCCACCCTCGAGCAGCTTAACCTTGACATACAGAATAATTTTGGTAGTAGACCAATAACCAACCAAGGCTAGAGAACATTTCTCCAAGGGTAGCACACCAAGAAAGAATAACCAAAAACCAAGCAGAAAGTCCAAACCATAACAAAGAGAAAGTCCAAGACAAAACCAAAATGCCAGTTGCAGCAGTTGTTGCTTCAGTTCCTCTCCAAACTTGTGCACCACCAGTCTTATGCAGAGAGTGAGAGTGAAAAATGAGCTCTAGCACCCTCTATTTATACTACTCTATCTCATTGGACTGGGTTGACTTCTCTTTTTGGAGGCTAATAACTCAATATTAAATATTCCCTTGAGTCAACTTGTCTCCTATGGTTATTATCCAATGTTTTAGGGTTTCTCTTGCTTCCCAGAATATTCTAGTCTTGTCAAAGGTTACACTTGGAGGTCAATACGTGACGAAAATATCATAATATCAACACTCCCTCTAAGATAATGGTCTTGAGCATAACCAGACCATTCAACCGATAACATCATCATAGCCACACGGGCTATCTCATGATCATGTAGATCAACTTATGAAAAACACCATCACTATCAATATCATCTGATAGCATCAACTGCATCATATCTCAAAGTCATACTACATCTAAGTAATCATGCATGATGCTGAATAAGTCACTCACTCCACAAATTGATGCAAAAACTATTCTTCTTATCCGAACATATGTCCTAGAAGAATAATTGTTCCAATAGATGCTGGAATACTTTCCATGGGATACAAGGACTATTCTTCTAATCTGGACATACGTCCTAGAAGAATGACTATCCTGGACCATTTTCCCTCTGTACACTACTATAAACTCAGGGGAAATGTCTATCCTGTACCAATCTCTCCACTCTAGTCAATATTGTGAACTGAAGGATAGAAACCATTCTTCTAATCTGGACATATGTCCTAGAAGAGTAGTTGTCCATGGTACATCAACAATCTATCAACGTGGACCATTCTCTAAATGGAGACTGTTTGTCCACTAGTAATCAGTCATGCATGGACCATTATATTCCTAGATAATGTTTGTCCATCAGCAGATTAACTACCCATCTAGCTGGAAATCATCTCCAACACTAATGGGTAGTCTCCATGGAAATCATAACAATTCCATTCAATAGAACACAAATTTTTCTATCCATAGTAGTACATAACTACTATCTAGTGGTACACAACAACATCTAATAGAAAACGATTACTAACTAATGACACATAGTCACAACAAGTGGAACAAATCAACCACAGTAGCATACAACTATTGTCTAGAGACATACATTCTCCACAGTAAGCATATCATCTGATATCAACCTGCATAACAATATCATGCTACAAACTAAGTCATCTGGGTGATTATTCCACTCAAATCTATGAGATCTGGAAGAAAATCTTCCCTCGAAGAGAAAAACATCATCCATGGGTTATCTGGACTATTCTTCCCAAGCATAAAAGAATAATTGTCCTTGATTTCTAAGCTTGGACCATTCCTTCGACACTAATCATAGTGCCACCTCGAGAGAATGAGTCTTCCCTAGGGAATTACTTTCCCTAATTTCTTAACCTAGACCATTCACCTAACTGGGCCTTTTCTACAACATTAATCATAGTGCAAACTAGAGAGAATGATTTTTCCCTAGGGAATGACTGTCCGAACCATTTCCTATGGAAATGACTGTCCTGCACAACCTCCAAAATAGACCATTCTTCGAAACTTCATACAACTGTGAACTTCAAAAGAATGACTTCCAGGTGAGGTAGACCATTCTACTTGAAAACTACTCAGAGTAACTTCCAAGAACAATGATTGTCATAGACCCTTCCCCCACACTGGCCATAAGGGGAATCACTATCTATGGTACATAAACAATCTATCAGACGATTTTCATTACGAAAATGATTATCCGATCTGGACCATTTTCCAAACTGGAAATTGCGTGTCGGTCAGAAATCCCAAACCACTTTCCAGACTAGAAAGGAACTTCCCAACCTGGACCATTTTCTGAACTAGAAAATGACTATCCATAAATCAATAACATACAAGTGTTCCCTCTATTAAGAATTATTTTCATCACCCCTATGACCATTAATGATGTAAGACTACCCTTTGTCTTTAGAAGGATCAGTGGCCTGAATTTCTGAAGGAAGAAGGGAGAAGAACTTTTCCTGAGAGAAGAAGTTGTCTTTTCCTTTATAAAAACCCTATTAAGGAGGATCGTCATTCCCTACCTAATGTTAGGGGTGTGATGATCCCATATTGTCTATTTATGTACTAAAATTGGCCTGCGACAGCGTTGCACTCTACTTATTTATAGGGGTGCGACGATTTCTATACCTAGGAAAAATGAGCATCTTCTTGATGCTTCTAGAAGGAGAAGATTTTATGGTGAGGTGGCCTCCAATCGGTTTGGATCTTACTTTATTTTTTGATTTAGTGGGATCATACTAACCTCCTCACCTTTTCATCTTCAATCTATAAAAGGAGAGGATTTCTCACGGGGAAAGTTAGTTGTTTTGTAGCACGGAATTTTTTGAGGTTGTATGCTGGTTTTGAGATTTGCTTTGTCAAGATAGATTGTTGATCTCAAAATCCATTGAGAAAGAAGTGTGTGGGAAGCAAGGAACTGTTGGAAGGGATCTTAGAACGTTAAGGCATCAATTATATTCTGCTTTTCTTATTTTCATTACAACAATATATTTGTTTCCCATAAAATTGGTCTTATTTTATTGTATGACTTCTTGATCACATACATAGGTTTTGTTGAGTATATGTTGTTTGTTTCACTTCGTTGGCTTGTGTCTTTTTACAGGTTCAACATCCCATAAGCCTTGGAATAGAGTGAGGATAACACTAGAGAGGACAAACAATGATTAAAATTTATGTCATTTATCTCATGTTAGTTAGTATGCTTGACAATTAAAACTTAGGGAAAGTTTTATATTCTATCTTGTTTTGTTCTAGTTTATGGGTGAAACTAGGGATATGTGTTTGTGTTCACACTTACCGATTAGTCCGATAATAAAATTGGCTACCATACTGGGGAATGGAATTTTTCCCTAGTTTGTCTTGATCTCTTGCTTTGATTTCTTGGGTTATGTTTTCTAAGTCATTTGGAGATCCAGATGAACTCTCTGACTGTTTAAATTCACTGGAAAACCTTCTTTCTTTTTATTTTTTCCATTTTTATTTTGATCGTCGCATCCTTCTTTGAGAAACAATGCCACGATTTAGGATCGATGCACTCTTCCTATTAGAAACAATGCGACATCGTCGCACTGTACTTTTCTCTGGCCTAAGATGATCAGGGATCGTCGCGCTATGTTAGTCTACAACCTGCGACGATTGGAAAAAAAATTCATTTTTTATGGTTTTTCTTACCGAGATCTTAGATATGGTTTTGGGGTGATTTGTTGGGTCTGATTAGAGTCTTCTTGACAACTTTGAATATGATTTTAGCTATATTTGAAACAAAAAAATTAATTTATTTCTTTGCATTAGATTGGGGCCATCTTTGCATTTGAAGTAGAAAAATTTCATGGTTTTTGGCATTTTTAATCTTGAATTCTTAAAAAAAATTCCCTCTCATGGTCCCGGGGGGAAGAATCGTGTATTTTTGTATGGTCTCTTTGGATCATTTCTTGAATATATTGATATTGATGAGGTTAATAAAATTTTGGGACATTGTGCATCTCAGAATGGTAACATTTTGTCCTTCTCATAATATAGCTTTCATCGAAGTGAAATATTTGCATTCTCATTTCTTTGCATTGTTTAGAGTCGGTAAAAACATCATTTAGTGCACACAATTTTCCTCTTGAGTAAACAACAACCCTAATATAAAGTGATTATAAAAATTGATTAGACATTTTCATATTTTCTAGTAGAAAACCTACATTAGCTTAGAGTGTAGGACTTTGGAATAGGTGTGAAAGATAACTTTCGAAAGCTGCAAACAAACATAGTATCTTGTGACAGGGAGACTTAAATCCACTTGCTACATTTTGTCTTAGGAAGCCCTTCTAACACAAGGGTTCCTCACGAGGTCGCATTAGGACCGATAGAGTTACTCACCCTGCTTTGTTGGTCTTAGTGTAGAAATTGCGCATATTATTGGGGGTCATTTGAGAAGAAAATCTGGTGGGGACCTTCTCAAGTTGTTTTAGCGCTTAGATATCATGCCTTTGTGCATGGTTCGGACTGACAACTATTTCCCTAGGCATCATTCTCATAATTGGTAACCTCAGTAAACTATCTGTGTAGGGTCTTTACACGAGGTGACTGTGGAGGGGAAAGTCTTCATGGTACCTGGGATCGATGTTGGTCAAACTCACTCAGGCTCCTTGGAGGGTATACCCATGTTTATGTGTGGGATCTTGTGTAAAGGCATAAGTCCATTAAGTAGGTCATCAACGTAACTTTTCCACCCACTCTATCTCATCCCCTTCTTACATTGTTCCTGCGATGTTGGATTTCATCACCAACTAGTGTGTTCATTATAAGAAGGTTTTGCTTGGTTGTTTTCTTCCTAGATGTTTAGCATGTGTTGTTTGTTTTCCCTAGCAGACTCTAGGTTGGTTATGTGTTTAATGGCGTCAGTTCCCATATTGACCAATGAAGGAACCCCTTTGACAGGGGAACCTTTTGTTTTTCCTTCTTACGAAAACGTTGGTCATCCTTACATTGCTACCTTCAACCTTCTAGGTCTCACAATTGGATTATCGGTATGGTTGTTTTCCACTTTGGTAATATCGAATGAAACAAGTCATTTGTTTGTAAGAACTTTCCCCCAAGAACATCAACCTCATGTTGATCCTTCACCTTCTTTGCCTGTAAGATCTTATTCACCTTATCCACTTGCAAGGTCTTTTTATGTTTCATCTTCTTCATCGAGTGAAAGTTTTGAAGCTAGTAACCTGGTGGATAAGAAGAATAATAAAAGGAAGAATAAGAAGAAGAAAAATAAACAAGGGTCCAAGCTTCCAACACTGCCAGACATGTTAGAAAACAACCAGTTACTGCTATTCATGTTGGGAGTGTTGATGATGTCAAGATCACCCAAACAACCCATAATCCCATGTACCCTTGTAGGATTGGTAAGGCTAGCCATGTTCTTAAGGATTTCCCTGGTCTATCCAATGTTATAGAAGCATGGTATACACACCCTCGCAAACCCATGTCGTCAACCTTTGAACAACATGTTGATGACCTCCCGTCAACTAGTCAAGATATCGTTAAGAAGAAGAAAAGTAGAGTCAAGCTCCCATTTATATTATGCAGAGGGGGTCATCAAACTCACCATTTCCCTCATATGGACGAAGCCTCAAAATTACTGGAACACATGACTGTTTCCCAACCTCAATTTTCAGTTGCTTATCACAAGCTTACTCTCGAACCACTTGTAGTTGATGGAATGATCAATCTGGTCACTTTGTCAGTCAGTCTATTTGATAATATGGTCAATCTGGTCATGTCCTTAGTTGAACTAGTTGACAAAGTGTTTGATCCAATCCCATCCTTGGTTGATCCCACTCCCCCTTTAGAAAGTGAAATCCAATCGATCGATTTGTTTTCACACGTCAACCCCATTATCCACTTGGAGAAGGTATCCCAAGTGATCGATCTGATCCTGTCATTGGTCAATCCTACTCTCCCGCTAGAGAGTAAATATGATGTTTCCCATGTTTTTCTTGTTGATACAAAATCTATCATGCTCGAGGGTATTCCTCCTTCTCCCGTAGAACCCCCTCCAAGTAATGAGGCCATCCTTTTTTATTGGGCTACGCTAATTGGACCTCGTCTTCCCTCTCACTTTCCTTTCAAGATTATAGTACATGTTTTTGATCATGACATTCCTCAAACGTTGATAGAGGAAGGTGCGTCTGTTAGTATATTGTTCTCTATTTCTTCAAAATCTTTGGGTTATCCTCAGCTTGTGTTGGTTACATAGAATATGTTAGCTTTTAACAGAAGAACCAGTCACCCTTTAAGGGTCCTTCCTCATTTTCCCGTAACTTTGGGAGGGAAAACTTTCTTTATTCATGTTATGGTAGTCCAAGACCCCTTGGATTTTTATTTACTACTTGGGCGAGATTACGTCTATGCCATGAAATCTATCATGTCAACTCTTTTTTGTTTGATATCCTTCCCTCACAATGAAATAATTGTGACTATTGATCAACTTTCGTTTGTTGGCCATGAATTGACTATCAACTCAATGACATCCTTAAATGGTTCTTATATGCAGATGATATTTCCCCCACCACAGGTAAATTATGTGGAATTGTCTTCCATGGCTTCCACTTCCGATGCAGATAAGCCTCTCACTGTAAGCTCAATATATTCTGACTTGGATCCGATAGTTGACATGGTGATCTCTTGGGTAGGGCTATTGGAGCCCAAACTCCTTAACCCTATCGCGGCCCTCGACATGTTTTCTCTCCAAAGTGCATTTCTTTGATCGAGTGAAGATCTCTTGGAAGCCATGATCAAGTTTTGTCCCTTGACATGGTTTCCTTCCGAAGCATCATCCTCCTGGAATTCATGATCAAGAAGAGACATTTGAACATGGTTTTCGGATTTCAAGCTCATTAAAAACTGAAACCAGCTACGAGGATAGCTTTTCATCTCAGCGGAACCTCGTTAAAAAATGAAGCAAAGCTTATGAGCATAGTTCTTCTCCCATGTCAAGCTCGTTAAAAAATGAACTAGATTCTTTTCCCCTTTGTTTATTGAGTCAAGGTCTTCATTAAGTATAGTACTTGAAGCTTCCTTTCCTCTGGTTGTTCTTTTGGATGAAATGAAGCTTAGGGGGAAATGCTTACAACCTCTAACTTTCATGTTGAAGTTAATCCCCTAGCTTCTTAAGATGGGGAAAAAGTACCAACCATCCTTGGATTCTGCATTGGGAAGTTGCAAGCATAGTTTTCTCTGGTTCAAGCTTGTGTAAAAATGAAATCAAGTCCAAGCATAGTTTTTCTTAGTTTTTAATCTTGTGTAAAAACAAAATCTATCCCAAGCATAGTTTTTTTTTGTTTTAAAGCTTGCATAAAAATGAAAACAATCTCGAGCTTAGTATTTTCTCTTTGTCATGATCATAAGTAACTAAGAATGTAACTAAGAATGCCTTTATCACTTTTTCGGACTCATAAAGGTTACACGAAAAAGGAACCCCCAGGAGTTCCCTTTAAAATCTTTTCAGACTCTCTAAACATAAAAATATTGTCGATCGATATTGTTTTTTTCACACTCGTTAAAGTATTAGAAATCATGTTTGTTGAGCAGTAGTTTATCTCTTTTTCAGTCTCATTGGACTACTTTACAAAAAATGACATTTTGGAGTTTTCTTTAAGTGTTTTTCAGACTCTCTAAATATTAAAAACTATGGAGTTTACTTTATTTGGACTCGTAAAACAAACATCGAAAGGCCCATATGGGACCAAACCACTCCTTCCTAGGGTTCGTTAAACATACTCCGACAGACTCATCCAAAGGATGAGCTTACATTACAATAATATGTTATCCTCCTCAAGATTGCATAAAAATAAAAAGGTACTCGCTAGAAATGGTGAGGGGAAAATTGGGAAAGAAATGTATCTAAAACCTGTATTATATGGAAGAGTTTCCTTTGAGCATGACACCATTTAACTCAATTTGTGTTTAGGTTGGAAAATCATTTTTTCTCTTGAACATATTCCTTTATAAGATTACATTTTGGTCGGTGATCTCTGTTATTGAGTCATTGTTCCCAAGACAGTTACCGTGTCATCAATATATTCAAAGAGAACTTCAAAATGGAAAGCCTTCTATTGCGTCGGCCATTTCTGTAGTCCTTAAGCCTTCTATTGCATCAACCATCCCTGATTCAGTCCTGAATCACTTGTTACTCTGATCTACCTCAAATATTTTTACCCGTTTTGTGTCATTTATGGGGGATACATTAAGGCCTTCCTGTGGTGAGTCTTTTCATGTTGAATTCAACTCATTATCCAGGAATTACACTTAGAAACTAATTAGTACTTTGGAACTTGCATTCCTCAATTGAAGGTTTCCTCTCTTTCGACAATGGGTTTTCATTATTGACCCTTGATCAGGAGATTTTGTCGAGTGTTTGGCTTCATCTCATTAATTTGCATTCATTGGATTGTACTAGAGTACCTTGGGAGTCATTGACATTAATGGTGATTTCCCTCACACTTGTTAACGGTATACACTAATGACCAGTTATCAAGTGGTTTCTACCATGTTCGACTTCATCACATGTATTCGCATGGTTAGATTCATACTATAGAGTGGTGGAGATGAAGACTCGGAATATTTTCTGGCAGATTCATGTTGCATTGGAGTATATTCAGATTGTATTTTTTCATAGATCCACTGTGTATGTCTTGTGGCTATGTTAAAATTTGAGTCTTTAACACATAGATCCACAATGTATTTTTGGTGGCTATGTTCATATTTGAGTCATAATGGCATGGATCCATAGTGTATGTTTGGTGGCCATGACCTATATTACTTGGCATGGATCATGTTGGAATTTATGCTTTGATTCATTTTTATTATGATTATGGGAATTCCTACCACAGTGATGATATATTATTGTACTGTATTTCCTTATTTGTTGCAAGGTTTTCAACCGACGTGTTCCTTGTTCCCTACACACACTTGACAAAGTATTTTAGTTATCACTCTTTTATAACTTCATATATTGGGCGCCTCTCTGTTACACATTATTTACGTCTCCCCTATGAGTTTCAATGATGTAAACTTATCCTTTGTCATTAGAATGATCCATGGTCTGAATTCCTGAAGGAAGAAGGGAGAAGAACTTTGCATGAGAGAAGAAGTTGTCTTTTCCTTTGTAAAACCCCTATTAAGAATTATCATCTCACCCTACCTAATTTTATGGGTGAGATGATCCCATATCATCGCTTGTTGTGCTAAACTTGGCTTGCGACGTCATCGCACTTTGCTCAATTATAGGGGTGCAACGATTTTCGTACGTGGGAAAAATGAGCATCTTCTCGATGCTTCTAGAACAAGAAGATTTTTTGGTGAGGTGGCCTCTGATCGGTTTGGATTTTACTCACTTTTATGATTTAGTGGCATCATCATAACCTCCTCACCTTATTCTCTTTAGCCTATAAAAGGAGAGGAGTTCTCATGGGGAACGTTAGTTGTCTTGTAGCTTAGAGTTTTTGGAGCTTGTATTTTGGTTCTGAGCTTTGCTTTGTCAAGATAGATTGTTAATATTAGAATCTGTGGAGAAAGAAGTTTGTGAGAAGAAAGGAAGTATTGGAAGGGACCTTACAACATCAAGGAATTGGTTGTATTCTCCTTTTCATATTTCTAATACAACAATATATATCTTTCCCATAAAATTTGTCGTATTTTATTGTATGACTCCTTGATCACATACATAGGTTTTGTTGAGTATACATTGTTTCTTTCACTTCGTTGGCTTGTGTATTTTTACAGTTTCAACATCCCATAAGCCTTGGAATGGTGCAAGGATAAAACTAGTGAGGACAAACGATGATTAAAAGGTATGCCATTTATCTCGTGTTAGTTAGTATGCTTGATAATTAAAACGTAGGGAAAGTTTTTTATTCTGTCTTGTTTTGTTCTAGTTTCAGGGTGAAATTAGGGAGATCTGTTTGTGTCTGCACTTACCGATTAGTCCAATAACACCCTCCCAAACTGGGAGTAATCTCTTCCTTTTTCAATAAGGAAGTCATCTCCACGAGCCCCAGCTTGTCCCTTAAGTATGTAATATTTTCATCCTTGATAGAGGCTTTACCAAAATATCTGCTATATGCTCATTTGTGGAGATATAGTGAAGAACCGCTTCTCCCGTATGGAGTTTATCATGGAGAATATAATTCCTGATATCAATGTGCTTCAACCTATCATGGAACACTAGGTTCTCTGAAAGCTTCACATATCTTTGATCATCACAATATAGCACGGTTTAATTCAACAGCCAATCAAACAGTCTAGAAACCAACTTACAAAGCCGCACTACTTCTGTACAAGCATCACAAACTGTAATATACTCTTCTTTTGCAGTTCTGAGTGCAACCAAATTATGTTTTTTGATATCCCATAACATTTTGGAAAATCTCAAACTGAAACATATCCAAGTAGCACTTCTTTTGTCATCTACACTCCTTGCCCAATCTGAATCGATAGATCCATGCAAATGTATATCATCATCCTATAGGGAAATCATATGGCTGAGTATTTTCCAAATACATTAACGAGCCAATCAATGTTTGATACAGAGATGAGTCTACTGGATGAGAGTCTCTCAACTTCTTCAGATTTGTCATCATGGGAGTTTTCAATGAATTTGCAATCCATCATCCTAGAATTTTGAAAAACCATTTCAACATACTTCCTCTGTCATAGGAAGTTTTCACCATGCTTTTGATGTCCATGAGAGGCTATGCACAAATTTTTCTTCAATCCATCCAGGGTCTTCCTCCATATGCATACAAGGGTCTCATTCTGCTATACCTCAAAACCTTGAGCTTGTTGTGCATATGTCACTTCTTCAATTACTCTATTGCGAAGAAAAATATTTATATTCATCTGATGTAAACTCCAACCCATGGATACTACAGGAGATATAATGGATCATGTAGAGGTATATCTAGTTAATAGAACAAGTTGTCACCATAGTCTTCTCCCTCCTACTGCAAGAACCCTCTAGCCCCGAGTCTCACCTTGTATCTATCAATCCTTAAATATTTTTCACAAATTCTCACATACATTGTTCTTCATCACAACTTCCTTCCATTCCTTATTCTTGACTGCTTCTAGTGTTTTCAAATTGGTTCAATTGGTTGTTCTAACTTTTATTTCTTTCTTGGAATATTCATGTTCTTCCTCATGTTTATCTTCAATGTTGGAATCCATGGAATCTTCTATAAATTAAATTCCCTTTTTTCTTGAAGGCTCCAACCTTCCACCATAAGAACATAAATGTAGATAGACAACCAAGGCTATTCAAGACTTATTTTCGAAGAGGAATTCTTCTAGATTCAAACTAAACATGTGTTTCTTATCATGGCAGATACTTGCAATGAAGAACATGGAAAAATACTTCATGGTATTCACAGATTCTTCAATGTATCATATTGTTGGGGACTAGCTCCCTCTTAATCCCAACTTCATGCCTGAATGAGGAATATGCATTCTCTTCTTTAGGAATTATATGATAATCTCCTTCCATCTGAGAGAGTCCATGCTTCCACCTATTGCATTTCTCTTTTGTTTCTACAAACTGTCATAATCTTGTTATGGTTTCCTTTAGATTTCTTACTTCCTTCGAGTTTGACTCCTCTGCGTCTCTTTAATTTTTTTTCAATTTGTTTTGATCGTTTCCCATATGGAAGTTGTGCCATACTTATAAACTTCTTCTATGACAGCTTCTGCAATGATCTTTCATCAAACATATTTCACAAGGGTACCTTCCCTGAACAAGAGAAATAATAACAAACATGAAGATCTATCTAGAGGATATGTTAGTTCAACTTACGAACAAGTACAATAAGTATATATATCAATCATATTCATTTGTAGTCAATTATTCATTTCACCTACCAATAATAGAATATTTCAAATACTTCTTTCACAATTTGTAATGTAGTAAGTATCACCTTTGATATACACAAATTTCAAGCTTAACAATTTCATCAAACTTGGAAGTTGAAACCTTAACTGTTATGGAGGGTGCACTTGTTCTTCTGAATCCACTCAATCCAAGACTACAACTTGGAAAAGATCTCTAGTACTTTCTCTGCATACACACTCATGTTTTTCTAGATGATATAACTTAGATATCATATACAAGTGCATATCTTTGAAACCTTGTAGCATCGTCCAACTTGTCTTCCAATTTGAAACTAGACACCATCTTGACAAGGAGAGATTATAAGCTCAATCATAATATTCAATGATTAGAACTATCTAGAAACTATAAAAATTCAAATTTGACCACAAAATCAATTTGACCAGAAGTCAAACTTTGACTTTGACTTTGACCAATGAACCTTTGACTTTGACTAGTCAAACTTTGAGTTTGAATTTGACCAAAGATTCAAACCTAACATTTTTGCTGGTTGAGAATACCAAGAGGTGTGCTAGGACAGGGAACACTAGGATCTCAAGGAATTAGGTCAAATGATTCATTCTAAGTGCCTAAGCACAATGGTTAGGGTTTGTTGCAGCTACATAATCAGAAAACTTAGTTGTAGTTGTAATTGGTGCCATAACAAGCTTAGAAAATAACCTCCCAATCTATGTTCCAGTGGTTAGACTGTCTGAAGATAGTGTGGGCCAATAACCTACTAGAAATAAAGGGATGAGCTCATTTTTCCATAGACAATATATCAATATTGTCACCCAACCATAGGTACAAAGGCCACCCCATGGCATGCTAACCTTAACACAGAAAATAATTATGGTAGAAGACCAATATCCAATTTTTGGCCCTTGAGCAGGTTTTGTGGAAACGTTGGTCATGTTTGACCAATTTTGGGGACTTCGACAGGGTGGTCAAGGACGAAGCGCTAGGCGAAGTGGAGATCACGAGATCTCGCCCCTTTTGTGAGATTTTTTGGTTTAGGGTTTATGTAACAGGTATGGGATGTTGGTCCATGGGTTTACCCATGTTTAGGCCCCATTTGTGATGTATAAATAGATATCTAGGCGATGTAAGAAAACATTAGTGGAGATACCTAGTAGAATCATCTTAGTGTAAAGCTAGAGGCTTTGTGCATACTATGTGTTAAGACTTCTAGAGCTAAGTGCAAGTGATTGTAAGAAGCTTGTGTGTAGACTATGTAAGAAGGCTTTGTAATGTGACCTAACTCAGGGAAGGAGGTTCAGGCGAGGTGCGTGCAGATATCCTGTCCTATGCGAAGTTGGATTTGTGGATTTGTGAATTGAAAGAACATAATAAAGAAGAAGAAGAGTTGGTGGACATAGCCCCACACTGGGGGTGAACCACGTATATCCTATGTTATTGTTGCTTTCTGTGATTGATGTGATTTATGCTAGTGTTGTCATATTTATGTATGTTAGATGCATTTGATATAGTAGCTTAGTGTTTAGTAATGTGAATGAATGCTAGATATGCTCTATTTCTATGTGCTAAGTGCTTGGGTGTGTTAGATCTTGTTGAATACTGCATTTTCTTGTAGTTAGGGTTTTACCTGCGATGTGAATAAGGGTTAAATTCTAATGAATGTTGACCTAGGTGTGTTGTTAAGTATTGTAATCAAAGATCTGTGTCCTAGATGTGTTGCAGACACTTGAGTCCTGCAACCCCCTGCCTCTACCTCAGGTGAGACTTCATCTGCTTCGCAGGTGTTCCTGAAATGGCCAGTAGTTAGGGTTTTGTTGGTGCATTTTTGTAGCGTTGAACCCTGGGTATGCCCCTGTGCCAACAAATGGTTCTGTTGTCAGGACCTCAAACTGTGATTGTTGGGAACTGGTGAAAAGAGAAAGCTTTGTGCATATATCTGTTGTTGTAGTGCGCAATACTCCACTTGACTTGTGAAGCTTCGTTCTAAGAAAAGAATTTCCATCTGAAGGAAAGAGGTAAGATCTTAAATCTTTGTGCTCCAATAAAGGTAAGATAAGTGGAAATTTTTACTTCAAAAGAATGGATCTAGGTATGTTTGATAGATTTGGTCCTAGTCTAAAAACTAGGGCACAAATCGAAGAAATAATATATGATATGAATAGATATGATAAAAATAGTGAAAGATATGTTATCCCTATGCATATAAATTATTTTTGGACTAACAAGTGGATGTAGGATCCTAGAAAGAATTTTTTGCAGGTCTATCACTATGATCCTAGTGCACAGTACAGGAAAGGTTGGGGATCGTTTAAGAGAATGAGAGGATTGACTCTTTGTTATAGTTGTATAAGACCAGGACATCTTTGTTATAGTGAGTATAAGTCCTATTTTTATTTTTTTTAAATCCGTGGGCCATGAAGTTTTGTATTTCCCTAGAATGATTCCTAAAGTTGAGAAGATGAACATGAGAAAAGAAAACCCCAAGGAAGGTCAAGAGACTAAAAATATGCTAAAAAGAAAGAAAGAATCAAAGGCTATATTATTGTAGATGAAAGAAACGTTGAATGATCACAAATATACCAGTTTATCAGAGATCTTAAAAGAGAAAGAGTGCATAGAAGAAAGAATAGGAGACTTCGACATAGACTATGTATTGGATGCAGAAACACGGGTGAACATTATGGCAGAAAATACTTGGGAAATCTAGGGAAAGGCTCCTATGGTTCTTTCACTGGGAGGAATATGATTGTTTAAAAGAAAGTTGATAACTCTATGTGGAAGACTTTATCATGTACCTATGATTTCTCACATTGCATCGACAGAAGAAGAATCTGAGGTCATTGAGTTTGTTGACAATAGCGCCCCCTTTTCTCTTTTGCTAGGAAATACCTAGCTTGAGAAAGATCAAATCCAAAGGAAAGAAGAAGAGGAAGCTCTAGAACATAAAAATAAAGAATTAAGGGATTTCATGGCTAGGAGAATAACGTGCTTACTAGAAGAATAAGAGGACAAGTTGAATAAACTAAGGTCCAGAGACCTAGCTGTTGAAGTTGAAAGAACACAATAAGACTTAGAGAACTTATCCATACAGGAGAGTAGAGCATTTACTCCAAACAGTAAGAGAAGAAATAAGAGAAGTATTACCCTTGAAACAATAAGAGAAAAAGTATTACCCTTGAACCCTATCAAACACCCTCAACAGTGAGAAGTTACTATGCCAAGAGGAGATAAGAACAAGAATGGAAGGAGGAATCTAGAGACGCAGATCACAGGAAAAAAAGCTAGAAATCTCAGTAAGAAGAAAGCAAAGATAGAAAAATTGCAAGAGATTCCAGAGAGGACTTTGTAGAAGGAAGGCTTGCAGAACTTGAACCTCGCCAGAATAGTAGAGCAGTTCAGATTGGCACTTCACCACGACGGAGTGATATGACTGTTGGAGGCGTCTCCACCATTAGAACGATGCTCCAGAACGACTAGAAACCAAAACACTCGCCATTGGACCGTCGAGATTGTTCCATAACGGATGGAATTGCATTGATTGAGGTGTTCCTTCCCATTGGAATAACCCATTACGATGTTATCTATTTAACTCGTTGAATGTGTTACCATGGAAACTTTTTCCAATTGTGATTATTCAAACCCACAGAGAGTTGAATATTACCATGATGTTCTTATTGAGACCTCGCCATCCATTCCTCTACCTTGATTAATTGTTCACCAACCCAAGATATCAGATCTTGAGTCTGTATGTCAAGTGACTTTAACACAGTAGAGAAATCCATCGAAGATATTCTAAAAGACCTGATGGCTAAGAAGGTCATGTCAACAGGAGCACAATCTTCATCGACAAGAGGACTGCAAGCATCCCCATTAGCTGCACATCGATATGGGCCCTCTCGAACTGCGACAGAGAAATGAGTCAAGCATCATATTGAGTTGGCTAATGCGAAGCTCATCCCATCAATCTTTCCCAACTACATCCGACCTCTGGCTGGCGCGGTGAGTTGTGACAACATCCTGAGGGACTTCGACTACTCAATGATCACCTGGTACCTATCGAAGGGGATACGTGCAGTAGGACTACAGCTGGAGAGGATTCTAACGCTTAATATCAATGACTTCAACTTCGTAGATCACAAAAACTATGGAATGCTTGCACCACATAGGTATTTGAGCAAGAGAAGGGGGAATAATTTGAATATAATCCCCCAATCATTGACCATGGACATCGCAAGATTGACAATCCTTAATGTAATGAATTTACCACACTTTGAAAAACATTGGGAGGTTAACATCTGTGTTAAAGTCCTGTTGTCATGCTTCCATGGAGGTTACTTATGGTTGGACAGGCGCATCACAGTATATCCGACGTTGATCCACCAAATCACCGGATTGAGCATGAAATGACCAAACCCATAGGACTTTTACCCAACAAAGTCTGCAGATCACGCCCTGGCATAGAAAATAGAAGACACCTATGGCAATGTGGAGAAGGGGAAGTGAGGATATAAGGTATCCTCCATGCAAAATGTTTGTGTGCACCTAGCTTGCGAGTTGATCACTTGTAATATCATCAAGAATAATAGGCCAACACAGGTCATGGGGTTTGTCATTGACCTCACAGGAAAATCCATTGAAGGGCTACAACTGAACTAGGCGAGATACCTCGTCAACCAGTTTGAGGAAGAGTATCATGAAGCTCAGGATCATGGCTATCAGTTTCATTTTAGTTGGTTGTTAATTCTCATTGCCTTCATTGCTTGGGAGATGCCAGAAGGAGTGACATTCTCTGAAATTGAGTTGTCTGAACCACTAGCTACGAATTTCACTACGCTATGGTATTCAAGCGACATGGCGAAGAAATGGAAGTCAAGCACGGTGTTCCACACCTATTATCTGCAGTTGAAGAGAGCCATTGAATCATTCCCTTGCATGACGTTGAATACCCTGCACAGTTTCAGGCCATTTGCAAAGTTCTACGTAGAAAGGAACTTCATCTATATCACTACTCGCAAAGACAAGCACAAAGAAGAGCTTCAATCCTATTACAAACTCATAGAGGAGGACATGGAAGAAATAATCAAGGAATGGCTTGCAGAGTTCCTTGTACCATTTGACTAGGAAGAACTGTCTGAAACAAACCTCATCGGAAGCCCTATGGTCACTCATGAAGAATATGATGCACCGAGTAGTAGCAAAAAAAAAAATAAGGAAGAGGTACAGGAATTAAGCAGCGTATCAAAGAAAACTACACTAGATTCACCTGAAGGAGGAGGAGGTGACAAAGTAGACAAAGAAGAGGATGAAGGGGAATAATACAAGTAGAATGAGGGTGATGTAACACCACCTAAATATCCCCAGACACAGGAAAAAACATCCAAGAAAAGAAAGGGTTCTCCGACGAAACCTTCATCGCAAAAGAAGTCAAAAGCTAATAAACCTCCATTCCACACTATGCTCATGGTGGATGACATTGACCTTATCATTTCCACTATATCAGATACCTTAGAGGACATATTGTAGCGAAGCGAAGCCAAATAGGAGACAATGTTTGATAGGATCGAGGAAGAGCTCAAAGGACCACAACATGCTCTTTATTTGAGACGCGTAATGCCTACTGCGCCATTTCCAGCAGGGGACATTGAAGTAGAAGATGAACCTGCCTAGATACATAGACTAGCAGAATCGACAGAGGCTCGCCTTCATCGTGTCCATGAGGAAAAAGAATAGGCCATAGAGGCCCTAAAGAAAGAAAATGAGTAAGCTATAGAGTAAGAAAGAAAAAGATGACCTCCACGTGAAGTTTGCAGAGGATAGAGCATAAATCCAGAAGGAGAAATAATAACAAGTTGCAGAGAAAATGGGAGTTAAATAGGCAGTCACTAGAGCACTCCTCTCTATGATGAGACTAGCATAGATGGAATAAGAAACCACTGAGATCTAGGTGGGAAATATTTTTGAAGCCATTCAACAGCTCCAAGAATGAATAGCAGAACTAGAACTACAAGTCATGCCAAGCACTCTGCAGGAAGTGCAATATCAGAGAGAAGAAACTGGCTGAAGCGCAGTTGAGAGAATCAAGTCATTGGCCTTAGAATGCAAGAAACTCAATAGTCAAATTGCGCAGACCTACGATCGCCTTGCAGAGGATGTTGAACTAAGGATATTGGACTCATAACTCCAGGAGGCAAAGCAATAGGTAACAACAGTGCAAGTACAGTTGAAGCTGCTCTCACTAGTTGAGAGGATGAAAAGGTCCCATGAACAATGCACGATTCAGAAATAGGTCCATGCCATCCAAGGTAAAGTCATGGAAGTGACCTAGAGCCTTCAGGAAGTAGAGGATGAATCTTGCACACTTTTTTAGGAGATTGAAAGACAAGGTGCACAACTAGAACAAGTAGTCACCGTGGTAGAACAACGGTTGGAAGGACCGGTGACTGAAAAATTTATTCAGGAGTTCACCAAGTAGAAGGCTCTCGTGAAGCAGTAGTTCGAGGCCTTCGAGGCAGAGTTACCCAGATCAGGGTGACTCGGGACGAGTCACAGGTGAGTGTTGGGGGCTTGTTGGCCCTTGACCAGGTTTTATGGAAAAGTTGTTCATGTTTGACCAATTTTTTGGACTTTGACAAGCTCGTCAAAGACAAAGTGCTAGGTGAAGCAGAGATCGCGGGATCTCACCCCCTTTTGTGAGATATTTGGGTTTAGGGTTTATGTAATGGGTATGGGATGTCGACCCATGGGTTTACCCATGTTTAGGCCCCATTTTTAATGTATAAATAGATATTTAGGTGATGTAGGAAAGCATTAGTGGAGAGACCTAGTAGAATTGACTTAGTGGGGAGGTAGAGGCTTTGTTCATACTATGTGTTAAGAATTGCAGAGGTAAGTGCAAGTGATTGTAAGAAGCTTGTGTCCAGACTGTGTAAGAAGGCTTTTTGCTGGGACCTAACTTGGTGAGGGAGGATCTGGGGAGGTGCGTGCAGATCTCATGTCCTATGCAGAGTTGGCTTTGTGGCTCTATGCATTGAAAGAAGATAATAAAGAAGAATAAGAGTTGATGGACATAGCCCCACACTGGAGGTGAATTAACTATATCTTGTGTTATGGTTTCTTTGTGTGATTGATGTGATTCATGCTAGTGTTTTCATATTTATGTATGTTAGATGCATCTGATATAGTATCTTAGTGTTTAGTAATGTGAATGAATGCTAGATCTTCTCTATTTCTATGTTCTAAGTGCTTGGGTTTATTAGATCTTGTTGAATACTGCGCTCTTCTGTAATTAGGGTTTTACCTGCAATGTGAATAAGGGTTAAATAATAATGAATGTTGATTATTAATTCCTCTGTTAAGTATTGTAATCACAAATCTGTGTCCTAGTTAGGTTGCAGACACTTGATTCCTACAACCCTCCCTGCCTCTACCTCGGGTGAGACTTCATCTACTTCGCAGGTGTTGTCGAAAGGGCTGGTAGTTATTGTTTTGTTGGTGCGTTGTTGTAGTGTTGAACCCTAGGTCTACCCCTATGCATACACGAACCAAGGCTAGTGCACCTTTCTCCAAGGGTAGATACCCAAGCAATAATAACCAAAAACCAAGAAGAAAGTCCAAACGATAACCAAGAGAAAGTCCAAGCCAAAACCAAAATGCCAGTTGTAGGAACTGCAACTAGAGTTCCTCTCCAAAATTTCACACCACGAGTCTTATGCAGTTGTGAGAGTGACAAATGAACTCTATCACCCTCTATTTATACTGCTCTATCTCACTTGATTGGGCCGACTTCTCTTACTGGAGGTTAATAACTAAATATTAAATATTTTGTTCATCGAGCTTGTTTGCTAGGGTTATTATACAATGTTTTAGTGTTTCTCTTACTTCCGAGAATATTCTAGTATTTTCAAACATTACACATGGAGGTTAATACCTCCCACAACTACCATAATATCAATAAAATATAATCTTATGGATTTTCCATTCACCCTTATAGACAAGAGATATTTCCATGTAAAAAGGCCAACCCTATTAGATCATTCTAGTTTAACGGAAACATAATCAATAGTGTAGTTTGTCACTCTAGAGGAAAATGCTCACCATCATGTTTCAAATCATGTACATACCATTATTAGTAATCCAACAAATCATGATTTTTAGCTTTAGATGGCCATTGTCAGCATAGAAAATCATGGTCCCAAAGGAAAAGTTGTGATGGCATTGATTCTTACTATGGGGAAGCCAAATTTCTAAAAGAATTGTTCCTTCTTTAGAGCCCTTGAAAATCCCAACATGATGTATCTTTGGGGTTTTATAACTGATCCAAAAATGCTTATATGTCAAAATTGGTTCTTAAATACACATAAACATCCCACGAGATTCGGGAAATTAAGATGATCTTTCACTATTTCCAAATAACATGTGAATGTCTTACTTATCCATACACTTCAATAACACGAATGAATAACTTGTGGAAATAAAATGTTGAAATGAAGTAAAGTATGATTAAAAAAATTTCAAATCACACATAAACAATTTGTTCACAAAGTTCACCCTAGGAATGATTTTAGGGGTCAAATTCTACTCATGGGCTAATTTTCCATGGTTTTTCCCAAAAAAAGATTCGTTATTCTAAAAATGATTCAACGAAATTATATAGGATAAAATTATTTAACCTTAAAAATCACCAAAATTTTATGCAAACTATATTAAATGCTTAAAAATTTGAATATTTTTAGAAAAATATCGCCAAACATTTAATAGTTGGAATATGAAGGATTAGTAAGATTCACTAACATTTCTATAGTTTAAAATAAATTTCCATCCTTAAAATCATCCCTGGTTCACCCATATTGGGATACATCCCCAGGTCCCTTTTCAATCATTGAGAATCATCAATTAATGCTCAATTGACAAAATTTCAATGAATGGACTTATAAATACCAAGTTTTTGAATACAACCTTCAATTTTTTCGCTCAATCCCAGAAACAAAAGTCATTCCCAATTTCCTCAAAACATTATGAGAAAAATGAATATAAACTCGACTGTGTTTTGAGCAAGTTCTTAAACACCCCTTTTAGCATGCATAACGAGACTATATGTCCAATACATGACAAATTGGACTAAGAATTTTCATGCATAGCAATTTTACACAAAATAGACATCACCATCAAATTTCTCTAGAAAATATCAGAAAAATGAGTATCAACACTTTATACTTCCCTCAAAGAACTCAATAGCATGAAAAATGAGGCAAACCAAAACTTTGAGCACCTCTTGCATACAAAATGGGGAAATATGCACTTGGCACAAACTTTTATGGCACACATTCCAATCCTAGCATGAAAACATGTGGTTCGTACACTATCTAGAGATAGGTTTAAATAGGTGTGGGTGGCCTAACCGTGGCCCTATATACTCAGGATGCTTTGTTACACTTTAAATATTATATGATTTCGTTTTTATAACATGCATAACTTATGATGTATTGGTACGGAAATATTTGTTAAGTCATTGGAATATCCCAAGAATATTCCCCTAGTGGTCATGGGTTTGATTCCCATGGGGAACCAATTTTATTCTCTCTTAGCCATTATTGGTCAATAAGAGAGTGCCACGTGACACTCTCTGGTTGGTCCACATGAATGCACAGTCACCTTCCTGCATCAATAATATACCAAATCACTTCCTAGTCATTTCCACATCAGCATACAAATGTTGACTGTATCTGCAACCTGTCACCCTGCCATGTCATATGACACTTGACACATAGTTATTGGTCTACATGGGTGCGTGGAAATGCCAAAAACAAGTGACACATAGAAACCTCTTATGCTTCCATGTCATCTTGCTGACATCAACATAATTTCATCCTGTCATTTGTATGGATGACCACGCAGAAACCTGTGGGCGTACGACATGGCACCCCCATTTAGTCTATTTTTTCCAACTTTAAATGACCATAACTTTCTCATACAAAGTCTATTTGAGGTGATTTTTACATTGTTTGAAAGGTATCACTGGGATATATGCAGTAGAGTCATTTTAAAATTAATTTGAGAAGATAAATGTTTGAGCATTTTTGGATCCTCCTGGATATCTTTGAGCATTTCAGATCCTCCTAGATCACACCTCCACACTGAATAACGTTTGGACCTCCAAAAGTATGGATCATTATGAAATCAAGTGAGGGGAATGTCATCACACTTGTCTAGTATAATCCATATTTGTTTCTTGGATAACGAGCACCTGACTCATCACAACCATAATGAAGACTGAAACAACATTGTTGACCAAGTTAACCATTCCCTTAAATTCAAAAACTCCTCCATTAATCTTTGCAGTATCTAACCATATTCCATTGACTAGTAATAAACCAAACAACAAAATTTAATATACATATGTTAAAGAGAATGAACCATCCATATATTTGTCCTTCTTAATAGGAACAACATCAACAAAAGGACCTATTTTTCTTTCAACCATAGGCTGTAAATTTGGATCCTGGATACTAGCATTAACTAGAATTTTTACGTGTCATGTAGTGACAACTATCAAATTAGTATTCATCTTATGATCTCTCTGAATGAACTCAATCCATTCCTCGAAAATACTATACTTGTTTTATTCCCTATAGAAAATGGCCTTCTTTTCATACGAGTATGGAATTCCCTAAACCATCCCACAAATCTCAAGTGGAACCACATCTAACCCTACCTCATCAATGAAACTAGGTGTGATCTCAAATCATAATTTGCATTTCATAGTTACATGGATTTGAGCATTATCACAAATCTAACCCAAAGGATACAGTCTCAGATGAGACCTAGTTTCCAATCCCACCTTTTCAATAACTTTCTCTGAAATAAGATTTACTTGTGATCCACAATCAACAAGTGTATCAATATTAGTGTGCTTTGAGATAACACGTAAATGAAACATGTGACATCCCAAAATAAAGTATTTTTGAAATTTAAATTGTTGGAAAATTATTCCAACAATATCTAGATAGCTATCAAAAGATCTTATGCATTCTATATTCGAAGAGCGGTCTACCCTTTCCACAGCGAAAGGTTTGTGGCGGATTAACCCTTAAGGAGATCCGAAACAAATTTCAGGAGTCTATACGTATAGCCACAACCATAAGACTTACTCTAAATAAAAATAATTTAATTAGCAACTGACACAAGTAAAGATTTCATTAAAATCGATTCACTGTATATTCTATCTCTGCCACGTTTGATAATATAGATTATGTCTCAAATATCTCTATGTAGAGACTAACAACAAACCTCAATAAAGAAAGAAATTTACAACCCTTATTTAAAAACAATTATGTACATCTAATGTTTTGGTATCAATCGCATGCCAAGAACGCCAGGATAATAACCCAACACCACCAGGTCTTTTCCAGATCTTTCAAGAGTTCTCTTAATAGACACCAAATTACCTTTCCGAGCAGGACCCGATTTAGATTCATCGTCATTTTCCACTTTGACTTGCAAAAGAAGCGAAGCATTCAGTTAGTCAGGAATATAGGTCTCGCTGAACTCGAATTCTTTCTTTTATCAAAAATAAAAGATAATGATTGGGTGTAATCTTTTACTTATCTTCGATTGACCATAGGTAGGCTTCCTTCCTAAATAGCGACCGTCGAGAGGGGGAGTGAACGCGATCAAGCTGATGGGTACCCTCGCATCAAACAGGGCCCCATCATTAGTTACAGTATCCAAAATAAAAGATTTGGGTTCATAAGCAATGCACTTTCATAAAAGTACAGGAGTTCTGACATCAAATCGAGCAAACATTAAACAAAGGGTGAATTTCATACATTTATATAGAGGAACAAACAAGTTGTAGAAATATATTTAATTTAAACATGAGTTTCGTAAGCCTATACACTTATAGTATGAGGATATTTATTATCTTTAAAAAACACAGGAACCTGTTTAAAGGAAAGGAAAATTTTACTTTAAACCATAGAGTAAGATGCATACCCTCCTCGCGACAGCCAAGACCATACAATACCCACAATCCATTGTCTGTGGAATGATATAGGAATTTTAACGCAAGAGGTATTGCTAATCCGGGTTCCATAGGAGGAAGTATGAATGGGTATCCGTTCTCCTCAGTATGGTTATGGTTTTTAGTCAGGATAGGGTATATTCGAAGAACTCATCGAGGTGGGTAGACAGAGCCAGTATAAGGAAACGATATTTAGTCTTTACACAAAGAAATACCCAAATATGACAGAGATCATTGTCAAAACCGACCATCTATCAGTTCGCCAACCCTAGAAAACTAAAATGCAATACCGTATGGCTTCCCCAAAACAATGATACAACATAGCACAAGATGGAATGTCAAGCATAAAGGTACACTTCTTACAAATAACCCTAGGAAGCCCCCAAGGAAACAAGAGAACGAAGGGTGGGAGTGCGACAAGAAGAACTATCCACCCGTAGCGATGAAAACCAGAATGCCTCTGTTGAGTTTCAGTAATGAGGAAGTATTTTAATAACAATTAAATATTACAGTGAAAGCACGAATCTTACCAGGAGGTTGGATGAAAGATAATGCCTCCATCATGGAAGTTCCCCAGTTTTCCTTCGACAACATTTCGGAGTAGCAGGACCAAATCCTCTCTAAATCTAGTCAAACCGTTGTAACCCAAAGAAAAACCTTACCACGTAGATTAAATTTTACTGGTACGAAGGAAGGGTCGGACATATGAAGAAGAGAACTTGGTGCATCCATAGTGGATGAAGGGTTAGGTGATGGCGTCGACTCTCACACATAGTAGAGTCCATTAATGGCCTAGTCAGGGTTTAACTCTCGAATGACTTGTTCCTTCCAGTGCAATTAATGGGTTACGGATGAAGAAGAGCCTGTGCATTTAAGGTAATTTTTAACACTAACCAACACCAACCTCATTAAGGTAGTTTTTAGTCGAAATTTCATATGGAACATGTGGGATCAATGAAAAACTAGCACAGGCTGTTGGTTTTCAAATAATCGTTACATCAAGTTAAACCGGGAAGTACTTACCCCAACCACTTCCTTATTAATTCCAAATATTTGTGCAGAGGGGTATAACCTACCCCTTTAATTTCATTCTTCTTACATGACTCCTTTGATCAAGTGGTTAAGGTTACGCATAGGACTAAGTCCCAAATTCCTTCATAGTGGTAAGCGAACTATATGGATATATAATTGTTATATCGGTATGAAAATAAAAATATTCTGCAGGACTATAAGTGAGTGGTGAAGCGCAGAGTAAGCACAACTTGAAATAATGTTTCAAAGGTTAAATTGGGTAACGAATTTAATCAACGTCGGCCAGGACCCTCTTTTTTAATGACGAACCAATTCAAAGGTGAATGTATAAAGTAAGATTTTTTTTTTTATTTGACATTTTTGAGGTCTATTACATATGGTATCAGAGAGAGTTTACAACACTGGG
>ML776752.1:2848149-2900304 GCA_009831015.1 Picea engelmannii | reverse complement strand
ATATATATATATATATATTCTTACTGATGATAAACTAACAAAAACTCCTTTGTACAAACATAATTTTTTTTTTTCTATTTCATGTCAATTATGGTAGCTCAGGACGATGTGGAAATCATAATAGAAGGAAATCTAGTGCAGGGACCTCATGGAGATCCAAAAACAAATAGTGACAGAAGCTCTCCTACGAAAGTACTGGAAACAATGAGGAATCTTATCATTGAGATGCAAGTCTTCAAAGCAGACAATGAGAAATTGAAGAAAGCACAACAATAACAACAAAAGATAAATGAAGTCCTGCTACGCAGTATAGTGACCAAGAAAATCCCAAAGGATGATAACCAGGATGAAGAGGTCAGCAAAAGGGCCTCCAAGAATTTTGGGCCTGAAGCTGAAAAAGGAGACAGTTTGTCTGAAGGTACACCCTCAGCTGAGGACAAAACTAAAAGAGACAGAAAAAGAAAACAAATAGACCACCATGAAGGAGAATTTAAAAAGATTAAACGAGCTACCTTTGATGGAGAATCCAGGACAGGAGAAGAAGTCGAATAATGGTTGATGGACATAAAAAAAATACTTCCAAGTCTACAATTATTCCAGTAATGTGAAGGTCAGAATGGCCATCTACAATTTGAAAGGACAGGCTAACATCTAGTGGCAAGACTTGAAATTGGCCAAGAGCCTAAAGGAGAAACAGATGGAATGGTCTGAATTTAAGAAGTATTTCAAGAAACAATACCTTTCTGAAAGCTATTACGAAAGGAAAATGAAATAATTTTATGAGATACGACTGGGACATATGACGATGGAGGACCTTATAAATAAATTTTTGGAACTACTAATGTTCGTACCATACATTTGGGAGGATAATGTAAAAATCCAGTGGTTCTTAAGCTATTTACCACAGTCCTACAAGGACAAAATTGAGTTTGACAACCCCAAATCCTTGAGTGAAGTGTTCAGGAAAGCACAAATGTGATATGACCAGTATAAATAGCGGGTAGAGTTTCCCAAAACTTGGAAGGATAAGAAACAAGATCAGATGAACTAGCGGAAGAAGGGATACTAGCCAACTTCTTATCGAAATGCAACAAAAGGTTTTCCGAGAAAGGATTATCACTCCAATTATCTGAATACTCAAGGCAATGGTAAACTGATAAACTGAAGGATGAATAAGTTTGGGGACAACCTCCACGAGCCATTAAAGTGCTGGGAATGTGGAGAGCTTCATCTAAGGAGGAACTTTCCATGTTTAAATTCTTCAAACAGAACTTCTATTCATAATTTGCAAGAAGCCTCAACAGTGGGAGACATGGGAAAACGCTTGCATCAGATAAATGCAACCATAGATGGCCGACAATATGACCATCAATCCTCGGTGGTAGAGATCGAAGGTAAAATCAATAACTCTCAAATCTCTATCTTAAATGATCCTGGAGCTACGTTAAGTTATGTTACTCCTAATGTAGTTGAGATGAACAAACTTAAGAAATTGAAGCATGCAAAACCATGGATGGTACAACTAGCAACATGTACTAAAAGCAAAGTAGTTGAATTTATTTTTTATTTTGAGTTTAGCCTAGATGGTAAAAATATAAGGAGAAATATGAACATCCTACCACTAGGATCTTACGATATGATTATCGGGATGGACTGGTTGGAGTAGTACAAAGCAGTACTAGATTGTTATACAAATTTACTTAACTATAAAGACAATTTTGGCACTACTAGAACAACCCAAGGTATAACAAAACCTGTATCAGTCAGACAAGTTTCAGCGATGCAACTCAAGAAATGTATGAGAAAGGG
This sequence comes from Picea engelmannii, assembly GCA_009831015.1. NCBI lineage: Eukaryota > Viridiplantae > Streptophyta > Pinopsida > Pinales > Pinaceae > Picea > Picea engelmannii. The sequence goes on along the minus strand of ML776752.1, from coordinate 2,898,495 downwards.
ATGTCAAGTTTATGTCATCCATGTAATGAATCTGTCAGAGAAAGTAGATAATCCAAAGTTAGAAGACTTTGTTGTCCTACGCTATTTTAGAGACATGTTTGTAGATGAGATACCAAAATTACCTCCTAGAAGGGAAATAGATTTCTCCATAGACCTACTATCGGGTTTAGCCCCTATCTCAAGGGCACCTTACCGAATGAGTCTACCAGAAATGACAGAATTAAGAGTACAATTACATGAATTGTTGGATAAAGAGTATATCAAACCGAGCATTTCACCATGGGGGGAACCCATTCTCTTTGTGGAAAAGAAAGATGGTACTCTGAGAGTATGCATCAATTATAGACAACTGAACAAAACGACTATTAAGAAAAAATACCTGTTACCAGGGATAAATGATCTGTTCGACCAAGTAGGTGGGGCCAATATCTTTTCAAAGATGGATTTACAATCCGGTTATCATCAAGTTAGGATAAAGGATGAGGACATAGACAAAACATCTTTTCGAACAAGATATGGACACTATGAATTTGTAGTCATACCTTTCCGGATCACTAACGCACCAACCACGTTTATGTGCTTGATGAACAGTATTTTCAGCCAATACTTAGACAAGTTCGTAGTAGTATTTATCAACGATATCCTGGTCTATTCTAAAAAGGAGGAAGAACATGAGGAACACTTAATAATAGCTTTGCAAACATTGAGTAAACACAAACAGTACGCCAAGTTTGACAACTGTGAATTTTATCAAAAGGAAATACAATATCTAGTACATGTAATTTTAGCAGAAGGCATTTCTTTAGACCTGAAAAAGATAAAAGCCATTATGGAATGGTCGGTACCAAAGGATGTGGAATATATCCAATCATTCATGGGAATCACCAGATATTATCGTAGATTTATAGAAGGGTTTTCCAAGATAGCCTACCCTATCACTTCATTACAAAAGAAAGGGACCAAGTTTAACTAGTCGCAGAAGTGTCAAGATAGTTTTAACAAGATGAAGGAATTATTGACAACTGCACCCATTTTGAAGGTAATAGACCTAGATATAGACTTCACAGTATGTGTTGATGCAAGTAAAGAAGGACTAGGTGGTGTCCTAACTCAGGAAGGACACGTGATTTGTTATGAGTCCCAAAAATTAAAAGAACATGAGTGAAATTATGTCACTCACAACTTAGAATTGGCAGCAGTAATACACGCATTAAAAATGTGGCGACACTACATAATGGGAAGAAAATTTCTACTATTGATGGATAATAGAGGTGTAAAATACTTGTTTAGCCAACAAAATATCAATGCAAGGCAAGCCATATGGATAGCCTTCTTGAGCGAATTCGACTTCGAAGTCAGACATATCAAGGGCAAAGAAAATAAAGTAGCAGATGCTTTAAGCAGAAGAGTCCATGGGTTATTTGAGATAAATATCAGCAGGGCAGAAAGTGATCTGGAACAAAGAATAAGGACGACAGGTATTAACGACGAAAATTACACTAAGATGATGGAAGAATTACAAAACAATATCACAAACTCAGATAAACCAGATCTAAGTATCAACAAGAAGGGACTATTACGATTTAAAAACAGACTTTACATACCAGACTCAGTAGAATTAAAGGTAACAATCTTGGACGAAGTGCATAAGAAGCCGTATTCTGGCCATCCAGGTTACCAAAAAACAATAACAGCACTTAGAAAACTATTTTACTAGCCTAATATGAAGGGCGAAACAACAGAATACTTGGTTAGGTGCCAAGATTGTCAGTAGGTTAAGGCCGAGCACCAGTATCCAGCCGGCTTATCACAATCATTACTAGTACTAGAATGGAAATGGGAGACCATATCACTGGACTTTATAACAGGTTTGCCTAAAACTCAGAAACATAATGATTCTATCATGTTTGTAATCGATAAACTCAGTAAGTCTGCACACTTTATTCCTATAAAATCTACTTTTAAAGCTATAAACATTGCTGAAATATTCATGAAAGAAATTTTTAGACTGCATGGTATTCTTAAAATGGTGATTTCAGATAGAGACGTAAAATTCACATCCTCTTTTTGGAAGGAATTGTTTGCAGGGCTACATACTAATTTGAATTTCAGTACGAGTTATAACCCACAAATGGATGGACAGACCGAGAGGACAAACCAAATCATGGAGGATATGCTCCACATGTATGTAAGAACAAAACCAAACAAGTGGGAAGACTATCTGCACTTGGTATAATTTGCGTATAACAATGAGTACCAAACTTCAGCCAAGTTGAGCCCTTTCGAAATATTGTATGACATAAAATGTACAAATCCAATTAGTTGGGATAACCCGGCTGACAAGTTCATGGTTGGACCAGAGATGCTCCAAGAAATGGAGAACATGGTGAGAAAAATACAACAGAACTTGTAGTGACTGTAAATAAAAAAATTGATATAAATTATTTCAATTGCACAAATAAATTAATCACCAGAAGATATAAAATATATTGAGCTAACATAATAGCTTACGGACAACCTCATAACACATCTATTCCTTAAATTTCATAAAACAAATACATAAATTAACATACCTTGGTCTGATAAATTAACATACATAGTTAATGCCCCTTATCCAATTTATTAATGTTCCCTATCCGTTTATTAATGCCCCTTATCCCTTCCGTATACATAACCTTTTTAATTTAAACAATATAATTTATTAATATATATTTTTTAATTTATTACCGTGTTCATTCAATGTGATAGGTAATTAATTTAATTAATTAATTAATGAAAATTATAACAATTAATTAATTAATAAATATTTAATTAGTATTATTATGTCAATCTTTGTTTAGTTAAAACCATGTTAAGACAATTAATCTCCTAATTAATTTTTACTTAATAATTCCTAAACATATATTCTACTAGGGCTGTTACATACACCCACCCTTCATCAAACTTCGTCCCGAAGTTAAGGTGTCTTATGGTACAAAGGAAAAGAAACCCAGTTCACATATTCATAACAATTAACCGACATTATGAGTAAGTAAGTCAAGAAAACTCATGTATACTAGTGTATATGTACAAGAAATGCATGTGTAGCTAGTACATACAAGTCTCGTGCATGTACTAATAATCAAAACTATCATCCTTTAGTAATTTATGTATGCATCCAATCCAGTCAGCAAGACTAGTCTTTTATGAAAGACAACAACCAATCAATTGTTTGAGAAATTCTTTGATTACAATTATCCGTTTCAACAATTTTATTTAGACAACTGTGGTTTAGTTACGAAATTATGAATATTCATATATACACATTTTTTTTATTTTTATTTTTGAAGGGAAAACATTAAATTCCACCACAAGACAGATCTCCATACCTTCTCAACTATTACTACTCATCCTTCCTCCCTAACCTACTTCCATCTCCATTCCTATCCTTCCTCTACTAGACTATCTTGGAGCGTGAAATATATTGACCTAACTCCAAATAGAACCCGTAAGAAGAAGTGTCGCTATCTCGACCAAGCTTCCCAAGCAGGCATCTGACAGTCATCATCACACGTCTTGGGGAGCATGAACTAAAACCATCCTCCCATGACTTCAGGTTTCGTAGGATACACGGTGGGAAATGCCTCCACCCCTCCTAATCATAACTAGGGTCCACACCCTACAATGGAATATATAGTGGCACCATGTTGCTGGGGGTTTTGTCATTGTTTATTTGGTTTTGGGCAGTGTCATCACCTGAAATCATGCACTGGTCCACATATCATAGCAATGCATCCAAACCAATATAATTTCACAGACAATATTCATACTATAATGTTTCATGGCTAGTGGTCATAATATCCACTTTCATCATCTTTATCCTTTGGCTATTTCACAGCCGATAACCTGCAGATTAGTCTGTAACACAAACTCATACATTTCTATGCATTATCATCATGTAATTGCATACTATCATCATTTCAATTTGGTATCCTTGTACCGATAAATTAACATCAACGTTTTCTAGTTAGAAATAGATCTCATAATATCCCATAATTCAATTTTGACACCCATTCATAAGATTATCATTTATCCAAAATAGATTGCATCATATCCAACATCATCCTAATAGAATTTAAACATTCATTAAATTCACATTCTCACAATATGTTGCATCATATACATCATCATAGATAACATTTAAACATTCGTAAAATTTGCATTCACATAATAGATCGCATTACATACATCATCATCAATAACATTTAAACATTCATAAAAGTTCATACATTTAAAGTTTAGGTGTATCACTTAATAGTTTCATTGTGACTAGAAAATAAAGTATATAGGCCTTAGGTAATCTTGGCTATCTAAGTCAAAATGTGGTGTTACATACACCCAACCTTCGAAAAACATGTTCTCAAGGTGGTCAAAAAAGTGAGGGATAGTCTCGTCATAGTGTCTCAACATCTTTCCAAGTAGCAAATCCTAGACTATACTTGTCCCACTGGACCTTAACTTGGTCTACCAGACGATTCCTGAGCTGTCGGACTCTACGGTCCAATATGCGTAATGGTTCTACCGTGAGGGTTCCCACGTCTAATACCTACAATTCCTTCCAATTTAGTTTATGTGATTCATCAGCAACATAATGACGTAAAACAGATACATGAAATACATTATGAGTTTTATGCAAGTGGGGTGGCAGTATGAGACGATATGCAACGAGTCCAATTTTCTCTTGGATCCTAAATGGTCCTATAAATTGAGGTGACAAATTTGTCCCCTTCTCGAACAATATGGTACTCTTATTAGGCCTGATACGAATGAAAACCTAGTCTCCCACTTCATAACTTCGGTCGCTCCTGTGTGCATCCGCATAGCTTTTCTGCCTATCTTGTGCTTCCTTTAGTCTCTGCCTAATATGAATCACCTGTTCTTCCATTTCTTGAGTCAATTCTGGCCCAATTGTTACTCGATCTTCTAGTCTATCCCAACTCAATGGTGTTCTGCATGGCCTCCCATACAAATCTTCGTAGGGTGGCATTCCGATGGAGCTATGATAACTGTTATTGTAGACAAACTCTACCAAAGGTAGGTACTTCTCCCACTAGGTTTGATTATCCATTACATACATCCTAAGCATGTCTTCCATGACTTGATTTACTCTCTCAGTTTTCCCATCTTTTTCAGGATGATAAGTTGTACTTAAGTTCAACTGAGTCCCCAATGCTGACTGTAAACTTGTCCAAAACCTAGAAGTGAATCTGGAGCCCCTATCTGAAATGATCTTCTTAGGTATCCCATGCAAATGGATGACCTCGCTTACAAACACGCGTGCCACATCAGTGACATCATAAGTGTCTCTAACCGGAATAAAATGAGCACTCTTGGTTAACTTATCCACTATCACAAGAATGGCATTGTGTCTATGATATGTGAGCAGCAACCCCACAACAAAATCCATAGAGATGACTTCCCACTTGGACATAGGGCCATCATGTGGTTGTAGGAGGCCTACCGGGTGATGGTGGTCGGCTTTCACTTGTTGACACTCTAGGCATTTGGCGACGAAATGGACTACATCGCGCTTCATGCGCTTCCTCATATCTACGTACATATTCTTCACACCCGAATGCGCACAATAAAGTGCTCTATGGGATTCCTTCAGTATGATACTTTGAATATCCCCATTCTCAAGGATGTACATCCTTCCTTGATATCTTAACAGTCCGTCTGTTTCTAGACTATATCCTTCATACTTTGGAGCAAACTGCCTCCCGCTCTGGAGGTTTGAAGTATCCTTTAAATACCAACTGTCTTCTGGGAGTTGTGTCAACACATGTTCCCTCAGATTGACCTTTAAGGTTACCAAGGAGAAGATACGTGGTCTCCTACTCAAGGCATCTGTGACCACATTTTCCTTTCCCTTGATGTATGAAATACCAAAATCGTACTCACTCATAAACTCACTCCATTGCCTTTGCCAGGTATTCATATCTCTTTGAGTGAAGAGGTGTTTTAAACTTTGATGGTCTGTTTTGAGCTCAAAGTTTCACCCAACAAGATAGTGCCTCCAAAGTTTCATAACTAGCATTACAGTTGCCAACTCTAAATCATGTGTCGCATATAGCTCCTCATGTTTCTTCAAGTTCCTTGATGCATAAGCTACCACTCCTCCATCCTGCATTAGCACAGTCCCCAACCCTTGCTTCGAGGCATCTGTGCAGACTGTGAATTCCTTTTCCATATTTGGTACTCGTAGAATTGGCGCAGTCATTAGTAACCTCTTAAGCTCAATGAATGCACTATCACACTCTTCTGTCCATTCATACCTGACCCCCTTGCGCTGCAAGGTGGTGATGGGTTTTGCTATTTTTGAGAATCCTTCCACAAATCTCTGGTAATAACCTGCTAGACCCATGAAGCTTCTCACCTCATGGGCATTTTTTGGCACTAGCCACTCCATAATGGCCTTTACCTTTTCTGGGTCCACAGAGATTCCTTCGCCGGAAATGATATGACCTAAATAGTGGATCTCTTTCTGGAAGAAGGAACACTTCGATAACTTCCCATATAATTTGTTCTCTCTAAGGCAGGAAAACACTATTCACAAGTGTTCCTCATGTTCTCTTTCATTCTTGGAATAGATGAGGATGTCATGTATAAAGACTTGTACAAAATAGTCTAAGTACTTCCGAAATATGCCGTTCATGAGGCTCATGAATACTGCTGGCACATTGGTCAATCCGAAAGGTACTACAACAAACTCGTAATGTCCAAACCGAGTTCGAAAGGCAGTTTTTGGGATATCACCATCCTTAATCCTTAACTGGTGATACCCTAATCGCAAATAACTCTTTGATAATACTGCTGCTCCTTTCATATGATCGAAGAGGTCATCTATTCACGACATTGGGTAGCTATTTTTCACTATAGCATGGTTCAAGTCCCTGTAGTCTACACACAGTCGTAAGGATCCATCCTTCTTCTTTACAAAAATTACCGGTGCGCCCCAAGGTGAGACATTGGGCCTTATTATCCCTAATTCCAGTAACTCTTTCAACTGCATCTGCAATTCACAAAGTTCCGGTACTGTCATCTGATACGCAGTCTTGGAGATTCGTTCTACACCAGGTTTTAGCTCAATAGTAAAATCAAGCTCCCTCTCAGGAGGTAACCCTGGTAAATCGTTCGGAAAAACATCCTGAAAGTCTGACAATACCGGGTACTGATCCAATGAGGGTCCCTTCCTTTCATTCACTGCTTCCACTTCATACAATCGACACCCTTGTCTCAAGCATCGCTTAGCCTTCATAGTTGATATAAAGCATAACAAATCTTTTCTCTGTACACCCTAGATCTCTATTGGTCTTCCTTCATCATCGACACAAAGCACCCTCTTTGCGAAACAATCTACCAAAGCTCGGTGAGCTGCTAACCAATCCATTCCAATGGTTAGGTCATACACCCCAAGAGCAGTCACGCATACCTTCAACCTGGGAGTACACACTCCCAGGTCTACTATAAAATTATCAACACTGGGTCCTACTGCTTGTTTTTCCCCCAAAGCCATCTCGACTTGTTTAAAGTCATCGTGCTCGTAGACTACCAGCCCACTCTTTTCTAATGCAGATGGTGAAATGAAGCTATCTGTCACACCAGAATCAAACAAAATCTTGACATTGATATGATTTAGCATACATGATGACTCCACCACCGTGGATTGATGTTCGACCTGGCGGTTATTAACCGCTACGTAAATCTGGTGGCTGCTACTCGATCTCCCCGTCGGTGCCTTTCCTTCTCTATGCACAAACCCTGATTGTAACTCTGGGTAGTCACGGTGGTAATGGGGTCCTCTTCACCCCCAACAAGTAACACAAGATTAAACCTGTGCACTGTTATGTGACTCTCTCTGAACTGAGTTCCTTCCCCTAGAACCCCTACCCCTACTCGTTGTTCCTTGAGATGGTCGTGGACCTATCTGCGTCGTTGGCAATGAACGAGATGTTGCACTCACTGCCATTGAAATCCCTGTAACTACTATCCTTGGCGCAACTCTATTACCATATGGAGGTGGCCTTGAGCCCCCTCCCCTAGGAAATTTCCTTGGGGCCTTTCCTACGAATCCAGGGCGATGCGGAAATGTCGGTCTTGTACCCCGGGTTAAGTTCATGTGTTCTTCCGCATAACGCGCATTTTCCACCGCTTCCGCTACTGAAGATGGTTTCCACATCCGCACCATAGCTCTTATCTTAGGGTTCAATCCATAGACGAAGCACTCTACCTGTCATTGGTCATTGTCCATATACGAAACATATTTGACCAGTTCCATAAATCTGATCTCATATTCTTCTACATTTATGTTTCCTTGTACTAAGGCATGAAATGCCCCTACCTATTGTTCCATGTAGTATGCTGGTAGATATTTCCTTCGAAACCTCTCCTCGAAAAGTTCCCAAGATACTATATCTGGGGTAAGGTGCAGTTGTCTTTCCAGGTTGCCCCACCAGTTCATGGCGCTATCTCTTAACTAAAAAATTGTGATCTTTTCCTTTGAGTTGGATGCATAGTCCCTTAAGGCAAAACACCTTGTCATGCCTTCCAACCATGCTTCTTCGCATTCACTGGTGCGACCCCCGAAAAACTCCGAAAGTTTGATCTTCTGCAATTCTTGCGTGATGTCTTCAGGTGGAGGTCCTCCCCCTGAATCCCTTGACGCTTTTGGATTACCCATTCCAGATGGTGGGGGTTCCACTTCAGTCCCTGCCGGTTTTCGCCCCTTCAAAGTCTCATTAATGGCTTCCAATGAGTGCAGTATGAGAGCTAGTTTGGGCGATGATGGTGGTGGCGCTGGTGGTGTTGGCGGTGCTTGCAACAATGCTCCCCTGCCTCAACTCCCTCCAGTCCTGACCATCCTATATGCTTTAACCTACATCAACCAAAGTTGTCAAGGTGAGTTCCAGGACGTTTCAAAGTGGTGCTACTTAAACTAGAAACAGGGTTAGGCATAAGTTTTATTTACTTGTCTGTAAACTGACATTACTCCTTTAGGGGATTGGCTAGGTTAGGGTTAGGATTAAGCGTCTAAGCTTGATTTCTTCGCCCCTATATAAAAAAAAAATATTGGTTCCCTTGCCCTATAGCTACGCTAGCCTTGCGCCATACTCGCCACTTCCTATGCTTACATTCCTAATGCATATGTCACCTCCTTCCTGCTTTGCCTAGTTTAATCCCTTTTAACTTTTCTCTTATAACTAAATATCCTCTGATGCTTGACTCAGGAGATTTTCCTTGGCGCATAGTGTTGGCGTTGTCAAATGTTGCATTGAGATTTAGCATTGCCTTTGACTGGTGGAATGGAGTGGAGGGACTTGGCGCTCGACTCGACGAATTGTGTGTACGGTCTTGTGAGCCTCACGCTTGGACAATCAGAGTTTATACATTGGAATACTAAGGTCAGCAACGCTATATAAACCTTTACCTTGATTTCCGGTGCATTCATTACTTATGATTCAACTCGGTTAGCTAGATCTGGATCACTAGGTCAGGTAATAAGCCAGTTAGTCTTAATATTTATACTGTATCTTCCTAATAATGACACCACTCTAATCATACAGTGTTACCATTAATCTATTAAGTATAAGAATTTATTTGTAAGGACCCATGTATGGCGTGTTGGTGTTTGTTTGTTTCTTAAGGCTTAGGCAGTGGGTGGTCGTGGGTTCTAAACCCATAGACTCCAAAACATTTAGATTTTTTTAATTATAATTATAATTTTATTTAATATATTAATTTATTATCATTATTATCATTAATTTATTTAATATATTAATTTATCATTATTTTTTTTTTTAAATAATGATAAAAATAAATAAACAAGTTACTCACTTTAATTATTTTAATAATAAACAAATAATCTATAATTCATGATAATAAATAATTAATTGAAAATATAAAAAAAAAGTAATAAATAAAACAACTAAAATAAGAAAAAAAAACATATATAAATTTGAATAAATAATTTGAACACAAACAATGCTAACAAAGGGCAGGCATGCATGAAGGCCACGTTCCCGCTTCCTCCAAAATAACCCTACACCTATCTCTCCAAACCCTAAACGCGTCCTCAAACCTAACACTCCATCACTACCACCTCTCTCCCTATGAAAATGCGCCCTCGGCTCCTCCCTCTCGGTTACTGTGGCGGAGCTCTAGTAATGGCTGCGAGCTCCTCCCTTAGCTTGGTAATGGGAGGTTGTTCTGTAGCTTGAAGAGTGATACACGCGATATCGCCAGTACGTGAGGTTATTCTGTAGCTTGGAACGGGACGACAAATTATTTCTATGCTCCTGGTTGCGGTGCCTGTAGATCTGTTCATCGTAAGGTATGTTGGAGGATTGAATCATATATCAGTTTGTAATTTTATTCTATCAAAACATAAAATTCTGAGGTAATACTTTTTACATATTCCTGGTGAACATACCATTTAATGTATTCCATTAAAAGAGCCTTTGCATGGATCCATCCTTGAGCTAGGTGCGAATATCGAATAGGTTTCTCCTTCTCTGTCCTGGAGATATTGTTCCCTGAAATGATATTTTTTTTTTTTGAGCTGGCAAAGCCCAGGTCTCAAATCTATCTCTTCTTTCCAGGCATCCATGTTGTCACCATGGCTAAGCCCCTTTCCGTTTTTCTTAATGGTCATTTATGGTTTTGCTCATGGGGGTCATAGTGACTTGGGGTACTCTTTAAATCGACCTCTTATTCCATTCAAATAGTCTTTTTATTGATCCAGCTATGACCTAGGTATATAGAATGGGTTCCCTCCTTAAGATATTGTTTTCTGGAATGATATTGTTTCCTGGTAATTGTGGGTAAAATCGAGATTTTTTTTCAGGGATATGTTTCATTCAGTGAAGGATGAGTGATTTGGTGCAATATGCACACTCCTGAGCTTTGGGTTCATCATTTTTCACAAGCATAAGTTCAAATCTAGAATCCAGCTCTCTATTATTGTTTGGAGACTTAGTTGGTGTTCCAGTAAGAGTCCCCTCAGAAATCAATTCACCGACGAATTTCCTATTGAGACATAATTCTGTTTGTTGGACTCTTGTGTTTTTTTTAATGGGAACAACAAAAATTCCTCTGCGTTTCTTTGGGAACAACAAAAATTATGGTCTGGAAAATGCATCGAATTTCGAGCTTCTCGAAGAACTTCTCGGCATTCTTCCCACGGACCCTTATGAGCAACTGGAATTGGCACATAGAATTACCTCCATTGCGGTTGGATCCCGGGTCTCTAAGTTGGAGGCCGAGGCCTCAAAGTTCAAGATTAAAATTATCGATAAAGATCAGAGAATTTACGAATTGGAGGAAAAATCAACCAGTTAGAAAAGGCTCTCAATGAAACTGACGAACGATTGTCTCACTCACTGGAAGAGAAGGCAAAGCTCAATCACAACAAGAGTGTTTTAGCAGCAACTGTCAAGAAGATTAACAGGGACGTGGCAAAGGTGAGGTTTCCTTCATTCATACAAAACAACGAGGTCTTCCTTTCTGAAACTGCAGATTAATAAAGATAAACAGTTGAATAGGATTTGCACTTAATAATGGATTTTCGGAAGTAGATTAATAAAGATCTTATTTCAAGCGGGCTAGCTCCTGGGCCTTATGGCTTGATATTTTCTTCATTTGTGTTTTTTTTCTATGACATACCAGTATCAAAACGTTTTCGAATTTTCAATATTCAACTCTCTGATAAGTCGTTTGTCTATTTTGTTGGTCTACAACTCTTGCTTTCTTCTTGGAAACTTTCTTTTATACCACGTGTCTGTGGAGTTCTAGCTGGTTTCTCTTATCGACTAAACATCTTTTGTATTCTTAGAATCAAGAAAATATGTCATATATATCTAGGGATATGTTTTATCCCAAACTGAGAAGAAAACAAATCATATACTATACAGGTGCTGATATTATTGGGTTTTTCATTGGAGAAATAAGACTTCAGATTAAGGGCTAAACTATCTTTCTTGCCATGTAATTTGAGCGGCAAATGGTTTCGTCCTATCTGTTTCAGTTTACTGAAGTGGTGGCATCTACTTTGGCTCGTATAGTTGTTTGGGCAGATCCTTAGTTCAACGTGGCTTTGTATTGTTTCTAGCCGCATCTCTAGTCTGCTTCATATTCTCATTTGAAAGTAGGAGAGATATCTAACTCATTTGTGTAACAACCCTAGCTGTATTCATATTTTACTTGTTTTACTTTGGTAAATTTGTTTTTACATTTTCAATTCGTATTGTTTATATATTTACATTTGTTTATATATAATCAAAATAATAGTTCTTTTGGTTTGCAGGTTAGGCGGAGCTGGAGTTGGAGCTGACAACTTTGGCCCTCAGGCCCAGATTTCAAACAAAACGCTCTGATACCATTTGTAGTGACTGTAAATAAAAAAATTGATATAAATTATTTCAATTGCACAAACAAATTAATCACCAAAACATATAAAATTTATTGAGCTAACATAATAGCTTACAGACAACCTCATAACACATCATATTCCTTAAATTTCATAAAGCAAATACATAAATTAACATACCTTGGTCTGATTCTAACCCTCTTCTTGTCTTGTTGTTCGTCGCTGAACTGTGTCAACATTGCCCAAACCTTGTTCCACCCTGCCAACTAGGACAACTTCCTAGCTCCAGGATATCATATGGATATCCTGGCCCCCGTGCCCAAAACCTCCAGCAAACCGGTGCCCCTTGTGTTGATCCAATCCCACTACATAACTCAAACTCTCCTCTCTCTATGCAAATCCAAGAGAACCCTCTAAAATAAAATTCCCCGGAGAATGATCCCCTTCCTTGGTAACCTCCTCCACTCATATACTCCTTCACTGCCCTTTCTCCTCATTTATTTCCTTATTCTTGCATTCATTCCCTTATCCACATAGTTAATGCCCCTTATCCAATTTATTAATGTTCCCTATTCATTTATTAATGCCCCTTATACCTTCCGTATACATAACCTTTTTAATTTAAACAATATAATTTATTAATCTTTTTTTTTAAATTTATTACCGTGTTCATTCACTGTGATAGGTAATTAATTTAATTAATTAATTAATCAAAATTATAACAATTAATTAATTAATAAATATTTAATTAGTATTATTATGCCAATCTTTGTTTAGTTAAAACCATGTTAAGACAATTAATCCCCTAATTAATTTTTACTGAATAATTCCGAAACATATATTCTACTAGGGCTATTATAGAACTTGAAAGAAGCACAAGATAGACAGAAGAGCTATGCAGATCAGAAAAGAAGACACTTAGAATTCCAAGTAGGGTACCATGTTTATTTGAAGGTCAAAGCCCGAAATAGCTCGTTGAAGTTAGGAAACTGTGCCAAGATGGCACCCAGGTTTTGTGGGCCCTTCGAGATATTAACTCAAATTGGACCCGTAGCATATCAACTCGCACTCCCAGCTAATCTAAGAATTCATAATGTATTTCATGTTTCTTTGTTAAATAAATATATCCATGACCCTACTCATATGATTGATTGGAACTTGGTGCAGGTGGAACCCGAAGATGAGTTCCACGTGGAACCCCTGCATATTCTGGACTGGAGAGAAATAGCACTTCGAAACAGACCGTCGCTCAGGTAAAGTTGCAATGGAAGCACTGCAGTCCTGAGGAGGCCACTTGGGAGTTGGAGGGAGATCTGTGGAGATCTCACCCAATCCTATTCCAAGAAAGGAATGAACACTGAGGACAGTGTTTTATTGAAGGGGGAAAGGATGTGACATCCCAAAATAAAGTATTTTTGAAATTTAAATTGTTGGAAAATTATTCCATTTTTAGTAAATTCGAATTTGGAATTTTTTTTCCTTTTATGGCAATTTCGAATTTCGAATTTAATAATTATAATTAATTATTATGACTGTTGGGCAGATATCTAATTTGACCCAACTAACTATTTTACTATGACACTTGTATGAAGACATAATATTTTATATTGATTGCAGGAGGACAAATGGAACAACCATGTTAAAAAATCAGCTGACCATGACTCCATGAGTGGGGAACCTATTGGAACTACCTCTGGGATGATTATTACAAGTGGACAATAAGAGATTTGGCCATTGGAAGCCCCTGGAAATAAGGGATTTAGAAACCTGCAAAAATTCCCAATGGAGGGAAAAGATTTACGCAAAAGGATATTTTTTTTATGAATAAAGAGCATATGTGAGGAGGCACGACGCTACCAAGTATGCTGGGAATGGAGAGTATTGATTTTTCCCTTGTTGTTATGAACACTATGAGGTGAGTGTGAGGCAAGAGGAAGCTGTGGAAAGTGAAGGACATTGTTGAGGAGGAGTCTTCCAAATTCTCCCTCATGGATTCATGGTGGGGCTAGGGGGTGAATCGGGCAAGTGTTTTTGGCTGCCTTATTCTACGGTTGGGAGGAACGTGGTTGTTCCCTTTGTCTTCCCACAAGCTAGTTCAGATATGTAAACCTTTCCCTACTCTGTTATTGGACTTTTTTGTGTTTAACTGATATTATGTATCTAACTGTACTAAGTTGAAATAATTTTTCCATGGATGACATCTATTCGTCGTATGAAATTTACAATCACAGTCTAAATTCTGGATTGGTCCCTCCAGAAATCTAGAATACTCAGCAAAATTATCTATATACGATTAAACTTAAGAGAACAGATCCATCTATAGGATATGTTTAAATCAGTAGTCGAAATGCTAGTTAGGATGATCTGTGTATTAACATGCTTGAAGAGAACTGATCTATATAGGTATAGGTTTATTTCTGTGACCAAGATATTAAACAAATATAACTTTGAGCAATCAGAGTTGAGAAAATTTGTACCTAAGGAACGTTTAGATGTATCGCTAGAGTTAAAAATTCAGAACAATCGTGCCCCTTAACGGAGACTTCCTTTCTAATACATTTAAGAATTGAAGAGAAATATGGGATAGCAAAAATCTTATGGATCAATCACCTGTGTATGGATATATTATACATATATATACATTTGGAAAAACGTAAACCGGAAGTAAACTATCTACATATGAAAGGTTGATATGATATACATTTTCTTTTTCTTGTATTATATGAATTTTAATGATCATTTGTATGCAACATGCAAATGGAATACTAATTGTGTAAAGAATGACAAAAATTTTGAAAGTTAAAGAAATATGGAAAACCACTTTTGTTTATCAGATGCTAAAATCGAAAGTACAATCATGGAAATAGACAACTATCACAAGATCTTATGCATTCTATATTCCAAGATAAGTCTACCCTTTGCACAACCAAAGGTCTGTGGCGGATTAACCCTTAAGGAGATCCAGAACAAATTTCATGAGTCTATATGTATAGCCACAACCACAAGACTTACTCTAAATAAAAACAATTTAATCAACAACTGACACAAGTAAAGATTTCATTAAAATCGATTCATTGTATATTCTACCTCTGTTGCGTTTCCCAATATAGATTATGTCTGGAATATCGATGTGCAGAGACTAACAGCAAACCTCAATAAAGAAAGAAATGTACAACCCTTGGTTAAAAAAAATTCTATACATCTAATGTTTTGGTATCAGTCGTATGCCAAGAACGCCAGGGTAATAACCCAACACCAACAGGTCTTTTCCAGATCTTTCAATAATCTTCTTAATAGACACCAGAATCGAAGCATTCAGTTAGTCATGGAATATAGGTCTCATCGAACTTGAATTATTTATTTTATCAAAAATACAACATAATGATTGGGTGTAATCTTTTACTTATCTTCGATTCGCCATAGGTAGGCTTCCTTCCTGAATAGAGACCACCGAAAGGGGGAGTGAATGCAATCAAGCTGATGGGTACCCTCGCATCAAATAGGGCCCCATCATTAGTTATAATATCCAGAATAAAAGAGATGGCTTCATAAGCAATGCACTTTCATAAAAGTACAATAATTTCAACATAAAATCGAGAAAACATTAAACAAAGGGAGAATTTCATACAGTCATACAGAGGAAAAAACAAGTTGCAGAAATATATTTAATTTAAACATGAGTTTCGTAAGCCTATACACTGATAGTATGAGGATATTTATTATCTTTAAAAAACACAGGAAACTGCTTAAAAGAAAGGAAAATTTACTTTAAACTATGGAGTAAGATGCATTCCCTCCTCTCGACGGTCAAACCATGGACAAGACCATACAAAACTCACCAACCATTGTCTGTGGAATGATATAGGAATTTTAACCTGAGAGGTATCGCTAATCCGGGTTCCACAGAAGGAAGTATGAATGGGTATCTGTTCTCCTCGGTAGGGTTATGGTTTTCAGTCAGGACAGGGTACAGTCGAAGAACTCATCAAGGTGGGTAGACAGAGCCAGGATAAGGAAACAATATTTAGTTGTTACACAGAGAAATACCCAAATATGACAGAGATCATTGTCAAAATTGACCATCTATTAGTTCACCAAACCCAAAAAACTAAAATGCATTACCATATGGCTTCCCCAAAACAATGATAGAACAAAGTGCAAGTGGGAATGTCAAGCATAAAGGTACACTGCTTACGAATAAACCTAGGAAGCCCCCAAGGAAATAAGAGAACGAAGGGTGGGAGCATGACAAGAAGAACTATCTACCCATAGCGATGAAAACCAGAATGCCTCTATTGAGTTTCAGTAACGAGAAAGTATTTTAATAACAGTTAAATATTACAATGAAAGCACAAATCTTACTAGTATGTTGGATGAAAGATATTGCCTCCATCATGGAAGTCCCCCAGTTTTCCTTCGACAACATTTCAGAGTCGCAGGACCAAATCCTTTGTGAATCTACTCGAACAACTATAACCCAAAGAGAAACCTTACCGTGTAGATTAATTGTCGCTCATATGAAGGAAGGGTCATACATGTGAAGAAGGGAACTTGGCGCATCCACAGTGGACGAAGGGTCAGGTGATGGCCTCGACTCACACACACAACAAAGTCCATTAATGGCTTGGTCAGGGTTTAACTCTCGAATGACTTGTTCGTGCCAATGAAATTAATGGGTTACAGATGAAGAAGCGCGTGCACGTTTAAGGTAAGTTTTAACCCTAACCAACACCAACCTCGTTAAGGTAGTTTTTAGTTAGAATTTCATATGGAATAGGTGGGATCAACGAACAATTAGCACAGGCTGTTGGTTTTAAAATAATCGTTACATCAAGTTAAACCGAGAAGTACTTACCCCAACCACTTCCTTATGAATTCCAAATATTCGCGGAGAGGGGTATAACCTGCCCCTTTACCTTTATTCTTCTTACATGACTCCTTTGATCAAGTGGTTAAGGTTACACATAGGACTAAGACCCAAATTCCTTCATAGTGGTAAGCGAACTATATGCATATATAATTGTTATATCGGTATGAAAATAAACATAGTCTGGAGGACTATAAGTGAGTGGTGAAGCACATAGTAAGCACAACTTGAAATAATGTTTCAAAGTTTAAATTGGGTAAAAAATTTAATCAACGTCAGCCAAGACCCTCTGTTTTAATGACGAACCCATTCAAAGGTGAATGTATAAAGTAAGATTTTTTTTTTTATTTGACAGTTTTGAGGTCTATTACAAAACAAGTATTTTATTTTCCTTCCATCAAGAATTACATTAGACTTTGCAAAATAAGTAAATGAACTGAAACTTGCAATATAATATTTAACTTTCATGCCCATAGTTATAACCTTAGTTTCATCCTCAAAATTTGATCCAAAATCATGAACAATGGTCGTGGTTTTCTTTCCACCGTTCTTATCTTGAGCCCACTTTGGTTTCAATTCTAGATGCAACTTCCAACCATGCTTCTCATCATTTCCTTTTTTATTGCAGTGAGGACATCTAGGCTTCTTCTCTTCATCCTTCTTTAGTGTAAAGTCTTCTTAATCTTCCCTTTTCCCTTTGACTTCTTGTCAAATTCATGTGGCTCTTCTGACACATCCTCAACAAAATGTTTTACTTTGCTCACTTCAACATGAGTATCTTGTATTGATACTTCTTGAATATTAGTAGGATTAAATATCAATATTGTATGGCCAAGATATCAATACATACCACCAATATACTTTAGAAGAGTCTTAGGAGTATGTCATAGAATTCCAAAGGATAATGCTTTCTTCTTAAATTCCAGTGTATAAGTTTGAACATTTTCCATTTTTCCTTGTTGTAAATGTTGCCAAACAATCATTGATGTTTTCATATAAGCTAATGGTTAAAATTTATTTCTTAATGAAACAATAAATTCAATCCAGGAAGAGATAATTTTACCATGTTGAATAAGCTCAGCTTGTGTCCGACTCTCCCACCATATCAAATTTGTGTCACTCAGGAGAAGAGTATCCAACAATATATTTGAACTATCCTGCATGTTTTTTTTACCCTACAACATACCTCAATCTGTTTGACCAAATTATTTGACTTCTATGCATTCAACTCTCCATGATAAGTAGGAAAATAAAAATTTACATCTAACTTTAACAAAGGAAAATCATGAGAATGTGAATACTTCTTAGAATAATTTTTCCTCTTATGAGAATAATTTTCAGTTCCATCATAAGATGACGACAGTGATGATGGGGAAAAATTAGGCTCTAGAGGTTCTTCACTTTCTCCTTCTTCTTTAATTGCTTCATTTTTTACTCATGTACTTTCTCCCTTTGCTTTCTTTAGATCCTCGTACATTTCTTCCACTATAGCCTTCATCAACTTAAATTCCCTGAACAAATAATCTGCAGAGTCGTAAGGACCTAACCTTCTTGGTGAATCCATATCTTCTCTTCGAGTGAAGCTCCTTGAACAAATTTCGAGATTATAATCTGTAAGATTTCCTTCACCTCACATAGATTTGGACCTTCTAATAACTCGCTTACAAATACACATCAAAACCAGCTCCTATACCAACTTGATCAAAAAATACTTAGAATTCAAAATTACTTAAATAACCATAAACATTTGACTAGATTCGGGAAATGAAGATCATATTTGAATATTTGCAAATAAGATGTGAATGTCTTACTTATCCATAAACATCAATAACATTGATGAATAACTTGTGGAAATAAAATGTTGAAATGAAGTAAAGTAAGATCAATAAAAATTCAAATGGAACATAAACAATTTGTTAACAAATTTCACCCATACTGGGTTACGTGTTTGGGTCCCTTTTCAATCATTGAGATTGTTCAATTAATGCTCAAGTGCCAAAATTACAATGAATGGACTTACATATACTAGTTTTTGGAAGACATCCTTCAATTATGTCACTCAATCCTAGAAAGAGAGGTAATTACTATATTCCTCATGAAATTATGAGAAAAATGAGTATAAAATCGACTATGTTATGAACAGGTGCCTAAAGACACCCTTTTGCATGCATAACGAGAGTATCTCTCATACATGACAAATTGAACTAAGACTTTTCATACATAGAACTTTTACACAAAATAGACATCACCATCAGATTCCTTTGAAATTATGAGAAAAATGAGTATAAACACTCTATACTTCTCTCAAAGAACTCAATAGCATGCAAAATGAGGCAAACCAAAACTATTAGCACCTCTTGCAAGTAAAGTGATGCAATATGCACTTGGCACAAAATTATATGGCATACATTCCAATCCTAACACGCAAATACATGGTTCATACACTATTTAGGGCTAGGTTTAAATAGTCCTCGCAGCCTAACCATGGCCCTATATAACCATGCTACTTTGTTACACTTTAAATAATATATTGTTTAGTTGTTATAACAAGCATAAATTATGGTGTATTGGTAGGAACATATTTGTTCAATCCAGGAATATTCCCCTGAATATCATGGGTTTGATTCACACGAGGAACCAATTTTATTCTCCCTTGGAAATTATTGGGAAATCGGAGAGTGCCACATGGCACTCTCTGGTTGGACCATCTATATGTAGAATTGCCTTCCTGTGTTATCATTCTGCCACGTCACTTCCAGGTCATTTCCATGTCAGCGTACAGATGTTGACTCTACCTATCACTTGCCACTTCATCATACGAATTCCATTGAATCAGTACGGATGACACATGGAACATTTTTATTGGTCCACATGGGTGCCTGAAAATCTAAAAAATGAGAGAGAATTGGCATCCTCCCGTACTACCACCTTATCTTGTTGATG
Source organism: Picea engelmannii (assembly GCA_009831015.1). Taxonomy (NCBI): domain Eukaryota; kingdom Viridiplantae; phylum Streptophyta; class Pinopsida; order Pinales; family Pinaceae; genus Picea; species Picea engelmannii. The sequence goes on along the minus strand of ML776752.1, from coordinate 2,878,282 downwards.
CCATCATGACGTCATCATATTAGTTGTATGGATGGCCATGTGGCATCCTATGGAACTACCACATGGAACCCCCATTTTTGCTATTTTTTACGAACATTACACGAACACAACATTCTCATACAACGTCCACCGGCTACTATGTGGCACCCCTATTTTTCTTATTTTTTTCCAAACATTAAACATCGATAACATTCTCATACGACGTCCATTTGAGGAAATTTTTCTATCATTGGAAATATATGGTCGAGCTCTACGAAATGGAGTCATTTTAAAAAGAATTTTAGAAGATAAAATTTTCAGCATTTTTGTATCCTCTTGGATCTCCTTGAGCATTCAAGATTTTCCTGGAGCAATAAGTTTCACCGCTCTACTATATGTGGCTTGATAAGGATTGATGATTGCAATGGTTTACAATTATTATATTTGTATTATGCTCAATGAATTTCCTTGGCATACATCACATTGTAGTTGAAAACCATTGTCTCATCACTCCTCTTGCTCCATATCCACGAATTTTGTGGCTTGAAACCCAAGTAAGGAATATTCAGGAAATCCCATTGGTGTGGCAAAATAAACAAATTCAATGAATTCTTTGAGATATTTCCTAAGGTTTCTTATAAAAATATTATCCCTACCACATCTCCATCAATATTCCCTCCACTATATCATTTAAAGAGACGAATATTCCTTGTGGTTATGTTGAGTAGCGAGAGTAATGTTATTTGGAAGGAATTGGTTCAATGGGGTGTAGTTTAGGAAATTATAATTTTTTTTCTTTTTCCCACAACAGTTTTCTTCATAATGTGGTTTATACCAACAACCTATCCTTGGTAAGAAACAAAACCTTTTTTATGGATCACATGTTCCGTAATTGTTATATCCAAACATATTTTCTTCACAGGGTGGATCCTTTGAGGAGCCTCTCCTCTCTAGTTCTTTTCACACACTTGGCTCAATTTTTTTCTTTTCACATGTCAACATGTGATGCATAGTTCTCCTCTCTTATCTCCAACTCATTCCAATTGCCCGACTAACTACATGATGTGAAAATCTGGATTAATTTTTCATCTCAACAAGAATCAAAAGAGCCCACCACAAATGAGAATTGATCTATGACATGTGAAGAGATGGTAATTATACCTACTAATGGTTTTCCACACAATGAAGGCATAAAAAACCTATGATATCAATGAGGGACCCCATTTCCCTATATCGATATACCCATAGTTCCTCTATTACATTTTACTCTTCTATGCATATGGAATCTTCAAAATCAATCAACTCTTTAGTTACATAATTAGTCAATGAAGTCTATAGTATACCCCTTTATTTCTTAAATCATCCATTATTTTCACGACATCTTTAGATAATATTTTTCACATGCCTATTTTCATCATTAAATATCTCTCTCTACATGCATAGAATCCTTGTTCTGTACAACACTGCAACTTTGGGAGAAACCTGTTTTCAACAATTACAACTACAAGTCATTAAACATGGGCAACTCCCCATCACAAAAGTTACATCAACCACTAAATTTACAACAACAATACAAATCTCCATATAGCTACAACTCTTCTTGAGGATCAACACTCAACACTAGTCTCTATAACTCCAAGTCTTCTTATAGATCAACACTCAACATTGATGGTTGTTTCTTGCTACATTTTTCCTATGCTATATCTATTGCAAAAACCATAGTCTAACTCTTTTATGCGATGTTATATTTTTAATTGTGCTCGAAATCTCTTTAATTGCAAGAAATTGTTGGATTTGCATATTTTAGTGGCTAAGTCTAGATAATCCTAATTTTCGAGGATTTCTTTCAAAATGTCGAACCCATTTATACATTTAGAAAGACAATTTAAAAACCACAAATTATGACTTCTCTGAAAACATTTAAACATCCTCATTCCAAAATGAAAAGCAAAACAGTAACACTTTTAATTTAAAATTGAGAGGATTTCATGTGCCAAATGACACACATCTCAAAGACCATGCCTTGTCATAAGGGTGCACTACTCCATAAAGCACTAGGCTTAATATCCTAGGTTATTCACGATATGTAAGAAAATAAAGACACGTTGACCTAGACTCCATGGAAATTATATTGGTTAATTTTGACTTTGTGAAAAACTCTTTGTAATATGCATTTGTCGAAAAGAAAGGAGTTTGTTTAGTTTAAAATTTTTCCACTCTTTGTAATAAGCTCTACACGCTCTCGCGTTGCAACAAGGTTTTCGTTCATCGGTATTTTATCTCTATTGCTTCTCTTTGCTACGTTACGTTTTCTCTTTTCTACGTTACTTCGGCTTCTTTTTGAGATAACGCTTCCTCCTTTTCGTTCATTTCTCAATGTATCCAACTCAAGCCTGGAAATACTGTATTTAAAATATCCAGTAGTTTATATGAAGATAGAACAAAGACTTACACGGCTAAGAAATACACACTAAATCATAGAAGATAGATATTATCTAAGCTCCCTTTTTTCTGTTGTGAACATCTCGAAGAATTAAACGTTATATAACTGGACCACCCTCTTATATAGAGTGAATTTTAATTTTAAATGATAAGAAACCAATACAAATTACCTCCTTCAATGATAAGAAACCAATGCAAATTTTAAATGAATTTTAATTTTAAATGAGAAGAAACCAATACAAATTTTAAATGATTCAATACAAATATACTTTAAAACCAATACAAATTACCTCCTTCAGAAATACCACATACTTCATTTATTCCGTGACAATAAGAATTGGACGTTAGAATAGCCAACAAGAAAATTTAACAAATCTATCTTATTTTTTTTTTTTTAAATAAAAAGTAGAACCTTTGTATTAATCTGGCAAAAAATACAAACAATTGGCATGCATAGGCCAGCTGTCCTGCCAACAGAGGAAACCAGGACAGCTGGCCTGTCCACTGTAACGACAAAAAATAGGCGTAGAGTTTCGCCACCCTGCCCGAGGGAAACCAGGGATTTTGTTCTGTGTGTTCAACCACATAGGAAAGACTAGACTAGAGCAAGTTAAACTAGGAACAAGAGAGCTACAGCTCTGGTACATAGTAATTGGAAAGAGCATAAAAACTATAAAAACCAGAACCTATTTAGTCGAAATTGCCGCCATTGACGGGGAGAACGAAGGGCTGCGCGCAGGTGGGACATTGGCATCGTGGAGTAGCTTTAGAGAAGGCCGCGTACAACATATCCAAGCGTTGGCTGACTCTCATGGCACGGAAGACCTGGTCATCCACAAGCCTGCGCACTTCGAAGATCAACTGGAGGTGTTCGGGATGCAGCAACGATGACGATGGTGGCGAGTTTCTTTCCGGCTCCATTCCGTCTCATCTCGGCTCTGGTCCCCTTGTTTTGCTATCTAGCGGCGTCCCGTACTCCTGCTCCCCAGTAATGCAGTCCGGTGTCTCCTCCTCCACCAAGCAGGCCGCGTAGGTTTCACTCGAAGCGGTGGATGGCTGTGGAGAGTTGCCCGAAATGAGAGCAATTGGCGAGTGCCCGAAACGCGTCGAAGGATCCCAGTTGTCTGAGACAACAAACATCCGACTGTCAAAAAAATCAACAGGGAGCGTGATAGACAGGTCCTCCTCCACATATGTTCAGGGCGGCGAGGGTGCTGCGGTGGCGCCACCTCTACGTTTTTTCCTAGCCACGCGAATTTCCCGGGCGAACTTCTGGTGGCGTTTTCTTCATGATTCTGCTGCATACCAGCCAGCCCCTCGTCGAGGCCGACCCCGAATTCGTGGCATGGTGAGCGCAAAGGTGAAACCCCCTTCTCTGCAGTGCTGAGCCGGCTGCGGCAAATTCGCATGACAAACATAAACATAACCATAACCCTCGCGACTGTAATAAACATAACCCAGCGCTGAGAAAAGCATTAACGCCAAGAGATTAATGCTTTGGCGATCCGTTCCCTGTCCACACGCGAGGAGCTCCATCAGCATTCAGTGTCTACAGAGGTGAGGGCTCATATTAACTGCCAGCAGCTGGGAAGAGGGGCCTCCATTAATGGCCTTCCTATTGGCGCCTCCACGTGCCCAGGCTGCACCTCCACGAGCCCCAGTTGCTCATGTGGCACCCCATCCGGGGGCAGGAAATCCTTGTCAGCGAGGAGTTGGCAATGTTGTGGTATGTCGAAAGCTGCGAGGGATTGGGCATCGAGATTATACATTCCAACTCCCTTTGAACTCCTTCATTTTCCAGGTAATCAGCGACTCCATTGGCTTTCCTCTTGACATGGGAAGGAATGATGCTTAGGCTACGACGGGGTAGGTTGTTGAAGTCCTCAAGCAGACAAGCCAGCCGCCATCTAGGTGAAATCTTTTGCAGATTGCCCCTGTGCAAGATATTGGTGATCAGTTGGATGATGACTTGGGAGTCCCCTTCCAGGATTATTTTGTGACTGGGTAAGGATATGGCTGCTTGAAGGCCCTGTAGCAGACATGTTAGCTCCGCAACATTGTTTGTGGTTTCCCCCAGGTGTCCTGCTATCATGGCTAGGATTTTCCCCATGGATTTTCTAATCACCGCCCCGTAGCCAGCAGGTCCTGGGTTTCCCTTTGAGGCACCATCAAAGTTGACTTTGACGTATCCATTGGGGGGGGGGGTCCAGGTGCTGGGGCTGGGAATGTGAGTCTTGGGAACGTGTGCTGTAACCAGATCATTCAAATTGAGCTACCAACTTTGGAGGATGCTTAGCTCTTCATTGTGGCAGACCCGATCTCGCTCTTGCCAGCTCCTGCTTCAGATTGTTTCCTTGATGTGAGTGACCACTCTGTTCCAAGTTAGCTCCAGAGGGGAGTCCTTGGAGAGAAAGGTGCGTTTGTTTCTCTCCTTCCATATCTTCCAGAGGATGAGACCTGGGAGAAGTATCCAGATGTGGTTCAGGATGGGATTATTGAAGGCGATAGCGCCCCAGTGTGCTATGGTGTCCCTGATGCTGCTTCTATTTTGGTTGGACCTGTGCATGATTTGGGCCCCCTGATCCCAGACCATTTGGTTGTAGCGACAACCATTGAAGAGGTTCTCTTTGGTTTCTTTTGGTAATGACATAAAGCACAGATGGAGGGACCAATAAAGCCCCTTTTCCGAAGATTATACCAAGTCAAGATGCGATTGTGAATGATAAGCCAGAGGAAGGTGGAGACCTTCGGCCAGAGGGTCTTGTCCCAGACTTTATCCCAGATGGTGTCCTTTTCCTGATTGTGATAATTACCTTGGATGTAATAGGCTTATTTTACCGAAAAATTGCGTGAGGCCGAGTGTCCCCATCGAAGGATGTCAGGACCCTCCTTGATGGGGATTTTCCTGCGTGCTGCTTCATTTTGCCAGGCCGAAAGGTCAGCATCAGGAGGAACTCCTAGCTCTTGATGGGAGGTCTTCCACTGCCTCCATGTCTGACTCGCTTCCCAGGATTTCCAGAGATCTTTGTCCTTTAGTGAAGGTGTTTGATTGAGGACTTTCTGTAGAGGTGTAAGCTCGATAAGATCAGTTAGAGGTCTAAGTTGTTGCCAGGAGTCCAGCCAAAACTCTGCGCTGCTGCCATTATGTATTTCCCAGAAAGCGTGCTTCTGCACCAAGTCTTTATTTTTCCAGGCTGTATTCCAGATGTTCGAGCCCTGTCTTCTGGTGTTGTGTCAGATCAATTGATCAGACTGCATTGTGGGGGCATATTTGTGCTTCCAAATTCGTGCCCATAGAGCATCCGGCGTTTTCAGCCATCGCCACCAGATATTGGCTCCCATTATTTGATTCAGCCTGCCAAGGTCGCAAAGCCCAAGGCCTCCCAAGATTTTGGGAGCGCAGACCTTGTCCCAGCTTACCAACGCCCATTTCCTGTTTGGTTGCAGGCCTTGCCAGAGAAAATTTCTTTGTAAATTTCTGATAGCTCTGATAATTTGTTTGTGTGTGGCTAGAGCTGTGAAAAGGTAGGTGGGAAGGGTTTGAAGGACCGACTTTAGCAAAACGAATCTGGCTGCTATGTTTAGGGTTCTGAAGGTCCAGCTGGCCAGGCGATTTGAGATCGAAAGGAGGAGGCTGTCCCAAGAGATGGACTTAGCAGGCGCTCCCGTGAGGGGAATGCCCAGGTACTTGGACGGAAGGGAGCTCCTAGGGATGCCTAGAATTCTAGAAATGTGTAGTTGGACCATAAATGGAGTGTTAAAAAAGAAGAGCTTGGACTTGTCAAGATTCAGAGTCATGCCCGAGGCTTCAGTGAAATCAGACAGGATGGAATTGAGCTTTTGCGCTTCTCGTGCAGTGGGGGAGTTCATGAGGAGGGTGTCATCCACGAATTGACTGTTGGAGGGGGTTGGTCTGATGTTGTGCAGGGGAAGGCCTTTCAGGCTGCCTTCCTGGACCACTGACTTGATGTAGCATCCCAGGCCCTCCGCCATTAGGACAAAGAGGAAGGGTGAAATTGGGTCCCCCTGCCGGATGCACCTGGAGGCTGAGAAAGGCCGTGAGGGAACCCCATTGACTAAAATGGAGAAGAAAGCTGTAGAAGTGAGGTTCATGATCCAGCTGACCCAAGTTTGATCAAAATCGAAGGCTAGGAGGGTGGCCTTAAGATAATGCCAACTGGCTTTGTCAAAGGCTTTTGAAAGGTCTAGTTTGATTAGCATACCTGGGATTTTCCCTGTTTTGAGAGAGCTGATGACCTCATGCGCCAGGATGACACTATCCATGATCTACCTGCCCTCTACATAGCCAGCTTGTTCTTTAGAGATGACAAAAGGTAGAATTGGCTTGAGTCGATTTGCGATTACCTTGGTTATGATCTTGTAGATGACGTTACACAAGGCTATTGGTCTGAAGTTTTTGGGGTTGGTGACACGCTCCTCCTTTGGAATGAGAGTGAGGAAGGTGGCGTTGAAAGCTTGAAGAACTTGGCCCGAGGCACGTGACTCCTCAACCACCTCCCAAACATCCTTTCGTATTATGTCCCAGCAGTGATGGAAGAAGTCCGTTGTGAAGCCATCAGGGCCTGGTGCTTTTCTAGAGGGCATATCCTTTGTAGCTTGATCCACCTCCTCCTGTGTGATTGGCCTTGTGAGGGCGGCATTCTGTTCAGGGGTGACAAGAGAGGGAATGTGGCTGGTTACTCAGATGATGGCCTCCTCTCGATTCTGCCTATTTTTCGTGATGAGGTTCTGATAATGTCGTGTGAGCTCTTCCTCGATGCGGCTGTGTTCGCGTAACAGATTCCCATGTTCATCCTCCAGATGGGTTATTCTGTTGATGTGCCGCCTATGGATCATTGTCCGATGGAAACATTTTGTGTTCTTTTCCCCTTCTTTGAGCCATTGCACTCGGGATTTTTGTCTCCATAGGATTTCTTCCTGCTTTCTTCTCTGTTCCAAGTGCGAAAGTAGTTTCTCCTCCTCCGTCATGAGCTCAGGAGTTCGGATCCCACTAATGAAGTTTTTTTGGATCTCGGCTAATCTGATCTCAATGTCTTTGATGCCTTGAAATATGTCGCCAAAGGTGTTTCTATTCCAGTGTTTGAGCATTTGTTTGAAGTTTTTGAGCCATTGCTGGAATTTGTACATCTTCGTTCCGTGGTCCACCTCAGCTTGTTTCCACCAAGTTGTCGCTAGGTGTTGGAAATCGAGGTGGGTGAGCCAGAATTTCTCGAACCGGAAGGGTTTGAGCGCGGGGGTGGTATCTGCTGTGATCTGGAGGGCTATTGGCCAGTGATCTGAGCCCATCTTTGGGAGAGTCAAGCTTTCCATACAGAGGCCTCTTTCAATCAGCTCTTCTGCAACAAGGAAGCGGTCAAGGCTACATGCCACATGCTGACTACCTGATCTGCAGTTGGACCAGGTGAAGGTGCCATTGCTATTCTCGATATCTACTAAATTTAAATGTTCAAGAAGGGTTTTGAACTTACCACTTTTTGGGTCAAGCCGCTTGCTACCACCAGCTTTCTCCTCCAGTGACATTATCATATTGAAGTCGCCCCCGAGGATCTAGTTGGGTGTGGTGACCAAGGCTTTGATATAGGCTAGCTTGTCCATGAACTTGTTTTTCTCCTGCTGACTTTGCGGGCCATAAACATTGGTGATGGTCCCCTCTTGGTTTGATCCTATTACTTCATAGCGGGTCGTTAGGGTTCCTGCAGTAGAGAAGGGCTCACTAAGGGCGATGTGGCTTGGGTTCCAGAGAATGGCAAGGCCTCCTGAGGCCCCCACTGCATCCGTGTAAAAGTCACTGCAATCTTTCCAAATGCGGTGGAAGATGTGTTCCGCTTCCATTCCCTCACATTTTGTTTCTTGTAGAATTATGATGTCTGGGCTTTCCTCCTTGATACAGTCTCTGAGCATCCTTTGCTTGGACCTGCCGTTGAGTCCTCTTATATTCCAAGTGATTGTCTTCATCATTGGGTAGATGAGTGGGGGTGGAGGTATCCCTCTGAGAGCTTCTGAATCTAGCCTGAGTTGATCATGAGGTTACCCGCCTCTTTAATTAGTTGATATGTCCTTTTCCGCCCGCGTCTCTTGATCTCGCTCGGGATTTTCTTAGATCCAGAACTTGATTCTATGGAAATTCCAAGGTGGGTTGTAGATCCTGCCATGGAGTCGAGAAAGACTTTGTGTACCTTTCGGAGCTGCTCTTCCGGGAGGCCTTGCAGGTCTCTTGCGTCTAGGGATTCTTCCATCTTTTCGAGGTCTATTCCTGCTAGGTCTTGGGCGTCCAAATGTATTGGTGTATCTCCATCTGCTTCCCCCCCTTCCTCAACATGGGTTTCCTGATTCTAATCAGGGGAGGGCGTAGGGCCTGGTCCTGTACCCTTCTTTGTTCCATTGTCTGGATCCTGGATTTCCGCCTCCTCTGGGAGCTGGCTAAGAATATCATAGGCATTCTTGGTCGGGATTCCAGGCTTGGGGCCGACTGCTTTCTTACGAGGTGGGTTCTTCTTCCTTGATTGGATTGTGATAAAGCCATCCTCCTGCATGTTCTGTTCAGCTTTGGGGGCCAGCTGAGTCAGTGGACAGTCCCTGAACAGGTGGCCATGTTCATGGCATCTGCGGCACCTGAATGGGATGTGTTCATAATCGAGGGTTTGCACCCAGTCCTCATCCTGATACTCCAGTATTACTGTTCCTGGTAAGTCTTGAGCAATGTTCATGTACACACAGATTCAGGCATAGGAGGTGTATTTTCGTTGCTTTGTAGCTTCAGAGGCTTTGACATATTGACCGATTGTGTTTCCTATTCCCATCAGGATCTCCTCCAGCCAGAACTCCTGCGGAAGTGAGTAGAGGAGGATCCAAACGGGTGCCATCGAGAAGTCTTCCTTGTTTGGGCTGAAGCGTTCTGTCCAGAACCTGAGAAACAACCCGACTGAGTTGAAAAAGTATGGGCCATTCTCGAAGATTCTGTCCTTGTATTCTAGGTTATACAGTATGATCGTGAAGAAGCCTTTGGAGCTAAGTTGGACCTCGTAGTCGCCCCTGGGGTTCCACCAGTGTTTGATCCACTAGTTTAGGTCCCTTTCTGATGGCCAGAGTCCTAGGAACTTGCCAATGAGGGTGTGTTCTTGCATGAATTGGGTGTGCTCCCCAACTTTGGTTGAGCTAATAAGATATTTGGGCGCTTTGTCCATTTGAGGGATGCATTTTTCGGGCTCCCATCCACGAGGCGCTTTGGGATGAGAGGTGATGGCATCCGTGTCCATCTCCTTTCGTAAGCCTTGCTCTTTGGTGAGGAGCTCCTCACGAATTTGCTGCGGCGGCTCGAATGCAGGTCGCTTCGATCTTTTGCCCGCTTTGTCATTGGCGGCTATGTTGCTGTAAGAGGGGGGTTTCCCCCCCTCCTCGTTGCCCATATCTACAAACCAGAGCCGGTGATGATTCCTCCCCTGGCAATTTGGTTGATGGCTGCAGAGTATGCTGGATCGTTCAAGGAGGGGCTCGCATGGGCTTCAGGCTAGGGTTTTCGGCCCTGCAAGCATGTTCACCCAACAAATCTATCTTATTATTACAATTTCACAAAAGAGATATTCATTGAAAATGTCAAAGCAGTAAGAAATGTTAAAGCCCCGAGGGGCAGAGATGATCCCACCTTAGCAAATAACAACTTTTTAAAATATACTTTAACATTCAAAATATTAACAACTTTTATATAATAATAATATTAAAAAGAATAAATTATTCACTTACCATCAACATTACATATAATTAATATGTTTCAACAATTAATAACAACTTTTTAATTAAAATTCAAAGAGAGTTTACTTTATAATTATCATTACTTTTGTAAGCTTCTAAATTTTGATATAATATGAATAATATGAAAAATATGTAAAAATAATATGGTGAGAATAGACATAAGAAAGTGTATTATTAGTAACAAAACAAGAATATAAATTACAAGTATTTCAAACATATTATGGGCTTCATTTGAGTGCCATATATTTAGAACTTGTATGTTAATTTTAACAATTATTTATTTAAATTAGAATTTAAAGGTTGCTTCACCACATTTATGGATAAAATTTTTAGAATTATAATTGGTGTATATTAATATGTCTTATCCCACACCTAATAGTATAGAACTAGACACATTCCTAACAACACTAACAAACATCCAATTAATATAATCTCTTGAACTTATCCTATCTATCTATCAATAAATTCAAAGTAAATAAGTGGATCTTTAAAACAAAGCATCCAAACAAAACAATGCAAGTGGATTTTAAAACCTAACATGAAAAAAATGTGATATATATGAAACATGTGCTTAATGTTATATAAAGAAAGCATCTAGACAAAACAAAGAAAATGGATTTTAAAACCCAATATGAAAACTATGTGATATATGTGAAACATGTGCTTAATAATATATGAGATAAATGTGAAACATATCTATACTTAAGATGGAATTACACTCGTTGCAAATAACCACTTTTTATTGTATTCATTCTAATAGCATCATTATGCACAAAGGCACAAGTGAGTTGGTGAAACTGAGTTACTATTATTGAGATTGATTAAACACACTTTCATTAAGGAGCTAATGACAGTGAATGACTATTATCTCCTTGATTAACGAAAACATCGAGGTAAATGGTACACATCCAAGTTACTGTATTTGGAAATCTAAACTTCTTCAAAAATTATTAATAGTCAAATTTCATTAAAAGTTATTAATGGAAACTTCAAAATTCATTAATGATCAATCAAACTTCATTATAAGAATATTTTTCAAATTTTATATTATGTTTTTTAGTTGTTGTAAAATTATTTTTTTAACAGTTTATTTTTCTTTAGATAAGAACAATAAAAACAAGTGGTGCATGGTAGCGTAGTCCATGCCTAAAAGTTAATTACTCCGAAAAAGTAAAAGTTAATTTGTTGAGTTAATTAAAATTAAATTAAAAGTTAATTTACCCAAAAATAGTATCCAGAGCTTATAGTTGCAGAACGAGATTATCATGGACAAGTGAAAAATATGCTCACGTGTATTAATTTAATACCATTTAAATTAAATAGTTCAAATTTGTTTGTGGCAATGCCACAGCCAAAAAATACATCACCACAACCTAATTCTATGAGTGTTTTCTTTTTATTAACTTTTCAACATTGTAGTTTCTCTTAATCATGTTCATGTTCTTCTATTTTTACTAATTAAATATATTTAAAAAATGAATATTTATTAAAAATAATCATCTCTTTAATACAAATACAAATAAATGAAATATTTATTATTAGCTAGAGCTATTTCTATTTTGATGTTTTTTTAGAGATCAATATAAATATATTTCTTTTCCCCTCTACTTTTTCTTTATTGTTCATTTTCTTAGTACTTTTTCCGAAAATGTCTAGGTGCGTGGATTGGCGGACTCACGGGTTCACATTTATAGTCATGCTTATGTATCACAAGTCCAACCAACGAATTTCTTATCCCACACTTAGCCACTTTTTCGATCGCAGGTTCCCGGGATGGTGGGCTCCATATTGCGTTTCTATTGTTCTCTGTCCTCTAAACAACACCTAGAGTTCCACGATATACAAAGTGACAACTGGACTCCCGGGCTGGTGAGCTCAAGATTTCTCTTATATTATAAATTTTGAAGAATCCTTAAAAACAGATTTAGCTATAAAAATAAAAAATGTTATTTTATATTATTAAGGGTTGATCATGTTAAAATGAAATAATAGAGGAAAAATCCTTGAGAAATTTTTCTTGCTTGTCTAGATCACACAAGAAATTACAATTATTTTTTTCTAACTCTGTCTTATTTAAAAAAAATTGAAGTAAACAAAACAAAGCTTTTTTAAATTCTATATTTAAAAGTATTAAAATAAATAATTATTTACATTAAACATGTATTTTTATCAAATATAGATATTATTTTTTAAGTTCATTATTGAATCATACACAAAACATAAATTAAGATGAAATTATAATTAGGTTTATGATTATATTTAAAAATATTAAAATAAAAGTCAAGAAATCTAAAGAATAAGTACGTTAAATATTACTAAATTTTAGATTTAAAATATTGAAATAAATAATTATACACATTACATATGTACTTTTATAAAGTATGGACATGGGATTTTATAAAGTATGTACAACTTCCTCATTCCATACTCAGCCACTTTTCGGATCGCGGGTTCCTGGGCTGACGGGCTCAAAATTGCCCTTCTATTGTTTTGTGTCCTCCAAACAACACCCAGAGTTCTGCGATATACAAATTGACAGACAGATTCCCAAGCTGGCAAGCTCAACATTGTAATTTTTTATAGATGGTGGTCCCTATCAACTATCTAACATTTTCTAAAAACATTATTTCCAAATATTAAATTATTAATATTAAATATTAATATTGTACAATTTAATTACATAAAATTATTAAAGGATGTTAAATCCGTTTTTTTTAAATGTATGATCGATATAAACTTCGTTCTTTGTTCTGAGGTGATATCTAATAAACTTGGAATGGGATAGTAATTGTGTTTATTATTATTATATTTTGTATATTTGTGTTTATTATTATTCGTTTTTTCGAAAATGTCTAGGTGTGTGGGTTGGCAGAATCATGGGTTGACATTTATAGTCATGCTTCTGTATCACGAGTCCGACCGATGGCTTCCTCATTCCATACTTAGCAACTTTTTGGATCGAGGGTTCCTGGGCTAACGGGCTCAAAATTGCACTTCTATTGTTCCATGTCCTCCAAACAACACCCAAAGTTTAATGATATACAAATTGACAACCAGAATCATGGGTTGGCGGGCTCAAAATTGCGCTTATATTATAAATTTTTAAGAAGGTTTAAAAATTAATTTAGTTATAAAAATAAAAAGTTTATTTTATATTATTAAGGGTTGATCATGTTAAAATGAAATACTAGATCAAAAATCCTTGAGAACCTTTTGTTCCTTGTCTAGATCACACAACTAGTGGATAAGGAACAACCTTCCTTAACTCCTATAGTACAATTATTTTTTTCTAACCTTGTCTTATTTTAAAAAAAATGAAGTAAACAAAACAAGGGTTTTTAAAAGTCTATATTTAAAAATATTAAAATAAATAATCATTTACATTAAACATGTATTTTTATAAAATATATATATTAATTTTTAAGTGCATTATTGAATCATATATAAAACATAAATTAAGATGAAATTATAATTAGGTTTATGATTATATTTAAAAATATTAAAATAAAAGTCAAGAAATCTAAAGGATAAGTACGTTAGATATTACTAAATTTTAGATTTAAAAAATATATATTTTTTGTTTGTTTGTCCGTGACTTGTGGGACTAACCTATGGCTGAGAAACTATGACTCAGGGACATATAATCCATCAAAATCACCCAGGGATCGCACACGCCCTGAGCCACACCAACTCTTAACATGGTTGGATTTTTTGTCCTCGCAGGTTTCGAACACGTGACTTTAACATCACAGAGTGTCTTAACAACACACTTCATCACCGACTGTCCTACACCTTGGGGACTAAAATATTGAAATAAATAATTATACACAATAAATATGTACTTTTATAAAGTATGGACATGGGATTTTATAAAGTATGTACAGTTTTATCATTCCATACTTAGCTGCTTTTTGGATAGTGGGTTCTCGGGCTCGCGGGTTCAAAATTATCCTTTCATTGTTTTGTGTCCTCCAAAGAGCAGCAAGAGTTCTGGGATATACAAATTGACACAGGGACTCCGAGATTGGAGGGCTCAAGATTGCGATTGTTGAGAGATGGTGATCCCTATCAACTATCTAACATTATCTAAAAACATTAATTCTAAATATTAAATTATTAATATTAAATACTAATATTGTACAATTTAATTACATAAAATTATTAAAGGATGTTAAATCTCTTATTTTAAAAAATTTGAAGTAAACAGAACAAAGCTTTTTCAAATTCTATATTTAAAAATATTAAAATAAAAGTTCAGGAATTTAAAGGATTCTAAATGATAAGTATGTTAGATATTAGTAAATTTTAGATTTAAAATATTGAAATAAATAATTATACACTTTAAATATGTACTTTTATAAAGTATGGACATGGGATTTTATAAAGTATGTAAGGCTTCCTCATACCATACTTAGTCATTTTTTGGATCGCGAGTTCCTGGGATGGCGTGTTCAAATTTGAGTTTCTATTATTTTGTGTCCTTCAAATAGCACCCGAAGTTCCTAGATATTCAAATTGACAGGTAGAATCTCGGGCTGGCGGGCTGAAGACTGGGATTGTTGATGGATGGTGATCCCTATCAACTATTTAACATTATCTAAAAAAAATATTTCCAAATATCAAATTATTAATATTGTATAATTTAATTACATAAAATTATTAAAGGATGTTAAATCTAATTTTTTTTAAATGTATGATATTTTATGAGGTGCTATCTAATAAACTTGGAATGTGACAATAACCGTGTTTATTATTATTATATTTTGTATCTTTGTGTTTATTATTATTGGTTTTTCCGATAATGTCTAGGTGCATGGGTTGGCGGATTCATGGGTTAACATTTATAGTCACTCTTCTATATCACGAGTCCGACTGAAGACTTTCTCATTCCATACTTAGCCACTTTTTGGATCACGGCTTCCGGGGCTAGCGAGCTCAAAATTACGCTTCTATTGTTTTGTGTTTCGTGTCCTCCAAACAACACCCGAAGTTCTGCTATATAAAGATTGATAGACGAACTCCTACACTGGAGGACTCAAGATTGCACTTATATTATAAATTTTGAAGAAGACTTAAAAAGCAATTTAGTTATAAAAATAAAAAAAGTTATTTTATATTATTAAGGGTTGATCATGTTAAAATGAAATGTTCCTTGATGAAGTGATTGACTTGTACAATGTTGTTACACCAACGAACAAAGAGCGCCTCATAAATCTTGCCAGAAAATTATTATCTTCTAAGAGTTATTATAGTAATTATATCTAGTTATGAAATTTTAGTTATAATATTTTTAATGAAAATTTGATTAAATTGAAACAACGTAAAAATGTTTTATAGAATCAAGACTCTTTACCTTATCTTCATATTGAAACTTAAAAATCTAAAACCATAATTAAATATCTCAATTATAAACATAAAATATTCAACTTCAACTTGGAAAGGGATAGGCATTTTTTTATTAGTTTTACTCTCAAATTTAATGAATGCAATGTCGAACAAAGTTGTACTGAAGATTTTGTAACTTTTAGTATAATGACTAAAACCTAGTTTAATATATTACATTAAAATATAATATTACCAGTACATCATGTGAAAGATTCATTACTCTGAAAAATGTTTTCAATTAGTCATTCCATAATATAAAAATAATGTTAAGTAGGAGTATGTAATCAATTATATAAAAATAATATCAATCACATATTTGTGTTTATTATTATTTGTTTTTTTTCAAAAAATGTCTAGATGCGTAGGTTGGGGGACTCACGGGTTCACATTTATAGTCATGCTTCTGTATCATGAGTCCGACCGAGGACTTCCTCATTCCATACTTAGCGACTTTTTCGATTGCGGGTTCTGGGGATGGCACGATCAAAATTGCACTTGTATTGTTTCGTGTCCTCCAAACAACACCCGAAGTTTCGTGATATATATATTGACAGGCGAACTTCAGGGATGGCGGGCTCAATATTGCTCTTATATTATAAATTTTGAAGAAGCCTTAAAAAGTAATTTAGTTATAAAAATAAAAAAAGATATTTTATATTATTAAGGGTTGATCATGTTAAAATGAAATGTTCTAAAAAGCGCCTAATAAATCTTGCCAAAAAATTATTATCTTTTAACATTTATTAGAGTAATTATATCTAGTTATGAAATATTAGTTATAATATTTTTAATGAAAATTTGATTAAATTGAAACAACCTAAAAATCTTTTATAGAATTAATACTCTTTACCTTATTCTCCACATTGAAACTTAAAAATCTAAAACCATAATTAAATATCTCAATTATAAACATAAAATATTCAAAATATTTTATATTAAATATCTTTTTAACATTTTAAAATAAAAAATATAAATTATTATAAAATGTGTTCTTCCTTCATTTTCAAAAATTTAATAATAGAACTCAAAATTATTATTTAAATAAAAATTCAAAATTGTTATTCTACAATGCACTTTTATTTTAAAATTTCACATTCATCACAAACATTTTTCACAAATTCCACATGTTTATCTTTTTGACATTATAAATAAAAACTTAAAATTATTATAAAATTTATTCTTCCATTTTTATATAAGTTTTTTTTTTTAAATTTAAAAATAAAACTCAAAATTATTATTCTACTTTTTTCTTGTTCATATTATACACAACAAAATTAACCACTAAAATCTACAAATCAAATAATTTTTTACCAAATTAGAAACCAAAACATATTAAAATAAAAACTTATAATTATTATTCAATTTTTACCAGGCTCTTTCTCAAAAATTTAAAAATAAAACTCAAAATTGTTATTGTGAAATCCACTATTATATCTATATATAAAAAGAAAATAAAAACTTCTGACCAGATTAAGAACCAAAACATACTAAAATAAAAACTTAGAATTTCAATAAAATTTATGATTTAATTTTTACAGTGTTTTTTTTCAAAAATTTAAAAATAAAAAATCAAAATTATTATTGTGAAATCCATTATTATTTCTTTATATATAAATAAAATAAAAACTATAAATTATTATGAAATTCATTCTTCTATTTTTAAATAAGATTCATTTTAAAAAATTTAAAAATAAAACTCTAAGTTATTATTTTAAATAATTTAAAAATAAAAACTCAAAATTGTTAATGTGCAATTCACTCTTATATATATTATACAAAATTGTTATTGTGCAATTCACTCTTATATATATTATATTAAAATTTCACACTTATCACTGACATTTTTCACAAATTCCAAGTGTTTATCTTTTTGACCCTATCAATAATGGCTCAAAATTATTATAAAATTTATTCTTCCATTTGTATAAGGTTTTTTTTTCAAAAATTTAAAAATAAAATTCAAAATTATTATTGTGAAATTGACTGTTGACATTAAATATTAATTGAAAATTAAAATTAAAATTAAAAAGTAAGTTGATTTTCACAGATTGGAGCAAACTTCTTTGCCTGTACGAGTTAACAATATGTGATAAATAAAAAGTGAGTTCAGTTTAACCGATTATGTGTGATAATAAAAATTGAAGATAAAAATAAAAATTGAGCTCAGTTTAACCGATTGGAACAACTTCTTTGCATGTACGAGTTATCCATGTGTAATAATATTAATTGAAAATAAAAATAAAAAGTGAGTTCAATTTCACAGATTGGAGCAAACTTCTTTTCTTGTACTAGTTATCCATGTGTGATACTATCAATTGAAAATAAAAAGTTAGTTAAGTTTAACCGATCGGAGCAAGTTCTTTGCTCGTAGTTATGAGCCAAATAAAAAGTACATAAATATGAGAGTTCATTAAGATTAAACCGTATATAAATATGAGCATAGGGTTGTGTTCAGTTTCACAGTTTGGAGCTAAGTGTTTAAAGATTTTGTTAATATAAAAAATTATATAAATATTATCGTTCAAATTCATAGTTGAACTTCAATTTTAATATTAACTAGAACTAGTAAGAAATAAAATGAAATGAGCATATGCCTCCCAAGATGACGATGTTAACATTCATTAGCTTTGATCAAATCAAATTTATTCTAAAATTTTGCACGCTATCCATAGTAATAAAATCAATTCAAAATCCCTTTTCACATATAATAGCCATTTTCACAGTGAATGGAAGAGTTTCACCATTGAAGAAAACTTAAAACGAGCTTCACCATTGAAGAAAGCTTAAAAAGTTGGTTTTTCAATTTCCCAAATTCAAGACACATTTCTTTTCTGATTATGTGGGACATCTGGAAACACAGAAACAAAATTGTGTTTGACAACTCGAACAGAAATGACCCTGGATACACAAAAAATTTCTTCAATCCATTAAAGAACATCCTTACAAAGAGGAAGAAGACAAATTAGAGGTTTTATTGAACCCTATCTACTTCAACAACAATCCAATAGGCTTCGTTGATGGTGCAGCTGCATATAATAAATGTGGCATAGGAATTTATTTAAAATTCTCATCCAGTCACACTATCAAAGCACATTTTCCTGGAGGTCCATGAAACAGCATAAAAGCTGAGATGATGGGACTGTGGGGAATCCTCTTATTTGCTACACTTCGATCAAATAAAAAACTAATGGTGGCAGGTTATTCAAAGGTCACCATTGACTGTATAAATGACAAATCCAATTTGGATCTTATTTATCTCAGTCAATGGAAGAAAAATATCATAACTTTAATGTGACGTCCCCCAAAATAAAATATTTTAGAAATTTAAATTTGCTGGAAATTCATTTCCGTTTTTAGTAAATTTGAATTTGGAAAATTTTTGTCATTTCCAAATTTCAAATTTGATATTTGTAATTAATTATTATGACTGTTGGGAAAAGATATGATTTGACTCAACTAACTATTTGACTATGACACTTGTATAAAAACATAATATTTTATATTGATTGCAAGAGGACAAATGGAACAACCATGTTAAAATTAGCTGACCATGACTCCATGAGAGTGGAACATGTTGGAACTACCTCTAGGCTAATTATTACAAGTGGAAAATTATTGATTTGGCTATTGACAACCCCTGAAAATCAGGGATTTAGAAAGCTGCGAAAAATCCCAAGGGAGGGAAAAGACCTAGGCAAATTGATAAATAGCATATGTGAGGAGGTAGGACACTGCCAAGTATGTTAGAAAGTAGAGACTATTGGTTTTCTTGCTGTTATGAACACTACTGATTGAGTGTGAGGCAAGGGAAACCTATTGGAACTGAAAGACATCGCTGAGGAGGATTTTTTGTTTCAAGTTTTCCCTCATGGACTCATGGTCAGGCTAGGGGGTGAACCGTGCAAGTGATTTTGGTTGCTCGGTTCTAAGGTTGGGAGGAACGTGGTTGTTCCCTTTGTCTTTCCGCACATTGGTTTAGATATGTAGTCTCTCCTTGCGTGTATGAATAATTGTATATTTGTTGAAATGTATTTTGTTGTATTGAATTTGAATTATTTATATATCTGTTGAACGAATTAGTTACAGAAGTAGAAAAATCATTAACGCTTATATGAATAATTGTATATTTGTTGTAATGTATTTTTCTGTATCGAATTCGAATTATTTATATATCTGTAGAATGAATTAGCTACAGAAGTAGCGAAATCATTAACACCTGTATATATGTCCTATAACCTAGATGGGAATAAAACTGTTTGATGGTACGAATGTGTGGAGTCAAACTTTCGACATAATAGTTATAATAGATACCTGAATAAGTCTTTTCGACTAAACTATGTACGAGAGTTAGGAATAATTTGATTATCCTACTAAATCAATTCGAATGGATTCTGTGACTAAATTCTGGAGTAATTTCTTCTGAGATTGGATTGTTTTTTCTTCTTTCTGTTATAGTAGAGACTTCTCCATACATAGAAAGTTTTGGCGCATGTCATATAAGTATGAATAGACTGAAACTAAATTTTATATATATATATATATACGGAATAGGTATTTTCTGCAATTTACAAGTTCAAATTTATAAAAGAAATCGGGACACCATCTCCCCTTAGTGAATATAAGTTACTACAAATCAGGACACACCCACGATAGACCTAAAATCAATATGTATCATCTATATATATAAATAGATATATGCACATTCATTTCAATTGACAAAGTATGATAATGAAATATGGAATCTAGTACCTACAGAAGCTAATATGCATAAGTGATTGTATGTACATAAGTAATTCCTGCATTCTAAATATGATAAAAGAACTCAGACAGGTAGACAACCAATGCTATAAAATAAGTATAGAGTTTGAGCATTTCAGTCCAAACAAACAATCGATGCATTGTTGCATTGTGAACCAAATGCAACAAACCAGATAGCACTAGTGACCACATCATTTAATCCTGGGAGGGTTTCTTTCTTTCGGTAACAATTTTAGACAATTGGTATGGGACAGAGTCGAATTATATAGATAGACTTAGATCTTTCCAGATCTTTCCAATGAACAAGTACAGAGTTCGAAATCAAACATTTGGGTCACTGTATTGAAAAAAGTCACTTCAAATATTAACGGCCAGGTATGCCTTTTAGCAAATAAACAAGGAAACAAACTACACAGTGGACCAGTTCAAATATCAAAGTTACCGAATTAACATTTTACAAAGATGAGCGAATGACCCTAGAAATTTCTGTGACAACCTCCTTTCCTTTCCACAAGTTAAATAAACTATTTCTAACAGAACCAGAAGAAAGGCACGAATTCCCTTAAGTATTTTCTAGAACTTGTAGAATTAGCCGGAGCAAGAAAACTGTTCAGAACCCGAATACCTTTCGTTGAAGACTTAGGTGGAATCCAGAACCGATACAGGATATAGAGATACCTACTAGGAAACAAAACCATGAAATTTAGTCCTTATTCGAGTAACAAGTAATAAAAAGGAAAATTTGCAAAAGAAATAGGGTAAACGACAAACAGTGAATACTCATCTTTGGTGAATGAACCCGAAACCTCATCTATTGCTTATATTCTAGATGGATTCCTGAGTGAAGGGAAAATGTGTAGTAAGCCTCTGATGGGTCCTCGCATAAACAAGGCCCATCATTAGTGCCAATAACAATCCCCTAAATCTTTCCTCTTATGAGTAAAACATATCAAGAGGAAAAACCCTAACCTATATAAACATACCGTAAGCAGAAACAAAACAACAAGATAGACCTATCCCAAAGACTTTATTAAAGGGATGAACTGCAGACTCTTTCAAAACAAAATATTGTAGCAAATCTTTAAAATCAAACAGAGTCATCATGCCCTAGTGATGAGAGCTATTCGCTTCCCATCCCGGAGACAAGAACTTCGGTAAAACTTCTAAGGTCTTAATACTTCCAGTAAAATGACCATAGAAAAAGAGAAGAGAAAATCAAATGCTAGATGTAGGAACGAGTATGGAAAAGAACGACTCCATTCAGTGCAAGGCTCTTAATATTTCATCAATCAAATTGAGGGATTCTTTCTTCGGTAAATCACTCAACGGGGCTGACATACTTCTCCAAAACTGGCTATAGGAAGATAAATAAAGACCTAAGAATTAAAAAGTCTTTCTTAAACAAAAAAGTTACCGCAGAGAAGAACATGACTAGATTGAAAGAAAACGGTGATGCTTATCAGAAGACAACCCTTCTTAACATTGCCAAAATATACCAACTTACTTAACCTATTAGGGTTGGGTTTAAGGAAGTACTTACCATCATTTCCCAGACATGTCATCGGCTATAACCATGGCACGTCCACCCTTTCCACTTGGAGTTCACCCCTGATAAGAAAATGTGATATACAAAACTCCAGGGGCATTTTCTACCTAGACTCGGCCTCAAGGAGAATAGTGAAACACATGAAACCCTTCGTAGGAGGACAAAATTCAGAAATGAAAAAATTGTGAGCCTCACTAAACCCTACGCAATGCCCTTCCGCATTGGAAATAAATGTGGGAAGTACAAAGGACAGGTAGCCATGTGACGAGGACAGGGTTGGCATGGTATCTCGGTTATGGAGCCAGACGAATTAAATAAAGATCACATGACTATCATTAATGAATATGCAGAGATTTAACTACTGTGATAGAGAACCATCTGTTCCACTTAAAGGGGCGATGCAATTTGACACCCTGTCCTAATTTGAAGGAAGTTTTCATACCCTTTCTTTGATTGAATCAGAACTGCGATCCGAGTTGTCATCCTCCCACTATTTTCTTGGGCTAACTAACTCACTATGAGCAACCACCAGTTCAAGGACCACAAATTGACCATGACTCGACAATCACGATAACTGCGCAGTGGGAAAGTTTGCCCCATAAATTTATCAACGGAAACGAGTTAAGACTCCCTAGGGATTAAAACTCACCCATAGATTTGATGCATAGACAAACTTTAGGATAGAAACAAATTCTAACATAATTACAAGCCCTCAATCATTTACAAGTCCTATGTATATAGGATAAAGAACAAGAATGAAGGGGATTTGTATAGCCTTGATTTCCTTGATACAATCTCGTACTCATGGTTTAAGTGAGAAATGATGGTCGAGATATCTTGTGGTATGTTTAGGACCTGAAATGTTAGTGAGATTTTTATAATAGAGTCTTATAACAAGTTCTTTTTCTTATAGCATATTTCTGTGTGACTGAATTGACATCAGAGTTGTATGACTAGTATCTTGCCTTCCACCAAGAAACTTAGGTAGGAAGCAAATAACAAAAGTTTTTTTTTTTTTTAATTGTGTAAATATGAGGTTTGTTACATTTAAAGCAAGCCTATGAAATAATAAACTTCATGCACATCCACAGAAAGTTCAATAAAGAAGCGGACAGATTGTCCAAAAAGGCTCTCAATGAATCTTTAAGATGGTTATTTTATGAAGAACTCGATAAAGGATCTATTGTTAGATCTGGGATAGTACAAATCCCATAGGGAGGTTTATATATAGAAACAACAAATAGGTTTCAATATGTTTAAGCCACTTAAAGTAACCTAAGAACTTCACAAATAAAATCTGTTGGAGGTGAAAGAACATTCCTACTTCATGGAAGTTACTTTCTATGTAATCTGAAAGTTTCATTTGATTCTAATAAGAATAACAATGAAACTATTTTTTCACCTGAAAAACAAATAGCCATTTTGAGATGACAAAGGGGTCTTTGTCGAATAATAGTCATTAAATTAAATGGGACTTTCACATTAATTCTAATCATATTTAGAATTAAAAAATCAACCAATATCAAACACCAAAAGCAAGCTTCCTTGATCAAGAATCCATGAATTCACCCTCTTCATTCATATGCATAAATAAAGAGTTTTTGACTATTCTTGACACCTAAGAATCAGGAAGAAAGATGATATTAGATGGGAGAAACTAATGTGTTAAATAACAAAAGAAAATTTAATTAAAAAAATAATGTTCACTTAAATCAAAATACCTACAACATAAAATCATCAGGCTTGAAGCCCCATAGCCTGTGTTGGTTGTCCTGGTAATTCAAATTGTTGGGATTTGGTGACAACAAATTCCTCCAAGGATGGATTTGGATCCTATTATTCTGGGTTGGTTGCAACTAAAATAGACCAAGTTAGAATATGGATAAGAGTGCATTTAATAATCACTTTCTTGTGTAAATGTATATAAATTCATGTAAGCCCATAGAGGCAGATATGACAGAGTGAAAGGAATGTGAGAACTTGCAAGTCTGTTGTAATCTCCATGATCTAAATAATTAGACAACCAATGCCTATGCTTGGTGGATGCAGCCCAACGTTTGGGTGAACCAAGTGAAATCCGTGTGACCAAGTGAAATCCGTGTGTTTCTTGTCTGTGTGATTGTTAATTATCATATGTGAATTGTGTTTTCCGCATTTACAATTCCAACAAGTGGAATAAGAGTTGGTTAGAGGAGAGGTGTTGAGGGCATCAAATTTCAAAGGAGAAGCAACATTTGTGTGAGGTGCATCGATTCTACATCGTCACAGGTCCCTCCTCTCAAAGGCTACGACGTTATACTAGCCAAACTTATCACATGTGTGAAATCTTGAAATCATTGCGGTCCAGCTATGAGGTATGTTGCACTACTCCATAAAGAACTAGGCCTAATACCCTAGGTTATTCACGATATGTAAGAAAATAAAGACACGTTGACCTACACTCCATGGAAATTATATTGGTTAATTTTGACTTTGTGAAAAACTCTTTGTAATATGCATTTGTATAATTAATGAACCAATTAGACAAATTTGTAATATGGTTTCACACGAGGAACCAATTTTATTCTCCTTTGGACATTATTGGCCAATCAGAGAGTGTCACATGGCACTCTCTAGTTGGACCATCTATATGCACAATCATCTTCCCGTGTTAACATTCTGCCACGTCACTTCCTGGTCATTTCCACATCAACGTACGGATGTTGATTGTACCTATCAATTTCCACGTCTTTGTACGGATTCCATTGCATCAATAGGGATGACACATGGCACATTTTTATTGGTCCACATGGGTGGTTGAAAATGCCAAAAAATGGGTGACAAGCGGCAGCCTCCCATACTACCACCTTATCTTATTGATGTCAACATGACATCATCCTATTAGTTGTATGGATGGCCATGTGGCATCCTGTGGACCTATCATAACATTCTCATACAACATTAAACTACCATAACATTCTCGTACAACATCCGCAGGACACTGCATGGCACCCCTATTTTGCCTATTTTTTCCAAACATTACATGGCCATAACATTGTCATACGATGTCCATTTGAGGAAATTTTTGTATCATTGGAAGGATATCGCCAAGTTATACCAGATGGATTCATTTTAAAAACAATTTTAGAAAACAATTTTTTGAGCATTTTTGGATCCTCATAGAACTTCTTGAGCATTTTGGTTTGTCCTGGATCAATAACTTCCGCTGCTCTACTATATGTGGCTTGATAAGGATTGAGATATTGAGTAGATTAATTCTAGCTAACCATCATATAGCCATATCCTATTGATGATTTGCAATGGTTTACAATGCTTATATTTGTGTTATGCTCAATGCAATTCCTTGGCATACATCAAATTGTAGTTGGAAAACATTGTGTTATCACTCCTCTTGGACCATATCCACAAGTTTTGCGGCTTAAAACCCAGCAAAGGAATATTCAAGAAATCCAATTGGTATGGCACAACAAAAAAATTAAGTGAATTGTTTGAGATATTTTTTATGGCTTCTTATACAAATATTCTCCCTACCAGCATCAATATTCCCTCCATTACATCCTTTAAATAGACCAATATTCATTGTGGGTGTGTTGAGTAGCGAGAGAAGTGTTATTTGGAAAATATTGGTTCATTGGAGTGTTTTCTAGGAAATTATAATTGTTTTTCTCTTTCCCACGATAGTTTTCCTCATAATGTGGTTTATGCCAACAACCTATCATCGGTAAGAAACAAAACCCTTATTATGGATCACGTGTTCCACAATTGTTTTATCCAAACACATTTTATTCAAAGGGTGGATCCTTTGAGGAACCTCTCCTCTCTAATTCTTTGCACACACTTGCCTCAATTTTATGAAAAACTCCTTCTAATATGCATTTGTCTAATTAATGAAAAGAAACCACAATTGTTTTATCCAAACACATTTTATTCAAAGGGTGGATCCTTTGAGGAACCTCTCCTCTCTAGTTCTTTGCACACACTTGCCTCAATTTTATGAAAAACTCCTTCTAATATGCATTTGTCTAATTAATGAAAAGAAAGGAGTTTGTTCAAGGTTTTATCATTCTATGTAATACGTTTATTATTAGATGGTATTTATTCTCATTTATTTATTATTTCAAGGGACGAGGTTCGTTGACGTTCAACAACGTTCCCGTTTATTGGTCACCAAATGTTATGCCATTGGTCACTTAAACATATAACTTTTTGAAAACAGCAAAGCTAATGGGCTCTACACATTATGGGCTCACTAGCTGATCCTTTGCTTTGCTCCCAACATTATATCGTCATTATGAGCTAACTTTCTCTACACATTATTGGCTCCCAACATTATATCATCATTTTGAGAAGCTCTATACGCTCTTCAGTAAGGATAGCCAAGCACACAGTTCTCTCGCCTTGCAACAAAGTTAATTATGTTGAAAGGCGTACACCTATTGATAATGGGCATATTTAATATGTTTTTAGTACTTAATCAGTTTTGTATGGACACGATTAAATATTGTTGGAATATTCTTAGTCGTCCCAATAAATCAATGGTTGTGATTTCAACCACTAACTTCTTCACTATTATAAAGACATCCATTTACATGTTTAATTTTTTACTTTTATTTAATCATATTTAAATTTTACTATGATGGCTAGCTGATTGCCACCTCTGAATGATTAAGGTTTCATTTTTTAAAGAGCCCAAGTTTACCAGCCACAATTTTTACTCCAACTATTATTTACTGGGCGAGATTTTCCTGCCTAGAGCTCTTACCTCATTGTATTACCACATCAATTATTTAATTCTATTATTTACTGGGCAAGATTTTCCTGCCTGGAACTCTTACGGCGTCAATTATTTAATACACAAAATTTTGCGGTTATTTAATGCCTAGAGCTTAGTTATTTCGACCTTCACCAGCCACAAGTGACTTGTGACTGTGCTAGTTATAAACTCAGATGGATCCTTCTGTTGGACGAATGGAGGATGCTTCTCTTTGCTACGTTACGTTTTCTCTACGTTACGTTTTCTTCCTTTTTGCGATAACGCTTCCTCCTTTTTCGTCATTTCTCAATGCATCCAACTCAAGCCTGGAAATACTGTATTTAAAATATCCAGTAGTTTATATGAAGATAGAACAAAGACCTACACGGCTAAGAAATACACACTAAATCATAGAAGATAGATATTATCTAAACATCTCTGTTGTTAACATCTCGAGGAACTAAACTGGACCACCCTCTTATTTTAATTTTAAATGATAAGAAACACAAATGCTGATGATTCAATACAAATTACCTGCTTCAGAAATATCACATACTTCATTTATTTCGTGACAGGAAGAATTGGACGTTGGAATAGCCAACAAGAAAATTTAACAAATCTATCGTATTATTACAAGTTCACAAAAGAGATATTCATTGAAAATGTCAAAGAAGTAAGAAATGTTAGAAGCACTCAACATAGGTCCCTCAAGATCCTTATTAATAATAAATGTAATATATATAAACGGGATTTTTCAATATCTATTAGTCACCATGCACATGGTGCTTGAGTGCCTCTACCCAGGGGCGGAGATGATCCCACCTCAGCAAAAGAAAAGCAACACCATATGTTAACATTGTATGAATCAATTATTATCTAAACAATTTCCTCGTCTTTTCCTACCATTTTATAATCAATGAGTTTTTTCCTCGTCTTTCTCTACCATTTCCTTTTTTCCTTGGTGAATTTCCTTTTTTCCTTGGTGAATCGAAAAGGAGATTTTGTATGCCATTTTGTGAACAATTAAAGTCCTTCAACTGGAATGGAAATTGAGTTACTTTCTCAACGCATCCAACTCGGGCCTGCAAAGATTGTATTTAAAAGATCCAGTAGTTTATATGATCAAAGCCATACGGGGCTAACAAATAGAGACAATAAAACATAGAACATAGAGACAATTACCTAGATATTCACATTATGTACTCCATTCGATTTTCGCTGCTGTTAATTGTTGTGCATGCGTGCCTCTTACATGCCGAAGAATTGAACCTGAAATAACTGGACCACATATTTATTGCTGTGCTGGTTTTGAATCTCGAATTCCATAGAATCAAATTATAATTTTGAATGCTAAGAAACATTAGCTTATAATTCTTTCAAAAGAAAGTCAGATGTTTGTAGTACGCAGTCGTAACTGTAAAACAACTGAGAATAAAAAATACCGATGATTCAATATGACTAGAATTGGTAATCATTTGAATTACCTCCAATATGAAAATCAAGCTTCACAACTACCACATACTTCATTTATTCAACTGAGAGGAAGAACTTGAAGAAAGAATATCCAACATGAAAATTAAACAACTCTATTATTACAAGTTCACAGAAAAGTTGTTCATTGATAATCCAAAGTAGTGAGAAATGTTAGCAGCACTGAAGATGGGTCCCTCAAGATCGTTATTAGAAATAATAATAATAACAATTGATATATATACATAGGAACAGTAGGTTTCATGCGCAGCGAGATGACACAGCCCTGTTACATCTCTTACTGATTCATATGAAACTGAGTGAGTAAAGAGGATAAATAAGGACAGTGCCATCTCGTCTGCGCGCGAAACACAACAAGCCCTCCTCTTCTTCCCGATGATCTGATCTACCCTTCTTCTCTCTGTATGTACTGCTACTACACAAATAGTTATATAAGCATAAATTCACATGGGAACACAAAGATAGATTCCCATATTTATAAGGAAAAAATGCGATCTTGGTCCCAATCCTTGCGGACTTCAATCGAATCTCTATCTTGATAATATCAATATTTAATTGATTGGATGGGAGACTTCCGATTATGTGGAGAGGCCGAACCATGACTAATCTTGTAGCAATTAGCTTTGACAGGTCTAAGCTTCTTTAGTAACATAATTATTCTTGATTTACTTTATCCATGACTTGACTTCACGTAGCAAATTACGACTGGTCAATAAAAGGAGACGCCCCAGAAGGTATTATTTAAGCTGAAAGGTTGCTTCTCCCAAGTCGGTGTAGGATCAAATAAAGCAGGCCTGCATTACCAGATAAGACCGACGTCACATAACCTTACATCACAAAGAACTTTTTTTAGTTGAGAACACATGACCAGGGTGAGATCCTTTTTAGTTGAGAACACAGGTCCACGGTGAGATCCTTAATCTAACCAGTGGCTGGTTGCACTTTCTTGTTTCAAGTGAGCATATTCCTGGTCTCACTTGTACAAGTGAGACCAAGCTGCTCCATAATCACTTTGGACATGATGTTGGGGCAGGAACCACCATCAATTAACCTACTTTTTCCCATGATTTTCATAGAAACATAGGAGGGAGGGTACCTAAGAGGGAGAATACCTAGGCTCAGGTCGGGTAGTGGCTACCATATTTTTCTCTTTTTAACATTGTTGATTTTCAAAATCAGCAGCATTAGTGTGATGACATCTAATTATTTAGCACATAAATATTTTCTCTCTTCAGGTTTATGTCTTAATTGATGAAGAACAAAAGGGTTATATGTCTAGAGTATTATATGAAGAAATGGTCAGCATTTTACATGCAGTTGGTGTTTTCAGTAGACACATGGCGAAACCAGGTGAAGAACATGGAAATGGGTGCTTTAGTTGCAGAGCTCTGATGGTGCGAATTTCCTCATAGATGAAGCTATGTTAATGCGCAACCATGAAATCTATTTATGACGTGTTAGTGTAACTATGTGATCTATTGATGATCATGTAATTGAGTGATAGATATTATATGTACGAGAATACCCATAGAGATGTGAGTGTAATAAATCACTGTGTCAATTATATATGATTGATATGCTTGGTTTAATGTGTTCTTGATCTTGCTTATCTTATGCTCTGTTTTGTTTCAAGTACCCAACAACTTTGTGGTTTACCTAGAAAAACAATCCAAATTAAATCTTAAAAAAAAAATCAATCTTGAAGAAAAATGATATCCCTTTACGGTTTACCTAAAAAAAAATTCTAAATTAAATCTTAAAAAACAAAGAAGTCAATCTTAAGGAAAATCCAGTTTATCTTATCCGTATCCACAAAGCTGAGTACTTTATTTAAAAAAAAAACTAAATCTGAGTACTTTATTTAAAAAAAAAACTAAATTAGCGTGATAGTATAAGTAGAGTATAAGGTGTTAATCTCATTCTTTCGCCACAGCCCTGTGATATCATCCTACTCCCACAACTACTGCTCCAATGTTGAACGCTGACATAACCATATCAACAATAAAATA
>ML776752.1:2761414-2848110 GCA_009831015.1 Picea engelmannii | reverse complement strand
ATATATATATATATATATATATATATTGAAAATAATCCATAAGTTGATCTATAGGTAAATGAAAAATTAAACCTTATACAAACATATTAACATAATACTATATTAAATACTAAATACTATATAGGTTTATATGAACATAATAAATATTAAATTCTATAGTAGTTAGTTCTCAATGGAATTAGTAAATTTTAATTTTAATTTCGAAGTTAAGTATTTAAATCTAATCTCTTACTGTATGAGTCAAACGTCAAATGAATTTCACATGTAAATGAAAATTAAGGTTCAATACTACAACCATAAAATTAAACCTCATTCCATAAACCTAATAACAATAAAGGTTTAGTTATTCTCATAAAAATGAGATATGTTACTATTGTAATAATTTAATATTCCATAATTTAGAAGTAAAAATAAGTGGTTTAATAAAGAGTATATTACAAGGAGAATAAAACCCTTTCACATTCTATAAATAAAGTTCATTTTACTCATTATAATGAGTAAATTAATATAATGAATCGATTAATTTTGTATTTTGAATTTTGAATCCTCAAAGTAATAACAATAAAAAATATTTGAATATTTTTGATTCAGTAATCCATAGATTTATGAATGATAAATCTTGTGTTAAAATATTCATTAATATGATTTTATCTGGTGTGATTTTACCATTATGATTATATTTTTATTTTTTATATTATGACTATATTTTCATTTTATAAATTTATCAATAATAAATCTTATATTAATAAATTCGCTAATGTAATTTTATCATTATATGTTTATTTATTAAATAATTTTATTGATATTAAAAATATAGTTTTAAAATTATAACTTAATCTTAATTTTTATTAAAACATAACGACTACATAATATCGATAAAGGACTCTTCACTTTCCCCACATATATATATATATATATATATATATATATAGTGTGCATAACTCTATTTTCAATCGATTAAAGTTCTTTGATTACTTTACTTTCTATTTAATTGTTTGCGTGATTACTTTCCATTTAGCCATTACGTCATGACTAGAATCAAATTTTATGATTGTATTCCATAGCACAAATATGTAGACAAAATATTTTTAATAAAATCTTTGTTTTAAAATTTTCTGCTCAACGGTCATATTGACTCCGTACCTACTCTCTTAATTAGAACATATTCTTTTTAGTCCTAGTAATATTCTAAATACACAATCACTCACCATAGTGCATTTTTTTTATTGCAATGCATGATTTTGTTAGCCTACACGTCATGTTCATTTTTTGTTATTATCACGTTGATGTAAACCACTATTTTATGGTCATTCGACATTCATCATCCTCCCTTAGCACTATCTTTTCATTGCTATGGGTTTTACGATGAGCCTCTTAGTAGGTTCTATGGTGAGCTTTTCTCTTACTCGTCGTTCTCTTATTCACAAATATAATTTGTTGATAGTACATCATTTCAATTTGTTATTGTGGCTTAGGTTTCGATCCTATCAATAATTTTTGTCATACGCCTCCACCTTTGTTAAAAAAATATCTACTTATTTTATATTAGATAATTTGTTTCGGCTCTATCCATGGTTCTATTTATTTCTACATACAATGTGTATCAATTATTTTTTTTATCTTTTACATCGTATTAGATCCCACATTGCATTAGCTTCCACATTACATTGTGTCAATGTTCTACTACTTGAGGATTAATTGTCCATCTTCATTCATTTATCTAGGGCCCACCAATAGTACATCTAAAGCAACATGGTGTTTATTTACCTCTCCCTCTTATGAATTTTGGACCAATTCCTATTGGAACACCTAATACCCCAATCCGTCGTGCCTAAGAACAATAGAAACCAATTATTGCCTTGCTTATTTCATTGAGTTTGTTTTCCCTAGAATCACTTGATACTTTTCCATAAACAAATTTGGCATCACTTGAGTGCCATGTCCAATTTAAACATCAACATAGTCAACATCATTGGTGAATCCAAACGCTCCTCTTTCATTGCCTTCAAATCTATTATATGCACCACCCTTATGTAGTGATGTTACACCATATTTCATAAATCTATATTATTTGGTTGACCTTGAAGGTGGCTGAGTGGTTGATGCAGGAGCATCCTACCACATCAGCAGATGTGCCAACAAGCCAACACATAGGCACACATTGGGGAAAGGGAGAGGCATAGACCCTCCCATTTTTAAAATTGAAATATGGTCATATACAGATTAATGTTGTAAGGTTGAATGAAAACCAAGCCACTCCTCTGAGAAAACATAAGAGAAGGTCTCCTTTAATGGTTGAGAGGTTCATGGCTCTAGATTCAATTCGGGCTAGATGGCCATTTAATAAACTTCAATGTAATAGATGAGGTTAGCTGAAGAGAGGATAACCCTGTAGAGCCCCTCTTTTGTAAGGAGATCTTGGTATCAGATTTCATTAGGAAGATCAGAAGGAAAAGGAAGCTTAGAGAAGAAAGTTTAGGGTAAGGAGAGTAAGGAGATTAAGAGAGCCGAGACTCTGTTGTAGTCCAGCCTGCACATATTGTAACCAAGCATTCAGATTAATAGAAAAGAAAAGATTTCACTTTTTATGAATTTCTGTATGAATGAATGTTTGTTTTGTGTTATATGTGTGTTTATGTATGTTGTAGATGTATGATAGGTTCCATCTATAGTAGGAATATAGATTTATCAATCATTGTTGAGTTTGAAATATTATTTTGGGTTCTTTAGGTTGTGCAAGGAGTGCACAACAAAACATTGGAGGTTTTGTAGCCAGTGAAAGCAGTGCGCATCTTAACTCTACAGAGTCAGAAAAGAAAATGCCAGGAGGGCCCACTAGAGTGATAAGAACTCAAGAGAACCTCAAGTTTGTTGAATACCTTAGAGGAGAAATTGTGCATAGGAAGCACAAAGAGACAGAGTCATTGAGAACTATGTAGAGCTATGCCAGGTGGGAATTGAGTAGGTTCAAGTGTGCACAAGGAGAACTCCTTGTTGAGTTTAAAGAGAAGAGTATCATAGGATACTAGCAGAGTTATGTAACACTCTTTAGAAAATTGTGAGCAAGTTATTCTTTGATCGAGAGGTTTCAAGGAGGGAACAAGAACCCTTTGAATGAAGCAAAAGGGTCGAGACCCTTAGAGACTGAGTGAATCAAAAAGATTAGAAGAGATAGTGTTAGCATAAGTGCATAAGAGACCTAAACAATCGGGCTCATGGGAGGAAAAAAGGATGAAGCCTTTGAACACTTTCAAATTCTTCCAATTTGGAAGAAATAGAAAGCTCAGGAGGAGAAGAGACAGAATCCATCGGATCAGTTGTATAAAGAAATATGGACCATTATATCAACGTCCAGGGAATCAAAGGGGAGAATTGAGGAGGAAACAGATCCCAACCATTGGATCTGAGCACGAGGTATGAAAGTAGTCAAGTCCGGGAGAGTTGTGCGGAGTATAATAGTGGAAGTCCTTCGGACTTCGCATATTCGGGAATATTGGAATGTAGAAGAGAGTGGGCGACTGAGGTCCCGAAGTCTCGAAGAAGACAGGGCCCGTCCAACATCTAGGTGGATAGGTGGCGTAATATCCACAACTCCGGAGCGTGACCACTTTAGAAGCTTTATGGTCAAGTAAGAAGCAAAATTTCCGAATAGTTGAAGACTGAAATAGATCCATGTCGTTGGTCATCAGGAGACATGTGTCGGCAAATGTGAGACTTCAGGCAAGGTCACTTTGGAAGATTTCAAGTTTGGAGTGTGACAAACTTATGAAGTCCCGAAGGTGGAAGTAGATCGCAATCGTCCATTGCAGAGAACACGTGGTGAGAGATACGAAAGTTTGGAGGCTTAGCACTTCAAAAGGAAGTCGATGTATGCGGAGAATATCTGGACCATCAAATCCAGAGGGATGCGTGGTGGAAATCCATTGTCTTCGGGTGAAAGAACTTCGAGAGGAATGAGTGTGCATGAGCTTGAAACTCTCGAAACCTGAATAACCGAACTGGATTGTGGTCGTCATATCGATAAGAACACACGACAGAGATCCGTCTACTTTGGATGGAAGTAGTTTGGGAGAACGTGAAGGTGGAGAGTTGAAAATTCCGAAGCCTAAAGAGACGAAGTCAATCATAGTTGTCGATCAGAGGGAGGAAACGTGATGATAGATCATGAACTCTAGGTGAAAGCATTCTGAGAGGAAGCAAGCGGGGAAGGTTGAGACTTCCGAATGCTGAAGTCTCAAAGTGGCTGAGAGTCGTTCATTTGAGGTGGATGTTTGGTGCCTGATCTAGAACTTCAAGTATGGAATACTCCTAGGGAAAGCGAAGGTCGAAAGCATCAAACTCCTGAAACGTAGAGTCCCAAAGTATATCTCGGCCATAGATTGTGAAGGGAGGCCGAGGACCATTGATCTGATCTGGGTTGAAGGTTCTGAAGTTGGGAAGCGTCGCGAGGTTAAGCCCTAGTTCATAGCCTAAGGTCACAAGCGAGGAAGGGGCTAGTGTCAGCTTGTGTTGGATTTGAGAAAGGGTGCTAACAAAGTAGGACCCGTGGATGAATGTCGATCGAAGATCGAAAAAAATCAACAGTGAGGAATGATAGAGTGAGAAAACCCCCATATGGACTGCACTAGGGTTCAAAATGTAGGTAGATCACAACTGTTTAAAAGTCTCCTACTTTTATATCTACTCGAAACATACCCAGACTCATGTATGAAAGACAAAGTGAGGAGGATCAGGTGACTGGACCTTTTACTCTGCGTCCGGTGTCGATCCTCTCACGTTAGATAGCTCCGCTGACTACAAACCTCCTCCCAAGGCTGACTTGCATTCAAAAATAGATAAACATGAAACTACAAACATGCATATCATACATAAATCATGGTTTAGATGTTAGAATACATAATAAATCAAACACAAGCATTTGAAAAATCATATTTCGGGACAAGAAAAGTACTTCTTTTATTGATACCACAATGTTCACTTACAACAAGGTCGACTACTGCTCCATGAACCTGGTCCAGGCTCCTCTTCACCAAGCTCCAAGTGCACCTCCATGTATATTTCTCCTCTCAGCCTTCTTCTTAGGAAAAGGAATGGGCTTATGATGGAGGAAAAAGGGAAAAATGGGGAATTCTAATGTAATTCTCGCAACAACGCTGCAAATGCTTGGGGCAAGGAGGGGATGTGAAACGAGAAGAGTTTCACTGTTCTTATGCTTGGCTTAGGAATGGGAGCTCAACACCTCCTTTTATATGGGAAAAGTATGGTTATTTTGTTGGGTGATGGGCTATTATAGGTGGTGGATTAGATGGGAAACTACCCAATAGCTCGTAATATCAACAAATTCCTTGCAACTTTTTAATTTTTGCAACTTTTGCAAGTATACGCGGGCTATAATGGTGCAACTAGAGTGCAAATGCGGGTTGTAGTGATGCAACATGCATGTGTACATGGTGATTAATAGTGCAAGGTGCGTACATCTTCAAAAAATGAGTTTTTAAGAAGAGCAACTCAGTGATGGCTTGGAAAAAATAGCAAGTAAGAGGGCCAAATTCCAGGTATGCATATATGGAGAAATTTAGGGTTATAACGGATGCCCCCTAATGTGTGATGTAAAAAGAGCATCTGATGGCCAAAATACATTACAAAATATTCACCAATGTACGAAGCGAGTGAGCCTAGGACTAGAGTTTGGGAGGTGCCATCTACAAAAATAACAATTGTCTCTTTGAGGCGGGCATACCCATGTTGAAGATGAAATAAATCATGGATGCCAATCAAATACACTGCATATCCATGTCATAAAACTATATAAAGTGTAGCCGCAAGCAATACATAGCGGATCTACATCTCAAAATCAACGATATACATGTATAATATCCATCTTCAAGAAGCAAATGACGCCTGATGGATAGAGATGAGGCCTTCAAAGCTTGAGAAACAAATTCAATATCTTCAAAACTTGGGTAGGAGTGTAATGTGATTGTACGACTTCACTACCCATAGGTCTTCGACGACTCATCGGGAACAAACAAGAGGATCTTGATGATCAGGCAAATAACTTCATGGATTTTGAACAAGGACTTGATTGGGCTTTCGAGATGGTCGGTCATGAGGGCAAGAGACAAACTACATAAAGGCCAACTCAGGCTGGGTGGAACTTCCCTTGGACAAGAGCACAAAAGATGATCAGACTCAGGAAACATGGCATTGACATAAGTTCAGGATGTAGGAAGCATCACAAACTCTCCATGTGTTTGGAAGAATAACAACTCTATGTAGCGAGAACAACTTCCTAAGGTCATACTAGATCCAAAATCTTAACAAACAAACAGAAGGATGTGATTTATCCAAGGGTGACTCATTGTGCTGCCAGAAAAGAATATATATTTCCCGTCCTCTTTTTGGGGTATTTTTGTTTTTTTTTGTCTTTTTCAATATTTTTAAAGAGCTTTAAAAAGAATAAAATAATGCTACGTTAGAAAGGAGGAAACGAGTGTCTCAAGCATACTAGTTCCAAGCACGAGGAACACACTAGTTCTAAGAGTGAGGAGACATGTGCAACAAAAGGACACTCAAGGAAAATTCCTCCATGGGCCAAGGTGTTAGGTCGCAAAGGAAAAGTGATACAAGGCTTGCGTATAAGGTATGCTTCAAAAGTTCAGATGAGAGAAACATGGAGCCAACATTAGACCAAAGAAACAGATATGAAAATGTGATTAGAAAGACACGATGGAACCCCCTTCAATGTATTTTTCATGAGCCCAGAGAAGGTAAGGTTGATAGTTTTTTCACATTTTAGAGAGTCTAAAAAAACGTAAAAGAAGACTCCACTCGGGTACCTTTTTTCGAAAATAGTCTACTTGGTTCAAAAAAGGGATAAACTAGCACCGAAAAGACATCTATTCAAAACCCTTTTAACTAGTGTGACACAGATAGGATCACTCAACAATCTTTTCAATTTTAAGGAGTCTAAAAAGAGATTAACTATGGACTCTGTATGGTATGTTCTTCTCGACCAATTTAACAAGTGTGATGGAACAAGGTCACTTAACGATCTTTTCAATTTTAATGATTCTAAAAAGAGCTTAACTATGGACTCCATAAGGGATGTTCTTCTGGACCAATTTAACGAGTGTGAAGGAACAAGGTCACTCAGGGATCTTTTCAATTTTAGGGACTCTGAAAAGAGCTTAACTATAGACTCCGTGGGGGTTTCTTTTTCGTAAATTTAGTCCCTCGGCCCTGAAAAAGTGTTAAACTTATACCTAATAATACTCTTCTAGGGAATTGAAGTTCATAGAGTATACCTTTGTTCGTAAAATTGACCATCCGGACCGAAAAAAGGGTAAACTACCGCTAGAAATACGTGCCTTCAAGTTTTAGTTTGGCAAGTGTGAAGGACAACAAGATCGCTTGACAATATTTTCATGTTTAGAGAATCTAAAAATGGCTTAAATAAGACTCCAAGAGGTTACTTTTCTTAGTTAATCCTCACAAGATTGAAAAAAATAAATATAGTCTTGTTGGATGCTGCTTTCGGATTTCAAAGCGAGCTTGAAAGACAACAAAGTATGCTCTTTTTTGGGAGTCCCAAGGGTGAGGCCAAGAGTGATGACACGTCAGATTTATGAGGCTCAATATTGTAATCAGGACAGAACTAACAAGGACTCTCGAGGCTAAAGTCAATAATGAAGGCATCGACACCAAAATGCAACAAGGATCTACCTAGGGCATCCATGTAAAGGTAGGCTCTACCACCTAATTACGACACTTATAAAGTACTAACGAAGGTTCTATGTCGCAATCTGGTGGGATCGATCCTATGGTGAAGAGGAAAAGACAACGAGATGTAGAAAGTGGAGGTGGAATCCTAGCTTATATGCAAAAAGTTTGAAAAATGACCTTTACCAAAGGACCTTTAAAAGTGACCCTACTCCCAAAAAATTTCCAAACCTGAAATCAAAGTGCATCATAACATCTAATGAGAAACTCAGAAACCACACTAAATGATTTTAAAGCTAGAAAAAAATGACAAAAGGGTTCAAAAAGTGGCAAAAAGGGCCAAAAACGTCTATAAATAGAAGCTGACAACTCATTTTCACCATTGCAAATTGAGAATTAACCAAAAAGAGAAAATACCCCTGTGCTAAAAGAGTTGATTCTGGGAGATTTAGAGGATGAAATGAACTTCCGCTCAGACCAAGTAAGTATAAACTCGTCCCTCTTGTATTTCCATTCACCATTTATGCATTTCTTTTAGTTTTGTGGGGGGTGCGCTCTCCTAAAAAAGGGTGGACCTACGTGTATGCGGGTTGTCTAAGGGCAACTTGCGTATGCCCAAGGGCAGAAAATGATCTGTCCTCTTTCATACATGACTATGTCCAAAACAACTCGTATACACCCTCAATAACATAGAAAAAATGAATATGCAAGAGCTAACTCCCCCCTTGAACTTGTCATGGAACATGATGTATATCCAGACTCCACTAGAAAGAGAGGGAGCATGAGGGTATTAACATCTTGGTCGATGAAGACCCTACTGGTATCACTGCATTGAAACAATGTGGGTTATGGAAGTTCTACCATTGTCCATTCATGAGGGCACAACCCAGGCTGTTGAATG
Source organism: Picea engelmannii (assembly GCA_009831015.1). Classification (NCBI taxonomy): domain Eukaryota; kingdom Viridiplantae; phylum Streptophyta; class Pinopsida; order Pinales; family Pinaceae; genus Picea; species Picea engelmannii. The sequence goes on along the minus strand of ML776752.1, from coordinate 2,839,487 downwards.
CCTTGGTTTGTTATTATCACCCTGACGTAGAGGTGTTTATGCTCGAGGGGCAATCGCTGACTCCAAGGACTAAGGATATTTAATTCTTGACTTACCTCTTGAGGAGAGGGGAACCAGTCAACTTGCATGCATTTACCCCCAGGCCTTACACCATCTCTGAACTAATCGAAATGCATGGCGATCGACAGTGAGAAAGTAGAAACTCAGGTGTCGACTCAAAATATCACCAACCTATCACTAAAGGTGATAGTTTTTCTTATTGGGTGGATCACTCAATTTGCAGCCTTAAATTAGGCCTCCTCAGCACACATGTATTGTGCAATGTAGTGCCTAAATGAACAAGTATTCGACTAGAGCATGACCATGCTTGACTGCATGAAGAGACAACTCAAAGAGTGTCGAGGGTAGAGTAACAAGAACTTCGGGTTTGGTACAACCTTGTGCTCGTTCTTATTTGAGAGGGTACTCAACATGATAACACAAGAGGTAGTATGGGGGCATGTGGCCTCCTTCCTGACAGTGTGTAGGTGGGAAACATTGCTACCATGACAGGGGGGAGGAAGGACCATAGAGGCCTTCAATGATAAATTTTTCCACTAGTGGGCACGATAGATTCTGACAATATATGACTAACCCTATGCTGGAATCAACTTTTCCAGGGATCCTGACATGCCTGTACCTCCAGGAGAGGTGTGAGGAGAGATAGGTATGTTTTCTTTTAATTTTCAATTTTTAATTTTTAAGTTTATTTTTTATATATATCATTTTTTATGTGTATCATAGTATCTGACAACTATGTATCTATTATGTACAGATGTGGGACTAGTGCATCCGACAAACTTCTCGAGGACCGAACGACGTCCTCGACCAGAGCCAGTACCAATAGCAGCTATCGGACCAGCAACAGTAGCAAGGGGACCTCCAACCAAAGAGGCTAAGACATTTTTGAGACGAGTGGAGGAGAACCTCATTGCGCTCACTCTTTCAGTTCCCATGGCCAAGATCGAGGATCTCCCGCCATCGATGAAGCCTCACATAGTTTGGGTGTCTCAAACCTAGGTCTAACTCTTCTGGCATTTGGAAAACATCTATGTTCACTATGACAGGGCCAACATGTCCTGTGCTTAGCTAGGGTGGACCACTTATGTACCGAGGGAACTTTCATATATTTTTTTATGGCATAAGCCCCGTGATGTATGCCATACATATATTTTTTAGGCATTCAAACCCACCGATGTACTCTCACACTTATGGATATATATATATATATATATATGTCTGATGGAACACATTTTTACAAATGTATGTACATGTGTATGTGTGTGCTTCTTTTTATGTGTGTGCAATATGCCAGTATAATACTTGATTAGCTAGAGTATCTGTCATTTGATTTAATCTCCTAGGAACATGGATATACATAATGTAATCAAAACAATGTTCTAAGAGACATGCCCTAAGGAATCGTCGATGTAAAGTAGGATCATAAACATGGTAAACCCCATTTAACTGGGAGACAACCAGTTGTGCATCTAAGTAGACCCAGAGGTGAGAGATACCCTAGGAAAAAGAGTCATGAAGGAACTCTATCACTGTGTTGTACTTGGTGACATTCTTTGTGGCGTCACCTAGATAGATAGCTCTAGAATATAGCAATTGGCCTTGAGGCATGGAAATCAGCCAAGCTACGGAAGCAAGCCTCTGAGTGTATCGGCTAGCGCCATTCACAAATCCAACAAAAATCTTCGATTCACTTGACATCTTCCACAATGAAAAATATGACATAAATAACGACACCTCCATAAAACAAAAATATAAAAATTAAAATGTATAAGACCTATAAATATGTAAAAGAAGTAACCCAGAAGACCAACCTACGAGTAATACGTCTTGAGGTAGAGCCCATTTATAGGCTCTACCAAATCATTTCCCTCAAATTCAACCAAATGATAAGCACCCTTCTTTAAGACCTCTTTCACAATGAAAGGTTTGAACCACATGGGTTTGACCTTGCCCACCCCTAGGGGATTCTTATCTTGGTCATAGACCAGGACAAGGTCACCTTCAGAGAAAATCTGAGGATGAACGGATATATCATATTGACACTTGACTCATTTCTTGTGAGCCTCAATGGTCAAGGTTGCATCACGATGTTGCTAATCGAGCTAATCGAGATATAATAAGCGTTCCTCAAGCAGTGAAGTGCCTGACAATAACTCTACTACCAACTTTAGAGATGGGATCTCACACTTTATTGGCAAGACTGCTTCCAACCTGTAAACAAGTTGAAAAGGTGAGAAACTAGTGGCAGTCTTTACAGACGTTCGGTAGGCCCACAATTCTGAGTACAACATCAAATGCCAATTTGACATGGCAGAATGGATCGTTCGATGCAGAATAGTCTTGAGGGACTTATTCACAGCTTCCACTTGACCATTCACTTGTGGGTAGTAGGGCGATGAATGCTCTTTCCTCAACCCAAGATTTGATGACACAGACATCATTTTGTTATGAAAGTGAATCCATGGCCAGTGAAAATATCCTTCGGGATGTCGAACCTTGCTATTATCTGGTTAAAAAGAAAGAGATCTGTTGTCTCTCCATCATTATTAAATGTTGGCATAGCTTCGACCCACTTTGTAAAGTATTCTACACCTACTATGATATAACGATGCCCCTTGGCTAAAGTTGGGTGGTATGTAGTAAAATCAATTCCCCACTTGGTGAAGTGACCAACAATAATGATGGGAAACATGAGAGTGGGGTGTGCCCTCATCTTCCTAGAGAAGATCTTACACGGGTGGCATTTATTGACCGATTCAATGCAATCCTTGATTAATGTCAATCAAAATTACCTGACTTGTAGAATCTTTTGGGTTGTTTCCAACCCAGAAAAATTACCACCACATGCTCCAGTGTGGCAGTCGTTAAGAATGAGATTCACTTCTTCGAGAATGGGGCACCGATGGAGGATAAAATCTACACCTCGACAATACAAAGTGTCATCGAGTATGACATAGTTTTTTGCCTGATGGTGTATACATTGATGCTCATTGTGAGAAGCACAGGCGGGGCACTTAAAAGTCTTGAGATAGACTAGTATATCTCCATACCAGGGGTTCGAAGATGAAATCAGAAAAAGATCTCCTTTAATCGGTGATTCTTTGGGCGTAACATTACCTGATTCGAGCAAAAGTTCCAAGATAAGTTCTGCAAGGATCAATGACTTTTTGGATTTCACAGAAACAAAATCCAAGTCAAATTCCTAGAGGATAACAATCCATGTAATGACTTTTTCATCAATGACGCATCGTGTCAACACGTATTGAAACATATTCACAATGGAAACGATGGTGGTCTTATGAAGAAGAATATAATGACAGAACCACTAGACAACATGCATTGCAACCAACGCAAGCTTCTCGACATGGGATTAGTTGCTGTAATGTCCCCATTTTGGGACATTATAACTTTACAGAGTGCTATGCTTATCAGAGTAGCCAGATAGGTGTGACAGAGAGTTTGGGAGATATTGAGGGGTTTTATTGGGCCTGACTTGCATCGTTCAACATCATGAGCCATTCCACACAGCTTGGTTTTGGTTTCGTTGCATTTCGACGATTTCCATAATTTTGAGTTATTATGGGTCATATCTTAATTAATTTCACTAAGAAGGTCATAATGGGCATATTACTTGGAGAAACCTCTTAGTGCAATAGCTCATCAGAATCGAGAAGAAGAGCACTACAGGATAAGATGATGAGAAGTGACTTTCAGTGGCTAGAGAAGCCATAAGGATGGATAAATCACTTTTTAGAGGTAAAATGATTAATTAATTAGTTAATTAAGTGATTTAATCAAGGAATAATAAAATAAAGTAAAAGTCACTTGGAGGGAAAAGGTCAACAACAAATTAGGGTTTCAGTAGTGAATTAGGGTTTTTGGAAATCTATAAGAGAAGAGTCAACGACCTAGTTCATCATTATGCAGATTATGATTTATCATTGACGAGAAGAGGCGCATCTTAGGAGAGATAGTTCAGTGTATTCCAGGAGGAAGACACCAGTTGGCTGATTTCGGTGTTGAAAGACACACCCTAGTCACCAAGAAGATCATCCAGGTCTTCCATCATTCTTCATTGATTCCGCAGTGCTCCCATATTCTCGGTATTATATTTTAGTTGCTTATTTGTATTCCGGCTAAGATCCTTTTGTCTTTTGATCTAGCTGAGTGTTGTTATTTTATTCGGCCGCAGTTTCTTATTTATATTTTGGCTAAGACCCTTTGTATGTTGATCTAGTTGAGTATTGTCAGTTATTCAGCTGCATTCGGCCATTTTGTAATCCACAGAGATATCATAATACAAACTTTGCAGTCCTTTGTCACGTTTATTATTTGTATGATCATTTATATGCTCTAAACCTTTGATCCTACACACACATTAACAGTGTTTCCTAGACTAGCCAAGTCACGAACATTACAGTGGTTTCAAAGCTCTAGTCCTGCCAGCCTGTGACTAAAGTCGATGAGTTCAGTGGGTGACCTAGAAGGTAGAGAGGATGCTAGGAGAAAAATATGAGCGACTAGAGGGCAATGGTAAGGCCCCCATGGAACCAGAGGCAGCCTTCATGCAGGTTATCAGTGATATGTTATCTAGTCAGCAGACCATGTCTCAGTCCTTGGCTCAGGTGGATGATAGATTGGCTATGGTGGGCATTTTAGGCACACAAGCCCCACATGCAGCACATGGGAACTCAGGGGCAGGCAGTAGACACCAGACACCTACTCGCACATACACATCTTCAAGTAGGATTCCTAGACCATGGTTCCCTATCTTTTAGAGGGCACCACCAGCAATAGCACAATAGTTGTTAGCACACGGGTTGCCCACTCAGGCAGAAGACTTTGCAGAGTACAAGAGGGAGTATCCAGCGTTGGGTCTTGACTTTCATCATGACATGACACTGGTGGAGTACTGTGGACTTAGGGGCATGGACCATCCCAGAGAACCTCAGAGAGGAGGACAACAACAACAACAGGGGAATAACATAGATTTCATTCTGAAAGTTAATAAATTCACCATACCTTCTTTTGACGGATCGTCCAAATGCACTACCAGAGCTGGGGTACAAAAGTTAGACATGTACTACAAGCTCAACCAAATGATCTAGACAGAGGCTAGTGAGTCTTGCGGATTTGAGGGATAGTTGGATGGACAGGATGATAGTGCATGTCCTTCATCTTCCCCATTAGGAAATGTTGAGAATTCAACACTTCAGCATACTGGTGACACCTGTGAGGATTGATATGTGTTGAGACTTAGACATGATGAGATTAGGAGGTTGGATGACCTACCTATGGGTGTAGACATGGATTCTAGGAAGTCATGTATGGAGGATGATGAGCTTCCTATGATGACCGAGCCACATTTTTCATCTTCTCAGTCATATATGCTAGCCATAACACATGAGGATATCAGTGGCATTCCTGATATGGTAGAGGAGCCTTGTGTGGGGATTGTACACAAGGGACATATAGATCAGCAAACCCAAGAGGAGAGGTATGGATTGGATATAGTTGATCTTACACATACCTATCAGTATGAGGAGAGTGAGTCACCACTCTTGGAGATTCCATTGATGGAGCAGGTTGTGGAGACCGACAGGTTGTTGGGACACTTACTCCCAGGATCGATCTACAGTGATGATGATACACTCCTTATTGGTTGGGATGACCATAGCATGTGTATGAACACATCTGTATGGGATCCAGGTGCAGATGATATTAGTAGGGTGAGCGCATAGGAGGATACAACTACCCATACAAGATACAATGCAATTCATATGGGGGTAGTAGTTGGTGATGATGTGCAATGGCCTACAGGAGGAATCAGTAGCATAGTGGACAGTGGGTAGTTCAGTGCCTTATCTTTTGAGGAGTGTGTTGTTGGGGATTCCATTGTTGACACTATCAATGAGGGGCATGAGGTAGAACCTCAACATGACTGTGATTAGGAGTCATGACACTAGACGGGACAATTGAGAGTCAATGAGAACATGATCATGGTAGCCACTCGATGCATTGATGATACACATGCATTGGTGGCAGGTTATTGTTGGAGGGCCCCGATGGCATAGGATAGTTCAGATGGGGGACTTGTCATTGATGACTTTCATACACTCAGGGAGAGACTGATTGTGATGAGGGCCGACTACCAACAATTGTTGAGGGATAGGGATTACCTATTGGAGGTTGGCAAGATGTATCACAGGGCACTGAGGGAGCAGGAGGTTGAGGTGGATCGAATCACTCACGAGTTGGTGAGCACATGGAGATTCTCGGAAGGCACACAGACAACCCTTCAAGAATCAAAGTCCAAATCAAAGGAGCTCCTTGAGGAAATTAGACAGAGATCCACTACATCTATTTCAATAGAGAGTCAGATAAATCCCTCAACCACATTGCGAGAGGATGTTGGTGGTTTAGTAGTGGAGCACCAGTTGAGGGAGGAGCATGAAGAGTACCCAGGATCATTGATGAGTATGGAGAGATATGATCCATAGGTACATGAGGATGTTCATAGGTCACAGGGACCACCCTTCACAAGGGGTGTTGAGATAATTGAGCACACACGTACACATGAGGATTCCAGAGCCAAGGGAAGTTATGAGGACACTTCCATTTGTGTTCCAGGATTGGTTGACCTTCATGTAGAGGATGACCCCGTAGTACACCCAGGATCCAGGATGTTGCAGGTGTATACAAGAGATCACATGAGTATGCAGGGGCACACAGTGATGAGTGGTAGTTCACAGAGACATGCAGAGTTGTATAGTGGGATTCAGGGGGACGCACTAGATTGCAAGGAGGAGATGTACTTAGTAGAGCATGGAGATTCCTCTCCCTTGCAACAATATATAGATCTAGGAGATCAGCTTAACTGTAGAAGTAGTTGTGTGAGTGATGATGGATTGAGAATGATTGACCTGCGGTTGGTGGAGGTACCTACCATTGTACCCGATGGTTGGTGTTCAGTGATGAGTACATGCAACTATTTACCATGGGTGCCAATGGATGAGCTTTTGGTTAAGTCCTTTGGATTGACCAAAACATATGATACTTTTCAGTCCCACATTTGGTTATAGATATTTATGATAGACTTTCCCAACACTTTCATCATTGACAACAACACAGGGGGAGCTAGATAGTGGCAGGGGACATGGAGAGTTGGTAGGCCGAGACCACTTGATAGGAGTGTCTCGATTGCATTCATCAGGATAGGGGTGGATCATTAGGGGCAGATAGTTGAGGCCATGGGCATGATGGGGAGTATCCTAGGCCATGGGACAAAGGATATCTCAAAGGTTTCTACATAGTCAGACTCTCATTGGGATGAGGGTGGAGTGCTTTTGACAGTTACCAATAGGGAACACCAACAGTTAGTGGGGATTGGAAGTGATGAACTTCCAAATTTGACATGGGATCCGGGAATCCATTTGGTCAATAGTTTGTTTCATATTATGAGGATCCAGTAGTGGAGGGTCCAGTATGGATACTTTGAGCAGACAATCATGATCAAAGTAGAGAAGCATCGACATGATGGTCCTTATCAGAGACTAGCATGGGACCCTGGGATTACAAGACCGGACATTTCATTGACTGATGGAGAAGAACAAACGTTTGCAGGGGGGAGTCACTTTGATTTTCCATTGAGTTTCAGTATTGGGGAGAGTACGTCACTGATTGGTGATTCTTTGAGGTCTTGTAGTACCTCACTATGGCAGTAGCATGTTCATTCGGTGGGGGTCGTTTTGAGTTTGGTATGGTTTGGTAGGATAGACCCATTTTGGGTTGAGGCCTTGTGTTATTTGCAGGAGACTCATGGTGTTGATATGTTATAGAACTATACTCCACATGGCATTGTAGTTGACATTCTGATATGGGATCCAGGGATTAGAGTGCTTGGTAGTTCAACATTTGATGGAGTTGAGTTTCAAGTAGAGTCATTACTGAGGGAGTTGACTGAGATTCCTTGGCCATTGATCATTCTACTCATCCGGAGCATGTGGGTGTCATGCGTGGTGAGCACTTGGATATACAACATCTTGAGGGGAGTCTACCTTATGTCACACAATTGGATTTGGGACATCAGTATCATATGTAGTTGGATTCAGTTATTTCTTGAGGACAAGCAATATTTTGGCAGGGAGGACTGTAATGTCCCCATTTTGGGACATTATAACTTTACAGAGTTCTATGCCTACCAAAGTAGCCAAATAGGGGTGACAGAGAGTTCGGGAGATATTGAGGAGTTTTATTGGGACCTATTTGCATCGTTCATCATCATGATCCATTCCGCACATCTTGGTTTTGGTTTCGTTGCATTCTGATGATTTCCATAATTTTGAGTTATTATGGGTCATATCTTAATTAATTTCACTAAGAAGGTCATAATGGGCATATTAATTGGACAAAACCTCTTAGTGTAATAGCTCATCGGAATCGGGAAGAAGAGCACTACAGGATAAGATGATGAGAAGTGACTTTCAGTGGCCGGAGAAGCCATAAGGATGGATAAATCACTTTTTAGAGGTAAAGTGATTAATTAATTAATTAATTAAGTGATTTAATCAAGTTATAATAAAATAAAGTAAAAGTCACTTGGAGGGAAAAGGTCAACAACGAATTAGGGTTTCAGCAGTGAATTAGGGTTTGGGAAATCTATAAGAGAAGAGTCAGCAACCTAATTCATCATTATGAAGATTATGACTTGTCATTGAGGAGAAGAGGCGCATCTCAGGAGACATAGTTCAGTGTCTTCCAGGAGGAAGACACCAGTTGGCTGATTTCGGTGTTGAAAGACACACCCTAGTCACTGGGAAGATCATACAGGTCTTCCATCATTCTTCATTGATTCCGTAGTGCTCCCATATTTCGAGTATTATCTTTTAGTTGCTTATTTGTATTTCGGCTAAGATCCTTTTGTCTTTTGATCTAGCCGAGTGTTGTTATTTTATTCAGCCGCAGTTTCTTATTTATATTCCGGCTAAGACCCTTTGTATGTTGATCTAGTCGAGTATTGTTAGTTATTTAGCCGCATTTGGCCATTTTGTAATCCACAGAGATATCATAATACAAACTTTGCAGTCCTTTGTTGCGTTTATTATTTGTATGATCATTTATATGGTGTAAACCTTTGGTCCTACACACACATTAGCATCTTTTCCTACACTATCCAGGTCAGGAACATTATAGTGGTATTAGAGCTTTAGTCCTACCAGCTTGTGACTATGCACGAGGGAGGAAATTGAACTATTTCCTCAACCTTCAAAGGATCGACCATGATCCTTATTGTCGAAACTATGAAACCTAGAAGATGACTCGACGTCACAGAGAAACTGCACTTGTTAGGATTCAAGAGAATATGATAGTAGTGACATCATTCAAAGATTAGTCGAAGGTGTTCAGGATGACCATCTCTCTTACGATATCGTGATGCTAAATCATCGAGATAGGCCTAGACTATATGTCTAAGGTTGTGGAAGACAAAAGGCATGGCCCACTGAAAAGTGGCTCCAACATTCTTCAAGCCAAAAGGAATCTTACGATAAGAAAATCTGCCCCACAAATAGATAAAAGTTGTTTTATGCTGGTGTTCGGGTTTGATCTGTATCTGGTTGTATCTTGAAAATCCATCCATGAAAGAAAAGACCTCACATCTTTCGCATTCATCGACAATCTAGTCAATGAATGGGGTGGGGAAATTATCTTTTGGACAGGCCTTGTTCAAATCATAGAAGTACATACACACGCGAATCGTACCTTGATTTTTTTTGACCGGAATAGGATTTAACACCCATTGATTCCACTGAATGGGGTAGATGAAACCGGCTTTAAGTTGTTTCTCTACTTCAACCTTAATAGTTGTTACTTTCCGAGGATTCACTAGATGAAGCTTTTGTTGGACCGGCTTGGCATCAGGATCAGTCGTTATATCATGTTCAATGATTCTTGGATTGATGCCTAGAATTTCCTCGTAAGACCAAGAAAAAACATCGCAAAATTCCTTAAATAAATCTGTGTAGATTTGAATCTCCTCGGAGGAACACTCCACTTCGACGAAGACATTCTCCACGACACCAAAGGTTCTTGAGATGTCAATAGGTATCATTTCAGCGATAGTTTCCATATTACTCTCGGCGTAAACTGTGTGCGTAGATAGAGGATTAATAGGACAAGACCTATCTCCAGTCATAGTCAACATGAATTCACCTGTCTCTAATATTCTTAACTGTGGGAGGAAATAAGATCTATGATGGAGATCATCCCAGGGTTTGTCCGGACTTGTCAATGACTCTTTAATCACCTCGTCAAAGGGAAATACCAAGTCTAAATAATTGGTAGTGGCGAGGGAAACTTGAGCCCAAATAGGTTCAAGAACTGGATCTAACTCCTGTGTGGGAGTCAAATCGGGGTTGGCCGAACCTTGCTGGACAATACTGTATGCAACTTCTTCCATGGAAAAGGGAATGGCCATGCTAGGATCCTGTGTCCCTTCCATCGAAGCCGATGGGGAAGGAAGAGTCCACAAATCATTAAAGTAAGTCATACAGAATGATGACACTTGAAATATTTTAGCCCTAGGCTGGTTGGGGGAAGTCAATATCATCTTGACATTGCTAAAGGAAGGCTAGTAATCGAAAGTGCCCATCAAAGTTGGGCACAAAACAACCCCCACATTGATGACGCCGGGATGAGGGTTATCAATCATCGGGACCGTGGATGCCCCTGATGATGGGTTAAGCATGGATAAGGACAATTGGTCAATGGTTACGATTCAGCCCTCATGTGGAAACAATAAGAGCCAAAAAACTGTAGCAAGCACTGCATGCATTGCATAGGTCCAAATCCTTCCTAACAAAAGGTTTTAGTCGAGATGTGCATCAACCACTTCAACTTTGACGCACATGGTCTTCCCTCCTAAATAGACGATGAAAGAAGGGATGATTCCATGTGGTCTGAAAGAATGGACGTCGAAAGCAGTAAGAAAAGTAGGTGACAGAGAAAAAATGGGTTGGCCAATGGCCTTCCAACACGCCAACAACATCACTCAAGTTGAGTCACCCTCATCAACCATCGTTCGGAAAATATTCTGAGTAAAATATTTTGTGGGGTGAGCCACTACTATCTGAAACGCCACATGGTAAGGGAGACGAGGTTTCAATTTGGTCGTATCAAGCACGATCATTCATGGATTATAGGTCTCAGCAGATCCCAAAGTGGACAACAAAGCCTTTCTCTGTGAAGGGCAGCTCTGGAGGACCTCCAAAGAAGACATTGCACAAGGGGCTTGTGACAAATCATCCACCACAAAGTAATTTTGGGTGGCCCTTGAGTTTGGATTATGCACATCTTTCTTGAACACCCCTTTCAGGATGTGTTTCATTGTTTCACCCATCATCTTCTCAATATAGAGAGGAACAGACAGGTTTACGGCTTCCTTACCCTTTTCAGCAGTTTCTGGCATTCCTTAATCATGTGTGCTAGTTTCTATGTAAGAATCACCTTTCATCATATAAACATTCATGGCCGAGGGATTACTATAAAACGGAGGGGGTCCCTGACTGCCCCCATCCATTCTCGAAGAGGCTTCAATCATAATTTTCCCATGTGGAAATGGGTTCATTAACAAAGTAGGCTGATGTTGTGCCAATAACTTCTAGGCCTCTGAAAGCCGAGGGCACAGGTGATTCGGATGGTCTTTCGTGCAAAGGTTACATGGATACTTCAAATTTATCTTCTCTGTGTTGCCCTACCTATCATTATTGGTGGGTTTCTTATCCCCCTTACCCTTCTGGTTTCACTATTTTTTCTTTCCGTCAGGATGTTGGTTGGCCTTTAGGTTCGTTGAATGCACACTGTGTACGTCTGACATTTGGGTACAGGGAGCAACCGAACTAGATGTCGGGTTGGCCTCTATCTACTGTATCGACAATTGTTGCAATTCATTTGACATCCGATCAGTGGGATTTGCTTATGCTGAACCAACTATACAATTGGCATGTGGTCGAGACTTGTTTCTGGACTTATCAAGGATGGAGAAGGCGCATCTGGAAAAATCTCATAGAGTAAACAAGAATGACAGTATATTAGTTCAAGATGTTGTGCTCTCATTTTCGCCTCCTCCTCTGAAAACACTCCCAGCAATGTAACGTCCTTGGATAACTGAGGTACCAAAGACTTAAGGAATCACTCCAGAAGGAAATATGGTGGGACCTATACTTTTATCAAACTCTTTCGACGTCACCATTCTCGGATGTGATCTGAGATATGATTGGCCTTCTTCTTCTCAAAGTTGGATAGCAATTTGGTGCCGGCATCGTATCTCACAGGCAGTTGAAAATGGTTTAGGAAAACCATTTCCAAATTGCTAAAGTAAGAGTATATTGAGTGGTCGATCTCGATGTATCAATTCATGTCACGTCCAATGAGAGTGTGTTGAAACAGACACAACTATATGGAGTCATCTCGCAGTGAGTTCGATGAGCACCATAGGTGGAAAGTTGTTATGTGATCACACAGATCTTCACCAGGATTACCTTCAAACTTTGGAATGTCCGAGCGAAACTAAGTCGGCATGGGAGGCCAACATGGATCATGAGAAATTGGTTCGTTAAGTAACCTTGAAAAGTATGGAAAATATAACGTTGCCAAAAATGGTAGATTGGGTTGTTGACTATGTATAGGAAGAAAGGAACATGGAGTTTGACTTGCACCAGGATGCCAGGAAAAGTTGGGATGCTGACCAGGGTTCTGGTAAATACCGTGGCCTTGGCCAGCGTACAAATACTGTGTTTGTTGGGACATCATCAGTTGATTCCCATAATTAGACATTGAGGGCTGGGCAGGGATTGATCCCTGCATTATGTTCCAAATATTCTGGAAAGGGTTTCCGACTTGTCGATCCGACGGGCATAGGTACTGAGTCTTGCCTAGGGTTCCATTGACCATGGAATGGGTTTCCCTTGGCCAAAATCCCTAACAAGGGAGCTTCTCCCTACCATATATTCTAGATTCCTTATGAGGAGAAGACTCCTATGTTTTCCCCTTGTGTAGGAATAATGCCCTGAACAAGATTTCGTTGTCCAAAACCAGGGTTGCCCCCAACTGAGATGGCAACTGACAAGAAAGAATTATTACCAAACGTGCCAAAACAAGAGAATGAAATTAAACCCACTAGCGTGGTGTAGGAAGAAGGTCCTATACTACCTGCTCCAAATAAGATATAGTTTATGTTCGGCCCGACGGGTTGCTAAGGATAAACATCGAGCAAGGGGGACGAAGGAGGTATATGACCCCCGCCGTAAGGGATAGTGTTATAGGGGGTTGAGGTGCCCCCCATGGACCCTTTCAAAGGATTGTTTGAGGTCCTTGCCCCTAGACTAACGGTCTGTAGGGTGGAGTAGGTGAGGACAGAGTTTGTATCAAAGCCAGGCATCTCGTATGAAAATCGAGGGCCTGTCATACTTTGTGTGAATGAAGTAGTGATTGTTGCCATAGACAAAATTAGACCACTTCCCAAAGCAGAGGTGGTCAAGAACATTGTGGTTCATACTGATGAAGGTGGGTTAGGATGCAGAATGCCCCTAGTGGTGGCAGTCGTTGAGGGAGTGTGAGGACTCCCTAACGAAGTAGCAACATTTTCTTCCGTAGCTGCTTGCAAGACTATCTGAAACTCGTGATGTGTTACACTTGGAAGGACAACTTGTATGAAAAGTGGCACTGAAAAGTCAATGATCAGAGGGTTAAATGGCCCGAGAGATCCCACTCCAAGGTCATAAATGGTCAGTTCCTCCAGATTCAAGTTTTCTCCTCTCGGAGTTGGCTCGGGCATAGTTTCCTACAACCTGGTCACTTCAAATGACCCTTGCTAGTCAAGTATTCCCCGTAATGGTGGTGGTGGTGGATCCAAAGTAACTGGCGGCAGGCCTTGAAGCCTTTGTGACCGACGAAGCTCTTGATCTTCCACTTTGTGACAATATCAATGACACAGTAAGGATTTTACTAACATTTGAAGACAAGCACTTACTAGAAAAGTTCCTAGAAGATAAACCAAGCAAAACACTATCTAGTTGGAAGACCAGTTACTCCAACCAACACTAGAGAAACTTACCGTTGCAAGTTCAACTCAAACACGGAAGCACCCTCCAAGTATACTCTGCAAAGTGTGGCCCGACATTTGCCCTAGGTACCGCAGTATACCCCCACAATCACCTATGTAAATCTATAGAATAAAGGAAACTAAGTTGCCATCTTGCAAACAGCCACTTGGCAGGTATAGTCGATAGTCGGGTGGACTGCAACGAGTAGGGTAACAAGCTCGAAACCTACCAAGGGTATCGAAAGAAAGTGGCCTGGAAGAAAACTAAGGATCCCGAATGGATTTGGGGTCCACGAAGCTTCATAGGAAAATGAAACCAACAGTATCCATCGAAAAGTCCTCAATATGCGTTCCCCACTACGTTTGGTCCAACTTTGGAGGGGTTGTCTCCACTACCTTTCTGTACACAACATCGTGTTTAGCCCCTGTGTTAGAGGGTGGTCCAGGATAACTTTCACATTTGCTAGACTTTTTACACTCCCTAGCTCTAACCCCAATTTTTTTTTATAATCCTTGAAGAGTTTCCTCTCCAACCTAATTCAAGGCTCTAGCCTAAACTAGTTGATTGACCCTACAAACATAAAGTCTAGATGATTTTAATTAGCATTTATTTTAAATGGCTTGTTTTAACTCAAGGAAATGGTAGTGAAACTAGTGATGTGTATGGGAGACGAAGAAGGAGAAATAAATGAAACTGAAAGCAAAATTACTTCTAGTTGACAATAAAGATTTGCAACTAACTCTTTAACCAACTTTTCGTAACGAACTTTTTCTAAGATATTTTAAAGGAAAACCTAAAATGAAATTTCGCTTGACTACGAGCTACTTAATGTTCTAAGAAATCAGTAAATAACTTAAGAAAAGAACTATTTTTCCTAACAAACACAATAACTAACCCAACTACTTAACCAAACTAAGAAATCAAATTTTTTTCTGTATTTTTCTTTATGCTTCAAACAAGAAACTTGAAATAAATTCCTTTTCTTTTTTTTTAAAGCAAGCAAAAGGGGAAAATGTGAAAAACAAGACAAGACTGAAAACTGACCTCTAGCCCACTGCGGATCGTAGGGAGTTACTAAAGACACCAAAAAGGTTGATCAACAACTCAAAGACTCACTTAAAACCTTTTCAAAGTAAACACAAGAAATATTTAAAAAGATAATCAAATTGACATCAAACCCATGCTTTGACTGTAAAAACAGAGACACTAGACTTAGTCAAGAAACCCTGATAAGTAAAACCTCAATCAGGGAAGAGATTGACTGGCTCTTCTTAAAAATAGCTTCTTAACACAGGTATTCTACTGATACTTAAGCAGCCTATGTATGTATGTAGGATGCCTATAAAGCAGGGTGCATATGTATGTGTGATGTACCACAGTAGGTCATGTACACCTCTGTAACTTCTCAAAAAAGAAAACAAACAGACATACTGACAAGGCATGGAGAACTGGTATGGCACCAACATGTGACCAGAATGCCTTAAAGACTTATCAGACTCAAAAATAAACTCAAAAGGTATAAAACTAATTAAACGCCCAAAAAATTCACTAAAACCCTAGAGGTTTCCCCAGTATTGTCGCCAGTTCTTCTAGAGTGGGAAAACACCCCTATGGACTACACTAGGGTTCAGAATGAAGGCGGATCACAAATGTCTAAAGTATCCTACTTTTATAACTACCCCAAACATACCCGAGACACATGTATGAAAGACAAAGTGAGAAGGCTCAGGTGACTGCACCTTTTACTCCGCGTCTGGTGTCGATCCTCTCGCTCTTGATAGCTCTGCTTACTGCAAGCCTCCTCCCAATGCTGACTTAAATTCACAAATAGATAAACAGGAAACTACAAACATACATCTCATATATAAATCATGGGTTAGATGTTAGAATAAAGCATAAATCAAATGAAAACATTTGACACATCATATTTCAGAACAACAAAAGTACTTTTATTGATGTCACAATGTTCACTTACAACAACGTCAACTACTGTTCCACGACCCTGGTCTGGCAACCTCTTCACCAAGATCCAAGTGCACCTCCACATATCTTTCTCCTCTCAACCTTCTTCTTAGGAAAAGGAATGGGCTTATGATGGAGGAAAAAGGGAAAAATGGGGAATTCTGATGTGATTCTCACAACAAGGTTGCAAATGCTTGGGGAAAGGAGGGGATGTGAAATGGGTATAGTTTCATTGTTCTTATGCATGGCTTAGGAATGATACCCCAAAACCTCCTTTTATATGGGAAAATGATGGTTATTCAGTTGGGTGATGGGCTATAGGTGGTGGATTAGTTGGGAAATTACCCAATCACCCGTAATCTCAACGAATTCCTTGCAACTTTTTAATTTTTGCAACTTTTGCAAGTATATGCGGGTTGTCATGGTGCAACTAGAATACATACGCGGGCTGTAGTGGTGCAGCAGGGCATGTACATCTTCAAAACAAGATTTTTTAAGAAGAGAAGGTGAGTGATGGCTTGGAAAAAATAGCAATTACGAGGGCCAAATGCCAGGTATGCATGTATGGATCAATTTAGGGTTATAACAAGGAATAATTGTGGGGAGTGAAGGAAGAATTAGCGATCCTTCTAGTTCACAGCCCACAATTCACCAATGTCGTTGATCTCGATTGGACAAGAGATCAATGATCACGATTTAAAGGAGATTTGGGTGAGCACTTTTCCGATTGCAGGGACAGAGCTCTCAGATAAAGGGCAAGCACATTGGCAGGCCATAATTGCTGTGAACCGCCGATTGATAGACAAATTGATAATGGTAAGATCATGACCATAGAAACACCGAGGGAGATAACAGGGCCTATGTAAGTTTATTTGGGTTCAAGAAGGAGACCGAAGAGTCGATCTAACTACTTTATGTGAACGATCCTTGACCGGGAGGTCAAGCAGTCCTAAGGGAGAGTAGGGAGGGGGTCTACGTCAGTGGTTAAATACACCATTTTATCCTCCACTACCACACACTCACTCTACAAAGGAAGGATATGCAACATCATTAGTTCATATTGCAATGCGAGTAACACACACCTCTGGTGACATGATCCTTTATTTAAAATATTGGTTCTTGAGATTAGTGCTCCCTCCCGAGTTTTATTTACTATAGTCTCTATCAAGAAGCACAACAATTTCATGTTCATTATATCAAAAACATTATATTTATTCATTCGAACATATTTGATTCTTTGTTATCTCATGTGTTTTGATATTGAATCTATTAGAAATAAAGGGATGTGCTCGTTATTCTTCCCGAGAAAAAAAGAGTAATTTTCCCAGATTTCTGAGCCTGGACAATTCCTCTAACACTAATCATAGTGCCACCTTGAGAGAATGAGTCTTCCCTAGGGAATTCATATCCCTTATTGTTGAACCTAGGCCATTCAACTAATTGGGACTTTTTATGGCACTAATCACAATTTAACCTAGAGAGAATGAGACTGCCCTAGGGAATAACTGTCCGGACCATTTCCTATGGAAATGAATCTCCCGCACCAACCTCCAAAACATACCATTCTTTGAAACTTCTCACAACTATAAACTTCAAAAGAATGATTTCTTGGTGAGGTGGACCATTCTACTTGAACACTACTCAGAGTGACTTCCAAGAACAATGATTTTCCTAGAACATTCCTCCTCACTGGCCATGAGGGAAATCACTGTCTATGGTACATAATTAATCTATTAGACCATTTTCCTTACAAAAATGATTATCCCATATGGACCATTTTCCAAACTGGAAATTGTGTGTCCATCAGAAATCCTCAACCACTTTCCAGACTAGAAAGAAACTTCCCAACCTGCACCATTTTCCGAACTGGAAAATGACTGACCATAGATCAATAACATACAAGTATTCCCTCCCATCTTGGAAGTAATATCTTCATTTTTCAATAAGGAATTCATTTCCATGAGCCCCAACTTGTCCCTTAAGTACGCAATATTTTCATCCTTGATAGAGTCTTTACCAAAATATCTATTATCTGCTCATTTGTGGGGATATACTAAAGAACTAATTCGTCCCTATGGATTTTATCATGGAGAATATAATTCTTGATATCAATGTGCTTTGATCTTTTATGGAACACTAGGTTCTATGAAATCTTCACATATCTCTGATCATCACAATATATCACGGTTGAATTCAACCAATGATCAAACAGTCCAGAAACCAACTTTCGAAGCCACACTACTTTCGTACAAGCATCACAAACTATAATATACTCTTCTTTTGCAGTGTGAGTGCAACAAAAGTATGTTTCCTTCTATCCCATAACATCACGGAAAATCTCAAACTGAAACATATCCAAGTAGCACTTCTTTTGTCATCTCTAGTCCATGCCCAATATGAATCAATAAATCCATGCAAATGCATATCATCATCCTATAAGGAAAATATTTGGCTGAGTATTTTCCAAATACATTAACGAGACAATCAATTTTCGACAAAGAGACGGGTCTATTGGATCAGAGTCTCTCAACTTCTTCAGATCTGTCATCATAGGAGTTTTCCATGGATTTGCAATCCATCATCCGGGACTTCTAAAGAACCATTTCAATATACTTCCTCTATCATAGGAAGTTTTCACCATACTTTTGTTGTACATGAGTGGATATGACAAAATTTTCTTGAATCCATCCCCGGTTTTCTTCCATATGCATACAAGAGTCTCTTTCTGCTATACCTAAAAACCTTGAGGTTTCTCTGCATATGACTCTTCTTCAATTACTCTATTGAGAAGAACAATATTTACATTCATATGATGTAAACACCAACCCATGGATACTGTAGGAGATATAATGGATCATGTAGAGGTATATCTAGTTAATAGAACAAGTTGCCATCCTAGTATTATCCCTCCTAATGCAAGAACCCTCTAACCCTGAGTCTCGCCTTATATCTATCAATGCTTAAGTATTTTTCACAATTTCTCACATAGATTTTTCTTCATCACAACTTCCTTCCATTCCTTCTTCTTGACTGCTTCTAGTGTTTTTAAAATGGTTCAATTGGTTTCTCTGAATTTTCTATTTTTCTTGGAATCTTCATTTTCTTCCTCATCATTAACTTAAATGTTGGAATCCATGGAATCTTGTATAGATTACATGCCCTTATTTCCTGAATGCTCCAGCCTTCCACCATAGGAACATAAATGTAGATGGACAACCAACGATATTCAAGGCTTCTTTTCAAAGAAGACTTCTTCTAGAGTCAAACTGAACATGTGTTTCTTATAATGGTAGATACTTCCAATGAAGAACATGGAAAAATACCTCATGGTATTCACATATTATTCAATGTATCATATCATTGGGGATTATCTCCCTCCTAATCCCAATTTCATGCATGAATGAACAATATGCATTCTCTTCTTTTGGAACTATGTGATAAGATCCTTCCATCTGAGAGAGTCCATGCTTCCACCTGTTTCATTTATATTTTCTTTCTACAAAGTGGTATAATCATGTTATGGTTTCCTTTTGATTTCCTACTTCCTTCAAGTTTGACTCCTCCGAGTGTCTTTAATTTTGTTTCTATCCGTTCTGATTATTTTCCATCTCGAAGTTCTACGATCCTTGTAAACTTCTTCTATGATAGATTCCACAAGGATTGTTCATCAAACATATTTCACAAGGGTACCTTCCTCGAACAAGAGCAACAAGAACAAATCTGAATATCTATCTAGAGGATATGTTAGTTCAACGTCTGAACAAGTACAATAAGTATCTATATCAATAGTATTCATTTGTAGTCGATTACTCATTCAACCTAGCAATAATAGAATCTTTCAAAGACTGCTTTCACAATTTGTAATGTAGTAACTATCACCTTTGATATACATAAATTTCAAACTTAACAATTTTATCAAACCTAGAACCTGAAGCCTTAACTGTTATGGAGGGTGCACTTGTTCTTCTGAATGCACTCAATCCAAGATTACATCTTGCACAATATCTTTAGTACTTTTCGTGCAAACACACTCATGTTTTTCTAGAGGACATAACTTAGATATCATATACAAGTGCATATCTTTGAAACCTTGTAGCATCGTCCAACTTGTCTTCCAATCTTAAACTAGATACCATCTTGACAAGAAGATATTATAAAATCAATTGGAAGATTCAATTATTAGAACAAGATAGAAACTATAAAATTTCAACTTTGACCACAAAATCAATTTGACTAGAATTCAACCTTTGACTTTGACTTTGACCAGTCAACATTTTACTTTGACTAGTTAAACTTTGACTTTGACTTTGACCAAAGATCCAAACCTAACATTTTTGCTGGTTGAGAATACCAAGAGATGCAATAGGATAGGGTACACTAGGATCTCAATTAATTAGGTCAAATGATTCATTATAAGTCCCTAAACATAATGGTTAGGGTTTGTTGCAACTACATAATCAGAAAATTTAGTTGTAGTTGTAACTAGTTCCATAATGCGCCTAGAAAATAACCTCCCAATCTATCTACCAGTGGTTAGACTGTATGAATATAGTTTGGGCCAATAACCTACTATAAATAAAGGGATGTGCTCATTTTTCCATAGACAATATAGCAATATTGTCACCCAACCATAGGCATAAAGGCCACCCCCTAGCACCCTAACCTTGGCAGACAAAATAATTATTGTAGCAGACCAATAGACAACCAAGGCTAGTGCACCTTTCTCCAAGGGTAGAGCACCAAGAAAGAATAACTAGAAACCAAGAAGAAATTCAAAACCAAAACCAAGAAAAAGTCCAAGCCAAAACCAAAATGCCAGTTGGAGCAGCTACAAGTATAGTTCCTATCCAAACTTGCACACCACCAGTCTTATGCAGTTGTGAGAGTGAAAAATGAGCTCTAGCACCCTCTACTTATACTTCTTTATCTCACTTGACTGGGTCGAGTTCTCTTACTGGAGGTTAATAAATAAATATTAAATATTCTCTTGAGCCAACTTGTCTCTTAGGGTTATTATACAATGTTTTAGGGTTCCTCTTACTTCCTAGAATATTCTAGTCTTGTCAAACATTACATGTCGAGGTTAATACCTCCCACAACTACCATAATATCAATAAAATCTACTCTTATGTATTTTCCATTCACCCTACTATGAAAGAGATATTTCCATGTAAAAGGGCCAACCCTACTAGATCATTCTAGTTTAATAGAAACATAATCAATAGTGTAGGTTGTCACTCCAGAGGAAAATGGTCACCATCATGTTTAAAATGTTTAATAACTTGATGAAAATAAAATTTTGAAATGAAGTAAAGTAAGATAAAAAAAAATTCAAATGGAACATAAACAATTCATTAAAAAATTTCACCCATATTGGGTTACGTCTCCGGGTCCCTTTTCAATCAGTGAGACCGCTCAATTAATGCTCAAGTGCCAAAGTTACAATGAATGGACTTACAGATACCAATTTTCTAAAGACACCCTTCAATTATGTCACTCAATCCTATAAAGAGTGGTCATTACTATATTCCTCACAAAATTATGAGAAAAATGAGTATAAAATCAACTATGTTATGAAGAGGAGCCTAAAGACACACTTTTTCATGCATAACAAGAGTATGTCTCATACATGACAAATTGAACTAAGATTTTTCATACATAGAACTTTTACACAAAATAGACATCACCATCAGATTCCTCTAAAATTCTGAGAAAAATGAGTATAAACACTCTATACTTTTCTCAAAGAACTCAATAACATGCAAAACGAGGCAAAATGATGCAATATGCACTTGGCACAAAATTATATGGCATACATTCCAATCCCAGAACACCAATACATGGTTCATACACTATTCAGAGCTAGGTTTAAATAGTCATGGGCAACCTAACCATGGCCCTATATACTCGAGCTACTTTGTTACACTTTAAATAATATATTTTTTAGTTGTTATAACAAACATAACTTATGGATTATTGGTAGGAACATCTTTGTTCAATCGTTGGAATATTATAGGAATATTCCCCTGAATATAATGGGTTTTATTCACCCAAGGAACCAATTTTATTCTCCCTTGGACATTATTGGCCAATCGAAGAGTGCCACTTGGCATTCTCTGGTTGGACCATCTATATGCACAATCTCCTTCCTGTGTCATCATTCTGCCACATCACTTCCCGGTCATTTCCACGTCAGCGTATGGATGTTTATTGTACCTATCACTTTCCACATCATCATATAGATTTCATTACATCAGTACGAATGACACATGGGACATTTTTATTGGTCCATGTGGGTAATTGAAAATGCAAAAAATGAGTGGCAAGTGGCAGCCTCCCGTATTACCACCTTTTCTTGTTGATCCCATCATGACATCATCCTATCAATTTTATGGATGGCCATGTGGGATCCTGTGGAACTACCCCATGGAAACCCCACCCTCATTTTTCCTATTTTTTTTTTAAGATAACATTCTCATACAACTTCTGCAGGCTCACATGGCACCCCTATTTTGCCTATTTTTTCCAAACATTAAATAGTGATAACATTCTCATATGATTCTCATTTGAGGAAATTTTTGTGTCGTTGGAAATATAGCATCGAGCTCTACCAAATGGATTCATTTTAAAAAGAATTTTAGAAGATAAATTTTTGAGCATTTTTGGATCCTCCTCGATCTCCTTGAGCATTCAGGATTTTCCTGGATCTATAAATTTCACCACTCTACTATATGTGGCTTGATATGGATTGATCTATTGAATAGATTAGTTCTAACTAACCATCCCATATATCCATCTCCTATTAATGATTGGCAATGGTTTACAATTCTTATATTTGTATTATGCTCAATGCATTTCCTTGGCATACATCAAATTGTAGTTGAAAACCATTGTCTTATCACTCCTCTTGATCCATATTCATGAATTTTGTGGCTTGAAACCCAACTAAGGAATATTTAAGAAATCCCATTGGTGTGGCACAATAAAAAAATTCAATGAATTGTTTGAGATATTTCCTAAGGCTTCTTATACAAAGATTCTCCCTACCACATCTGCATCAATATTCCCTCCACTATATCATTTAAAGAGACCGATAGTCCTTGTGGTTGTGTTGAGTAGCAAGTTTAATGCTATTTGGAAGGAATTGGTTCAATGGGGATTTGTTTAGGAAATTATATTTTTTTTTCTCTTTCCCACAATATTTTTCCTCATAATGTGGTTTATACCAACAACCTATCCTCGGTAAGAAACAAAACCCTTGTTATGAATCACATTTTCCACAATTGTTATATCCAAACACATTTTCTTCAGAGGGTGTATCCTTTGAGGAACCTCTCCTGTCTATTTATTTTCACACACTTGCCTCATTTTTTGTCTTTTCACAAGTCAACATGTGATGCATAGTTCTCCTTTCTTATCTCCAACTCATTCCAATTGCTCAACTAACTACATGATGTGAAAAAAATGGATTAATTTTTCATCTCAACAAGAATCACAAGAGCCCACCATAACTTAGAATTCATCTACGACATGTGAAGAGATGGTAATCATACGTACTAAGGGTTTTCCACACAATGAAGGCATAACAAACCTATGATATCAATAAGGAAACCCATTTCCCTATATCGATATACCCATAGTTCCTCTATTACATTTTACTCTTCTATGCATATGGAATCTTCAACATCAATCAGCTCTTTAGTTACATAATTATTCAATGAAGTCTATAGTATACCCCTTTATTTCTCAAATTCTCCATTATTTTCATGACATATCTAGATAATATTTTTCACATGCCTATTTTCATAATTAAATATCTCTCTCCACATGCATAGAAGCCTTGTTCTAGTACAACACTGCAACTTTGAGAGAAACCTATTTTCAACAATTACAACCACAAGTCACTAAACATGGGCAACTCCCCATCACAAAAGTTACATCAACCACTAAATTTACAACAATAATACAAATCTCCATATAGCTCCAACACTTCTTACAGATCAACACTCAACACTAGTCAGTATATAGCTCCAACTCTTCTTATAGATCAACACTCAACATTGATGGTTGTTTCTTGCAACATTTTTCCTATGCTAGATCCATTCCAAAAGACATAGTCTAACTCTTTTCTGCGATATTATATTTTTAATTGTGCCCGAAATCTCTTTAATTTTGAGAAATTGTTGGATTTACATATTCGAGTGGCTAAGTCTATATAATCCTAGTTTTTGAGGATTTTTTCAAGATGTCTAATCCATTTATACATTCAAAAAAACAATTTAAAAACCACAAATTATGACTTCTCACCAAACATTTAGACATCCTCATTCCAAAATGAAAAGCAAAGCAATGACACTTTTAATTTAAAATTGAGAGGATTTCATATGCCAAATGAGAGACATCTCAAAGACCACGCCTTTTCATAAGGGTGCACTACTCTATAAGCACTAGGCCTAATACCCTAGGTTATTCACGATATGTAAGAAAATAAAGACACGTTGACATAGACTCCATGGAAATTATATTGGTTAATTTTGACTTTGCGAAAAACTCTTTCTAATATGCATTTGTCTAATTAATGAAAAAACGCGATCTTGGTCCCAATCCTTGCGGACTTCAATCGAATCTCTATATTGATAATATCAATATTTAATTGAATGGATGGGAGACTTCCGATTATGTGGAGAGGCAGAACCATGACTAATCTTGTAGCAATTAGCTTTGACATGTCTAAGCTTGTTTCGTAACATAATTATACTAGATTTACTTTATCCATGACTTGACTTCACGTAGCAAATTACGACTGGTCAATAAAAGGAGACGCCCCAAAAGGTTTTATTTAACCTGAAAGGTTACTTCTCCCAAGTCGGTGTAGGATCAATTAAAGCAGGCCGGCATTACCAGATAAGATCGACGTCGACGTCACATAACCTTACATCACAAAGAACATTTTAGTTGAGAACACGTGACCAGTGTGAGATCCTTTTTAGTTGAGAACACAAGACCACGGTGAGATCGTTTTTAATCTAACCAATGCCGGGTTGCACTTTCTTGTTTAAGTGAGCATATTGGTGGCTTCACTTGTACAAGTGAGACCAAGCTGCTCCATAATCACTTTGGACACGATGTTGGCGCAGGAACCACCATCAATTAAGCTACTTTTTCCATGATTCTCATAGAAACATAGGAGGGAGGGTACCTAGGCTTAGGTAGGGTAGTTCCTAGCACATTTACTTCATTTTCAGAATGTTGATCCTCAAAATCAGCAGCATTTTGGATGGCATCTAATTATAATTATTGAGTACACAAACATTTCTTCTCTTCAAGTTTATGTCCTAATTGATGAAGAAGAAGAGGGTTATATGTCTCTAGTATTATATGCTAGTAGGAAGTTTGATGATTGCTATGGAGAAATGGTCAGCATTTCACATGTAGTTGGTGTTTTCATTAAACACATGGCAAAACCAGGTGAAGAACATGGAAATAGGTGCCTCAAACATAGAAGCACAAGTATCACCTACAGTGGTTGTAGTGATTTGGTATGTGGTTATGATTGAGTGAATGGTGTATGCATGTTCACCTACATGCACATTGTTCATGTAACTATGTGATCTATTCATGACTAGTCTATGTAACTGAGTGATAGATGTTATATATATACGAGAATACCCATAGAGGTGTGAGTCCAATGTGTAGTGAGTGTGTGAAAGAAAAAAGAAATATCAAGGTATTGTGTGTATGAGAAGAGAGGATGGTTGTATGTCTGGGTTGGCCATTATAATTCTCCCTTGAATAAAAAAATATTGATTAGCATTGTCTTGGTTTTTTCCCTCATTTATGTTATGCTCTGTTTTGCTTGCCTAAAACTTTTGTGGTTTACCCAGAAAAACATTCAAAATTAAATCTTTAAAAAAAAAATCAATCTTGAAAAACAATGATATCTCTTTGTGGTTTACCTAGAAAAACATTCCAAATTGAATCTTAAAAAAAAAAGTCAATCTTGAGGTAAATGCACTTTATCTTATGGGTACCCACAGAAATTACACCAATTTTGAAATTGTAACTTCTAAAATTAATGCCAAACACTTTATTAAAAAAAAAAACTAAATTAACCTTATTGTATAATTAGAGTATAAGGTGCTAATCTCATTCTAGCCCCATGATATCATCCTACTCCCACAACTATTGCTCCAATGTTAAAGGCTCGCATAACCATGTCAAAAATAAAATATTTAAAATAATTCATAAATTCACCTATAACTAGTGCTCCAATGTTGAAAGCTCACATAACCATCTCAAAATTAAAAATTAAAAAAATAAAATATTGATAATAATCCATAAGTTGACCTATAAGTATAAGTAAATGAAAAATTAAAAGCTATACAAACATATTAACAGTGCTATGAATATACTATATGGGTTTGTATGAACATAATAAACATTAGCACAGTTGTTAATTCGCTGTTGAAAACGCAGGTATTGGCTGAAAACCTGTGCCCCCAATATAAAACGTATGTGGTAATCCGTAATCCGTCTGTGGTAATATGAAATGTTTGGCTGCACGATTTAATCCTACTTAATCATTTAAACGTGGCATTTACATATCCTTACAGTAATTTTTTAATGTGATTAGGTAAATGTTAAAAAGTAAACATGTTAACAGATGCCTTGATAAATGCAAGAAAGTTATGAATAATAAATCTGACCCATTGATTTTGGAGGACGACTAAGAATATGCCAACATCTTCAATGCATAGCCATCATATTAAGGTTTAAGGTTAAATAAGGTTAAAAGATCATTAATTGTGTCCATTGTCAATAAGTGTCCATAGTAATTTGTTCTCCATGAAATTAGCTAATTTGAATTTTAATATTAAAATTAAGTATTTAAATATAGTCCTTATTTGAGTTAGTTACTCTCATAAAAATGGGATATTTTCTCATTGTAATAATTTTATATTAAAAAGTCTAGAAGTAAAAATAAGTAATTTAATAGAGAGTATATTATAAAGAGAATAAAACTCTTTTACATTCGGTTCATTTTATTTATTATAATGAGTAAATTAATTTTGTATTTTGAATTTTAATCCTTAACTTAATAACAATAAAGAATATTTGAATATTCTTCATTTAGGAATTCATAGATTTATGGATGAAAAATATTGCATTAAAAGATTTTTTCAGTGTGATTTTATCTAGTGTGATTTTACATTATGATTATATTTTTATTTTTTTATTATTATATTTTTATTTCTTTATCATTATGATTATATTTTTATTTTATAAATTTATCGATAATAAATCTTATATCAATAGATTCTCTAATGTGACTTTACCATTATATTTTTATTTATTGACACTTGGATGGGGTGAAAAATGGTAAGAGAGGGAAGACAGGTGGCAGGAGCAGCCGGTGGGGGGAGTTAATACCCCAAGCCGCCTCCCCCAACGATTTTAATTCCCCATGGAATAGACCATAGGGGATATTAATTCAGTGTGCCTGTGTAAGCCCATGGAGGAGTGCTCCAGCCAGGCCACTGGTACTAGAGGCTTGAACCAGTCTCATCAGCCTTCAATGGTGAAGGGAGGGACCTCAATGGCTCTCAACGATATAAAATCGAACTAAGGTTCCTTTTCCTACCCGATGTTTGCTAACTACCACCTCTTATATGTGCTTCTCGGCCCTTCTAGCCTCTTCGCTCACCTTCAGAGCGACCTCTGCATTTCCTCAGACCAACATTGCTCTCACTCCCTAGTTCCCACCATGCCTCGAGATAGAGGCAAGCCAAGGCGTTCCACAAGGAACAAAAATGCTTTCACTTGAGATAATCGACTGACATCTTCTTAGAGAGCCTTGATATCTCATTTCATCCAACCCCGCAGAACCTCCAACAAAGCTCAATCCACCCTATGTATTCCAAAAGAGGAAAACCTACCCACCTCACCCCAGACTCAAGCTCTACTTCCCCTACGCATCCCCAAACCCAAAACACCGTCGTCGACCAAGCTCTCTCCTCAACCATCCCAGCTCGCTTCGGCTCTCCCCAACACAGTCAAGGAGGAAGCACCTTCGTCACCCCAGTATTCGGACATGAAGGTGGAATAAATTGAGTCACCTCCTCACCTTGGCCCGAGCCTTGTTCATTTGCATCAGTCCCCTGTGGCACTCAACCCCTTCACCTACCGAGACTTTCATCCTCGCTGGTGGGAAGGGGGTTGCATTGTGGAGGAGGAGATCCACCCAAGTTGGTAGCTATCAAAAAAAGGAGAAGACATAGGTGAGGCTGGCGCTAAAGAAGACAAAGATGGTGCTGAAGACACAGGCGAGGTTGGTGCTGACAAAGGCAATGACGGTGCTGAATACACAGGCAAGATCACTGAAGAAGGAAATGGCGGGGTTGACGATGGCTCACACCACATGTTTCATCTCACAGTGGAGCACTTGGAGATTCTGTTTGACATCCGACAACGGCAGGACAAGCAGGAGTACGACCAAAGAACCATCCATCAACGTGTAGATCTGTTGTTTGAAGCACTCTCAGACGCCCCTTCTCAAGCTCAATGCCCCACCTGGAAGAAAAATTTCATCCCGGCCTACACCATCTATGGATGTCCAGGTTCACCAAAAGCTTGACATGGCCTACCCCTATCTTTGGTTCATGTCAATTCTCATTTTCAGAATGAATAGTGATTTTAGTTTTACTCTTTTTGACAGTTTTGTAACCATCATAGAAATGGTGACTCTGGAATAAGTTTGTCTTAGGTTAGTTATGGAAAAATTCTTCCTTAGGCTAGCTACGGGGAAAAAATCTCCTGCTAAAACTTTCAACTTTTACTCCAATTTTTGTAATTTGAAATACTGCAACTATGGTCATACCACCGTTTGGAGCCATCTGTTCTGGTTTTTCTTATGTGATGGAACAAGTGGCTTCCAAACAGCACATATATGTACACACATGCTGATATAATACAAGGATCTATTTTTTATTTAAAAACAAAATATTTTTATTTATTGAATAATTTTATTAATATGAAAAAATTAACTTTTCGATATGTGGTGCATAGTAACTCTATTTTCAATCGATTTCGGTTTTATAACTACTTTACTTTCTATTTAATCGTTTGCCTCATTCCTTTCCATTTAGCCATTACGTCATGACTAGAATCAAATTTTATGATTGTATTCCATAGCACGAATAAGTAGATAAAATATTTTTAATAAAATCTTTGATCTAAAATTTTCTACTCAATGATAATATCGACCCCGTAGCTACTCTCTTAATTAGCACATATTCTTTTTAGTCTTAGTAATATTCTAGATACACACTCACTCACCATAGTGCATGCCACCTGTGGCATCATGATGGGCTGCTTGCATTTTTTATTAGAATCCCTGATTTTGTTAGCCTACACGTCATGTTCATTTTTTGTTATTATCATGTTGATGTAATCCACTATTTTATGGTCATTTGATATTAATCATCCTCCCTTAGCACTATCTTTTCATGGCTTTGGGTTTTATGATGAGCCTCTTATTAGGTTCTATGGTGAGTTTCCTCTTGTCGTTCTTTTATTCACAAATATAATTTGTTCATAGTACATCATTTCACTTTGCTCTTGTCACTTAGGTTTTCAATCCTCTTAGTAATTTTTGCTATGCGTATCCATCCTTTTAAAAAAAATATCTATTTTTTCATTCATATTAGATTAAAAAAAATTTGCTTCATCATGGTTTTATTTATTTCCACGTACAATGTGTTATAACTATTATTTTATCTTCTACATTGTATTAAATCCCACATTGTATTAACTTCCACATTGCATTGTGTCAATGCTCTACTACTAATTGAGGATTAATTGTCTCTCTTCATCCATTTATCTAGGGCCCACCAATAGTACATCTAAAGCAACATGGTGTCTATTTAACTCTCCCTCTTATGCCTTTTGGACCAATCCCCATTGCAACACCTAATGCCCCAATCCGTCATGTGTAAGAACAATAGAAACCAATTATTGGCTTGCTTATTTCATTGAGTTTGTTTTCCCTAGAATCACTTTATACTTTTCCATAAACAAATTGGGCATGAATTGAGTGCCATGTCCAATTTAAACATCAACATAGTCAACATGATTTGTGACTCCAAATGCTTCTCTTTCATTGCCTTTAGATCTATCATATGCATCACCCTTGTGTAGTGATGTTGCACCATATTTCATAAATCTATATTATTTGGTTGACCTTGAAGGTGGATCTGAGTGGTTAAATACACGATTTTGTTCTCCACTACCACACACTAACTCTACCAAGGATAGAGATGCAACATCATTTGTTTATAGTTCAATGCGAGAAACACACACCTTTGGTGACATGATCCTTTATTTAAAATATTGGTTCTTGAGATTGGTGCTCCCTCTCGAGTGTGCTTTATTATAGTCTCTATCAAGAAACACAAGAATTTCATGTTCATAATATCAAAAAAACTCTATTGATTCATTCCAACATATCTAATTCTTCGTTATCTCAGGTGGTTGGATATTGAATCTGTTAGAAATAAAGGGATGTGCTCATTTTTCCATAGAGAATCTAGAAATATTGTCATCCAACCATAGGCACAAAGGCCACCCCCAAGAAGCTTAACCTTGATAGAAAAAATAATTTTGGTATCAAACCAATAACCAACCAAGGCTAACACACATTTCTCCAAGGGTAGCACACCAATAAAGAATAACCAAAAACCAAAAAGAAATTCCAAACCATAACAAAGAGAAAGTCCAAGCCAAAAACAAAATGCCAGTTGCAACAACTACTGCAGAAGTTCCTCTCCAAACTTGTGCACCACCAGTCTTATGCAGAGAGTGAGAGTGACAAATGAGCTCTATCACCCTCTATTTATACTACTTTATCTCATTAGACTGGGTTGACATCTCTTTCTAGAGGCTAATAACTCAATATTAAATATTCCCTTGAGTTGACTTGTCTCCTATGGTTATTATCCAATGTTTTAGGGTTTCTCTTGCTTCCCAAAATATTTTAGTCTTGTCAAAGGTTACACTTGGAGGTCAATACGCCATGTAAATACCATAATATCAACACTCCCTCCTAGATAGCGATGTATTAAAGGTAATGGTCTTGAGCAAAAACAAACCATTCAATCGGTAACATCTTCATAGCCATAGATGTTATCTCATGATCACTTAGATCAACTTATGAGAAACATCATCACTATCTGTATCATCTGATAGCATCAACTTCATCATATCTCAAAGTCATACTCCATTTGAGTAATTAGGAATGATGTTGAATAAGTCACTTACTCGACAAATTGATGCAAAAACTATGTTTCTAATATGAACATATGTCCTAAAAGAATAATTGTTCCAACAGATATGGGAAGCCTTGCCATGGGATACACGGACTATTATTCTAATATGGACATACATCCTAGAAGAATGACTGTCCTTGACAATTTTCCCTCTGTACACTACTGTAAACTCAGGGAAAATCTCTATCTTGTACCAATCTCTCCACTTTGGTCACTATTGCGAACTCAAGGATACAAACTATTCTTCTAATATAGACATATGTCCTAGAATAATATTTGTCCATGGTATATCAACAATCTATCAACATTGACCATTCTTCACAGGGAGAATGTTTGTCCACCAATAATCAGTCATGTCTGGACCATTCTCTTCTTCCAGAATGATTGTCCATCAACAGACTAACTATCCATCTAGCTGGAAATCATCTCCAACACTAGTGGTAGTCTCCATGGAAATCAGAACAATTCCATTCAATAGAACACAAATGTGTCTATCCATAGTAGTACACAACTCCTATCCAGTGGTACACAAAAACACCTAATAGGACATGACTACTAACTAGTGACACATATTCACAACTAATGGAACAGATCAACCACAGTAGCATACAACTATTGTCTAGAGACATAGTCTCCACAGTAATCATATCATCTGATATCAACCTGCATTACAATATCATGATACCAACTAAGTCATATGGGCCATTCTTACACTCATGTCTATGATATCTGGAAGAGAATCTTCCCTTAGAAAGGAAAACATCATCCATGGGCTATCTAGATTATTCTTCCCAAGCATAAA
Organism: Picea engelmannii; assembly: GCA_009831015.1. Lineage (NCBI taxonomy): Eukaryota > Viridiplantae > Streptophyta > Pinopsida > Pinales > Pinaceae > Picea > Picea engelmannii. Next base: position 2,807,241 of record ML776752.1, on the reverse strand, counting down.
AGAATAATTTTCCCTGATTTCTGAGCCTGGACCATTCCTCTGGCACTAATCATAGTGCCACCTGGAGAGACTGAGTCTTCCATAGGGAATGTCTATCCCTGATTGTTGAACCTAGACCATTAACCTAACTGGGCCTTTTCTATGACACTAATCACAATGCAACCTACAGAGAATGATTTTTCTCTAGGGAATGACTATCCAGACCATTTCCTATGGAAATGACTGTCTTACACAACCTCCAAAATAAACCATTCTTCGAAAATTATCACAGATGTGAACTTCGAAAGAATGGCTGCCTAGTGAGGCAGACCATTCTACTTGAACACTACTCATTGTGACTTCCAAGAACAATGATTCTCCTATACCATTCCCCCATAATGGCTACAAAGGAAATAGTTGTCTATGGCACATAAACAATCTATCAAACCATTTTCATTACAAAAATGATTATTTGATCTGGACCATTTTCCAAACTAGAAATTGTGTGTCTGTCTGAAATCCCAAACCACTTTCCATACTAGAAAGGAAATTCCCAACCTGGACCATTTTCCAAACTGGAATATGATTGTCCATAAATAAATAACATACAAGTGTTCTCTCCCAACCTGGGAGTAATCTCTTCCTTTTTCAATAAGGAAGTCATCTCCACGAGCCCCAACTTGTCCCTTAAGTGCACAATATTTTCATCGTGGACAGAGGCTTTACCAAAATATATGTTATCTTCTCATTTTTGGAGATATACTAAAGAACCACTTCTCCCCTATGGAATTTATCATGGAGAATAGAATGCTTGATCTCAATATGCTTTGACCTGTCATGGAACACCAGGTTCTCAGAAAGCTTCACATATCTCTGATAATCATAATATATCACAATCAAATTGAACACCTGATCATATATTATATAAACCAACTTACGTAGCCACACTAATTTCATACAAGCATCACAAATTGTTGTATACTCTGCCCAATCTGAATCGATAAATCCATGCAAATGTATATCATCATTCTATAGGGAAATTACATGGCTGAGTATTTTCCAAATACATTAACGAGCCAATCAATTTTTGATACAAAGACGAGTCTACTGTATCATAGTCTCTCAAATTCTTCAGATGTGTCATCCTGGGAGTTTTCCATGGATTTTCAATCCATCTTCTTGAAATTCTAAAGAACCATTTCAATATACTTCCTCTGTCATAGGAAGTTTTCACCATGATTTTGTTGTACATGATAGGATATGCACAAATTTTTCTTGAATCCATCCAAGCTCTTCTTCTATATGCATACAAGGGTCTCTTTCTGCTATACCTCAAAACCTTTAGGTTGCTCTGCATATGCCTCTTCTTCAATTACTCAGTTGAGAATAAAAATATTTACATTCATCTGATGCAAACTCCAACCCATGGATACTGGAGGAGATTTAATGGATCATGTATAGGTATATCTAGTTAATAGTGAAAGTTTTCATCGTAGTCTTCTCACTCTTACTACAAGAACCCTCTAGCCTTGAGTCTTTCCTTGTATCTATCAATCCTTAAGTATTTTTCACAATTTCTCACATACATTTTTCTTCATCATAACTTCCTTCCATTCCTTCTTCTTGACTGCTTCTAGTGTTTTCAAAATGGTTCAGTTGGTTTTTCTAACTTTTATTTCTTTCCTGGAATCTTCATGTTCTTCCTCATGTTTATATTCAATGTTGGAATCCATGGAATCTTCTATATATTACATGTCATTCTTTCCTGAAGGCTCCAACCTTCTACCATAGAAACATAAATGTAAATGGACAACAAAGGCTATTGAAGGATCCTTTTCGAAGAAGACTTCTTCTAGTGTCAAACTAAGCACGTGTTTTTTATCATAATGGATACTTCCAATGAACAACATGTTGGATTACTGAGAGGGTGGGGGGTGAATAAGTAATAGCGTAATTACAGTCCTTTTTCTCCAAATAATCCAAGCGTTATATCAATGTAGAATTATTATCCAATAATGAGCAATAAGAAATGAACAATCACACACATACACAGTACACCAGTGTTTTACATGGAAACCCAAATCGGGAGAAAAACACAGAATGCTTTTTCTTATATGTCTTGAAGAGTTACATTCATTGGAAGCACCAACTTCCTTTGTATTCCAGCTACAACCAGAAGGAGGCTCCAACCCCCTAGTTTCTTTGGCTACAACTCGAGGGAAGCTCCAACTCCTCAATGCTCTAGATAAAACCATAAGGAGGCTACAACCCCCTAAGTTCTCCAGCTACAATCGGAAGGTGGCTACAACCACCTATCCTTGCCCCATCCAACCGCCCTAAAGTAGAAATAGAATGATGGAACCACTACCACACTATCACTGTGAGATATACCACTGTAAACCTGTACCAATAAACATGAACCATGCATCAACCTGTACCTCAACCTGTAATCAATCTATACCTTAAACAAGTGCATCAACCATTCACCAACCTGCACCATAAACAAGTGCATCAACCATGCACCAACCTGTACCAAACAATCTGTAATCAAATTGTACCATAAAAAAGTGCAACCAACCATGTTCCAAGTATGTACCAATCATGTGTCAACGACTCATCAACTATCACTCATCAATATGTACCAACATCATCCACTGTACACCTCATTTATGTGCCAAGTCATCAACTACTTATCTCAACCATGTACCCAAATTGTACCTCAACCAAAATATCTCATCAATTTCATCATCCAAATATGATTTATAATTTTATAATATACCTAATTTATATGATCACATACCTGCAAACCTTCCCTAACTTAAAACAACAAGAGACTAGCATTTACATCAAACTTTTCTTTAGTCTCACATGACTAGTTTTGGATTAGTCAAAAATTCAAAACTCTGGACTTCTTTTCTTTACCTTCCCTCATAAATTCAGCTTAGATATCCTTTGGTTACCTCAGTAACCTATAGGTATTCAATATTCTCAAGTGTGATTTAAATGAGAGAGCCTTGCTTCTTATTTATACTCTCCAAGTATCTTCCTTAAAATCATCTTTTAGGTCACTTTGCCCACTTTCCTTATTTTAGGGTTAACCCACTTCTAATTTCTCCATTAAATTTATTATTTAAATAATTTATTTTGTATTCACTTTGAATTATAGTGAATTCATCACTTCAATTTATTATTTACCTTTAAAAACTCTTAAACCACTTTGAGTACTCTGACCATTTGGGGCTTCTAGATGACATAGGAGGGTCCTCCAACTTCATAAGGCCATAACTCTCAAATCGTGAGGAGTTATGTGACATTCCACATACCACCAGAAACAAAATCACATGTACTATCCATATATAATAGTATTACCTGAAAATATATAAAAAATCACACCATTATCCATCAAACAAACTGGGGTCCATTAGCCAAACCTCGGTTCTCCAACTTTTCATGGCCATAACTCTCTAACTGTGAGGAGTTATGTGGTGTTCCACATAACGCCAGAAATGGAATGAAAATCCCTATGCATCTAGGATAGTTTCAATGAAAAATTCACTGGTGTTCATCTCATTATTCCACAAATAAGCATGGTGTTTTCTAACCATACTTCTAGGATAACTCAATCCGCAAAGCGTCTTCCCGTGAAGGATTTCACCATAAGGGGACCACTTTGGAGTTCATCCATTTCTACTTATTATCAACCATGACAAGACAATAACGAGTCATCTTTACATCAAACAATCTTGGGTCCATTACCCAACCTTTGTGCTACAGGGCTTTCTTCAAGGGTTGACATCAACGACAACCAACCTTAATCAACAATATCCCCCTTGGCATTGATGGAAACACTATGATGCAATACTGAAATCATATCACTCATGCTCCCCCTGGAACCATGCCTCTGTCCTCTATATCTGATAAATCTGGTCCCCCTAGAACCATGCCTCTGTCCTTTGCCTCTATCCTCTGCATCTGATAAATCTCTCCCCCTGGAACCATGCCTTTGTCCTCTGCCTTTGTCCTCTTCATATGATAAATATCTCCCCCTTTGTCATCAATGGAAAAGGTATCTTTACATTTGGGGTTTCTCCCCCTGACTGAATTGTTCTCTTACGGTGCTTCTTCGTGTAAATATAAGACATATAAGATAAGCATTCAAAAAGAATTTATGTTGGAGTTGAAATAACTCCAAGTCTCTAGCAAAGATATTCAAAGGATTCCCGTGGAAGTGGTTTTGTGAAGATGTCTGTCACTTGTTATTTTGTGCCCACATACTCAACTCTTATGTTCTTTTCTGCAACCTTCTCTCGCAGAAAGGGATACTTGATTGGAATGTGCTTCGTCTTGGAGTGCATCGCCGAGTTCTTCGAGATACTGATGGTGCTTGTATTATCACAATAGATTGGAATGGGCTTATCATACTCAACATGTATATCTATTCGAGTTTGTTTCATCCAAAGAACATGTGTAAAACATGATGATGATGCAATATATTCTACCTTGGCTGTAGATAAAGATACTGATGATTGTTTCTTACTTAGCCATGATACTAAACACTCACCCAAGTAGAACACTGCTCCACTGGAGCTTCGTCAGTCATAATTACAACCTGCCCAATCTGCATCTGTGTAGGCAATAAGTGATAGATCCTTTCCTTTTGGATACCATAATCCAAACTCTTCTGTTCCTTTGAGATATATGAAAATCCTCTTCACTGCTAACACATGTGAATCCTTTGGTGCTACTTGAAATCATTCCACCTATCTAACTACCTACATTACATCTGGTCTAGATGTTTTCACATATAGTACGTTGCCAATCATTGACCTATATTGCCTCTGATCTGTAGACTTTGAATCATCATCCTTGCTCAACTTGCAACTGGTTTGCAATTTTCCATTCCTAACCTCTTTAGCATTTCTATGATATACTTGGTTTGAGAAATAAACATTCCTTGGTTTCTTTGACGTATCTAAAGTCCCAAAAAGAAGGATAGTTCTCCAAGTAATGACATTTCAAATTCATTCTGCATATCTTTTCCAAATTTCTGGCTTAACCTGTCGTCATTACTACCAAAAATAATATCATCAACATAAACTTCAATTGATAAAATATTACCTTCACTTACCTTGATGTAGAGGTTGTTGTCCGCACTTTCTTTTTTGAACCCTTCTTTCTGCAGATACTTATCTAGTCTAGAGTAACATTCTCTAGGAGACTGTTTTAGACCATACAAGGCCTTCTTTAATTTACACACATAATATCTGTTCTCTGACAACTGAAATCATTCTGGTTGTTCAATGTAGACTTCTTCTTCAAGTTCCTTATTCATAAAAGTTGATTTTACGTCCATCTGATATACTTTAACATTTTTGGAGCATGCATAGGCTAAAATAAACCGGATTGATTCCATTATGGCAACTAGGGAAAATGTCTCTTCAAAGTTGATTCCTTCAATCTGTGCATATCCTTTACATACCAATCTAAATTTGTTCCTTGTAACTTGTCCATATTCATTTAATTTATTCCTGAAAACCCATTTTGTGCCGATCACATTCTTATTCTTTGGTCTTGGAACCAATTCTCAAGTCTCATTTTTCTCTATTTGATCAAGTTCTTCATTCATGGCCTTATTCCAAAATTCATCCTTGTTGGCTTGTTCAAAACAATTTTGTTCAATTGTAGATAAGATTGATAGGTTTGTTTGTTCTAGTGAACATATTTTTATTCTAGTCTCAACTCTTGCATCTTTGTTTCCAATAATCTGATCTGAAGGATGATTCTTTCGTACTCGTTTGCTAGGTGTCTTTGGAGATACTTGTTGAAGTTGCTCTTTTGCTTCTGTTAGATTCTCTTCATATTCCTCTTCTACTTCATCTTCTACTTCTTCTTCTTCAAAAAGTTGTTCCATTGATTTGTTTTCTTCTTCCTTTGATTATGGTCTGCCTCTTTCATCAATTTTTACATTGATGATTTCCACAACTTTGTTCAATCTTAGATTGTAACACTTGAATTTTTTCCTTGTACTTGAGTAACAAACAAGTACTCCTTTGTCCACATGAGAGTCAAATTTCCCATTATTCCATCTTCTCTTTTGATGTAGCATTTTCTTCCAAAAACTGTGAAGTGCTTCACATTTGTTGTTATTCCTTTCCATAGCTCGTAGGGAGTTTTATCAGTGTTGTTTCTGAGCATTACTCTGTTTTGAATGTGAAATGTTGTATGCACTGCATGTGTCCAAAATATATCTGTCAATTTAGAATCCATTAGCATTGTTGGATGCATTTCCTGTACTGTCCTGTTCTTTCTTTCAACAACTCCATTCTATTGAGGTGTCCTAGCAACGGAGAATAGCATTTTTATTCCATGACTGTTGCAGTAGTCCATAAATTCCATTGAAGTTAACTCTTCTCCTTTATCATATCTCAAGCATTTGATTCTTGAATCCATCTCATTTTTAACCATTTCCTTGTAGATCTTGAAGTTTTCAAAATGTTCTGACTTGTTCTTGAGAAAGAAAACTACAGTCATTCTTGTATAATCATCAACTAATAATATAAAGTATCTTAATCCCTTTGTTGTAGTTGGTCCAACTAAATCAATATGAACAATTTCTAGTGGTCTTGTTGTTGAATATTCCTTTGATTTGAACCTACTCTTTGTTTTCTTTCCTTGTTGACAATGCTTGCATAAAGTGTGTGTTGGTTTCGTGATCTGGAGAATTTTTCTTACTGCTTCTATTTTGTTGAGTTTGACAAGGTTATCAAAATGCATGTGACCCATTCTTCTGTGTCATGGCCAACTTTCATCTTCTTTTCTTAGACAACACTTTTCATTTCCAATTTCACTTAACACATATATGTTGTTTGAAGTTCTTATAGTTGTACTAACTAATATCCCTCAAACTTCTCTTATTATCTCACACTTTTGTGAATAAAAAGTAACTTTATGACCTTGGTCACACATTTGAATTACACTTAGTAGATTATGTTTCATATCTTCTACCAGTAGAACATTTTGTGCCTTTTTATTCTTGTTTCCAATTCAAATTGTGCCTTCTCCAATGATTTTGGCTAAATTATCATTTTCGAAGGAGACTGATCCATTTATTTCCTTTCGCAATGTAAGAAATTTGTCTCTATCACCTGTCATGTGTTTTGAACACCCACTGTCAACACACCAACCATGTTTCTTCTGCTTAGCTTGTAGAGCGATTGTGCATTCTTCATTTCTATACTGATCTTGCTTTGTTATCCATGTCGTTTTCTTAGGTTCTTGTCTGTGACTATTGTTATTCTATTGGGGTTTTTTAGGAGGGACTGTCATTCTGCAATTTTTGGCCATGTGTCCATAATTGTTACATTTGTGACATTCCACTTTAGTGCTCAAAGATTCAAACCTATTGTAACTTCTTATTTGTGTTTCACTAGGTATTCTTGAGTAACCCCTTTGTGTATGACTCTCAAAGTTGTTATTGTTCTTGTTGTTAGCTCTGCAATTCACAGCTTTATGTCAAAAGTTATTACATGTATAACATAAACCAAAAAATAGATTTTGATACTTGGGAGTTGAAGATATTTTGAAAGAGGGTGCTCTTATGAATCCTTTTTCTTGAGGACTATCTGCTTGTTGTTGATTCTGAAATTTGAATCTTCTCAATGGAGGAGTGTCCCTGTAATCTTCCTTGTATATCTTCCTATCCCCTTTGATTCTTTCTGCATAATGTTTTGGATTTGTTTCTTGCTCTGTTGTTTTGGAGCTTGAACCCTTTTTTGTCTGATTGTATCCAAGTCCAGACTTGTCAAGATGAGATTTTTGACTGTTGAATATCCTTTCTTAGTGTGACAATATGTGCTCCCAAGTCTCCAATGATCTTTTCCTTTTCTTCTATTTTTTGTTTGAGTTCTTCCTAAATTCTTTTATCTTCTTCTATTTGAACCTTCAATCTTGTGATCATTTGTTCTAGTTCTCGAGTGTCATTTTTCTTGTCTAGTTTTTTCTTGTAGTTTCTTATTTTTCTTCTTTTCTCTTCTGATAACTTCTATGGAACACATTAATTCTTCTTGATAGTCAACTTCTGTCTCTTCAATTTCTTCTTTGAATTCTTCATACCCTTCTTCGGCTTCTTCATATTCTTCTTCAAAGTCTTCTTTGACAGAATCTTTTATTGCCATGAATAGAGCTCTTCCTATCTCACTGTCACTGATTTCATCTTCATCTGATGATGAGATGTCTTATTTGATGCATAAGATTTCCTTGAAATATTTCTTTGTAGTTCTCTTTCCTTTATATGTGTGTTTTCCTTTTGAGTAACCTTCATCATTTCTCTTTTTCTTATGAGGACATTTGTTAGCAAAATGATCAATACCATCATAATTAAAAAAAATTAAAGGAAGCTTACCTCTATACCTACCATTGGTTCCCTTGTTCAGTCTTTTGACGAAGTTGGCCACTTCCTCATCATCTTCTGAGATGTCGTTGCTGCTGCTATATTCTTCTTGTTCCTTTTTCTTTTGATTTGATCTTTTGGATTCTTTGAAGGTTGCTTCGTTTACATTTGGATTTCCCTATTCAGTTCTCATTTCATATGTTGTGAAGATTCCATGCAGTTCATCCATTCTTATTGAGTTCATATCTGATCTTTCTTCTAGTGATGATATCTTAGGGTTGAATCTCATAGGAAGATATCTTAGTACCTTTTGAACAATTACAGATTCTTCGATTTCTTCTCCCAATCATATGATTGCATTCACTGTTTCGTCAACTCTTAAGAGGTGGGCTAAAATATTCTCATCTTCCTTCATTTCTAGTTGTTCAAACTAACCTCTGTATGTTTGAAGCTTTGTTGCTTTGACTTTTGTATCTCCTTCATAAATATTTCGAAGCTTGTCCCAAATCTCTTTAGCGGATTTACAATGTGAAAATTTTGTGAACATTGTTTCACTAAGACCATTCAAAAGTGAATTCGTAGCTTTAGAATTATTCTGATCAAGTTTCACTGCTTTGTCATTTGTTGGTGGAACTGTTGGTACTGTGTATCCATCTACAATTGATTGTCAAATTTCAAACCCATGTGCTTGTATATATGTCTTCATCCTTATGCTCCAAAAAACATACTTTTGTCCATCAAAGTGTGGTATTCCATTTTTATATGAGTTGGTACTCTCCATTATCTACATTTCTATGGTTAAATTGATTTTTGAAGGAACTTGCTCTGATACCAATTGTTGGATTACTGAGAAGGGGGGTGAATCAGTAATAGCGTAATTATAATCCTTTTTCTCCAAATAATCCAAGTGTTATATCAATGTAGAATTATTACCCAATAATGAGCAATAAGAAATGAACAGTCACACACATACACAGTACACCAGTTTTTTACGTCGAAACCCAAATCGGGAGAAAACCATAGAATGTGTTTTCTTATATGTCATGAAGAATTACATTCATTGGAAGCACCAACTTCCTTTTTTTTCTAGCTGAAACTAAAAGGAGGTTCCAACCCCCTAGTTTCTCAGGATACAACTCGAGGGAATTTCCAACTCCCCAATTCTCTAGCTACAAACAGAAGGAGGCTACAACCCCCTAAGTTATTTGGATACAGCTGGAAGGTGGCTAAAACCACCTGTCCTTGCCCCATCCAACCACCCTGAAGTAGAAGTAGAATTATGGAACCACTGTCACACTATCACTATGAGATATACCGATGTAAACATGTACCAATAAACCTGAACAAGGCATAAACCATGCATCAACCTATACCTCAACCTATAATCAACTTGTACCATAAACAAGTGCATCAACCATGCACCAACCTAAACCATAAAAAAATGCATCAACCATGCACCGACCTAAACCATAAAAAAATGCATCAACCATGCACCAACCTATACCAAACTATCTGTAATCAACCTGTACCATAAACAAGTGAAACCAACCATGTTCCAAGTATGTACAAATCATGTGTCAAATACTCATCAACTATGACTCGTTAATATGTACCAATCGCGTGTCAACTAATCATCAACTATGACTCATCAATATGTACCAATCATGTGTCAACTACTCATCAACTATGACTCATCAATATGTACCAACATCATCAACTGTACACCTCATGTATGTTGCAACTCATCAACTACTTGTCTCAACCATGTACCCAACTTCTACCTCAACCAAAAGCCCTTATCAATTCCATCATCCAAATATGATTTATAACTATGTAATATACCTGGTGTATATGATCACATACCTTCAAACCTTCCTTAAATTTAAACAACAAGAGACTAACATTTACATCAATCTTTTCTTTAGTCTCAGATGACTAGTTTTGGATTAGTCAACAACCCTTACTTGAAATAATCATAATTTTGTACCTGTAATGAATAAATATATGAAACCGATACACAATGTTATTCAATGTGTTTTATGCAATTCATACAGGTTTCACTACTTGGAACCTCTTAGAAAATTAGTTGTAGCAAAAATGGCAGACCTTGTTGAATTCTGGCTTATTCTAAAGAGCGACCTTGTAGAGCGTGCTCCGCACAGAATATTTTTTGACTCGATATGAAATTTTTACACAACATACTAAAGAATTTACTCTAACCAACACATTTTTTCTTACTGAATTTGGATCTGTTATGAATAAGTTATGACGTTTTTACCCAAAACAATTGTTTTTGACTAGTTTCAGGACTAGCCACAAACCCCATTTTCCATGGAGTGTAACTCCAAAAATACAATGAACCAAAAGATCTATTTTTTACCACATATACTTGGATATATTTCCTCAATGGAATAGAAATTTCATGGTATGAATAATTCTATAAAAAAATTTATTGTGAAAATGGTGAGATGACTTGTAAATAACATACCTTAGAAAACATCATCAAAAGAATTTATCCTTCCTTGAATTTCGGCCTTCTTTTCTTCACCTTCCCTCATAAATTAGGCTTAGATGTCATTTGGTTACCCAGAAAACCTATAAGTATTCAATATTCTCAAGTGTTATTTAAATGAGAGGGCCTTGCATCTTATTTATACTCTCCAAGTAGCTTCCTTAAAAACATCTTCTAGGTCACTTTGCCCACTTTCTTTATTTTAGGGTTAACCCACTTCTAATTTCTCCATTAAATTTATTCTTTAAATAATTGATTTTGTATTCACTTTGAATTATAGTGCACTCATCACTTAAATTTATTATTTAACTTTAAAAAGTCTTAAACCACTTTGACTACTTTGACCTTTTGGGGCTTCTATATGACATATGAGGGTCCTCCAACTTCGTTAGGCCATAACTATCAAACCGTGAGGAGTTATGTGACGTTCCACATACCACCAGAAATGGAATGACATGTACTATCCATATATAATAGTATTACCTAAAAATATATCAAAACTCATACCTTTATCCATCAAACAAACTTGGGTCCATTACCCAAACTTGGGTTCTCAAACTTCTCATGGCCATAACTCTCTAACCGTGAGGAGTTAAGTGACATTCCACATACCACCGAAAATTGAATGACAAGAACTATCCATATAGGATAGTTTAACTGAAAAATTCAATGGCATTCATTTCATTATTCCACAAATAATCATGGTTTCTCTAACCATACTTCTAGGATAACTCAATCCGCAAAGCATCTTCCCGTGAGGTATTTCACCATAAGGGGACCAATTTAGAGTTCATCCATTTCTACTTATTATCAACCATAACAAGAAAATAATGAGTCATCTTTGCATCAAACAATATTCGGTCCATTACCCAAACTTTGTGCTACGAGGATTTCTTCAAGGGTTGACATCAATGACAACCAACCTTAATCAACAAAACATTGAAAAATACTTCATGGTATTCATGGATTCTTCAATGTATCATATCAATGGGGATTAGCTCCCTCATAATCCCACCTTCATGACTAAATGAGAAACAAGCATTCTCTTCTTTTGGAATTATGTGATAATCTCCTTCCATTTGAGAGAGTCCATGCTTCCACCTGTTGCATTTATCTTTTCTTTCTACAAAGTGTCATAATCTTGTTATGGTTTCCTTTTGATTTCTTACTTCCTTCGAGTCAGACTCCTCTTAGTATCTTTAAGTTTATTTATATCTATTCTGATTATTTCCAATCTGGAATTTGTGCCATCCTTATAAATTTTTTCTATGATAGCTTCCGCAAGGATTGTTCATCAAACATATTTCACAAGGGTACCTTCCCGAAACAAGAGAAACAAGAACAAACATGAATATCTATCTAGAGGAGATGTTAGTTCAACTTCCAAACAAGTACAATAAGTATCTATATCAATAGTATTCATTTCTATTCGATTATTCATTGCACCTAGCAATAATAAAATCTTTCAAAGATTTCTTTTAGAATTTGTAATGTAGTAACTATCACCTTTGATATACATAAATTTCAAGATTGACAATTTCATTAAAACTAGAACCTGAAGCCTTAATTGTTATGGAGGGTGCACTTGCTCTTTTGAATGCACTCAATCCAAGATTACAGCTTGGACAAGATCTCTAGTACTTTCCCTACAAACACACTCGTGTTTTCCTAGATGATATAAGTTAGATATCATATAAAAGTGCATATCTTCGAAACCTTGATCGTTCAACTTGTCTTCCAATCTGAAACTAAATACCATATTGACAAGAAGAGATTATAAACTCAATCAAAAGATTCAATGATTAGAACAATCTAGAACCTATAAAATTTCAACTTTGACCACAAAATCAATTTGACCAGAAGTCAACCTTTGACTTTGAATTTTACAGTCAACCTTTGACTTTGACAGGTCAAACTTTGACTGTAACAACCCTGGTTAAATAGTGTATAAGGTTTATTAAGTATAATGAATTAGATAATCTGACTGTCCTAATATGTTTTAGTTAAACAATAATTATTTCTGAATAATATTAATTAATTGTTCATATTTGTTGATGATTAATTGATTAATTAATTGACTCATTAAAGATTTGAGTGATGAATTAAGGGGGCTTAATAATTTTAATTTATTTAATTAAAAGAATTATGTATGACAAGAGGGGATAAGGTAGTAAAGGAAGGGATAAGATAATAAAGGAGGGGATAAGGTAATTAATGGAGGGGAGGAGATTCGGTGAAGGGGGAGATATGACGGGAGGAGTCTGAGCGGAGAGGGGAGGATTTTGGCGAAGGAAGCATTTTGGAGGGGGAGACTGTATTTCTGGTTTGGGCATATTTTCTGGTGTTGGGAGTTTTGGTTTTGGGGGTTTGGTGAATCATTGCAGAGGGCATCGGGTTGCTGGGGGTTTTGGGAACAAGGGCTAGGATTCCTTTCGGTATCCTAGAGCTAGGGAGCCAGACAGGTTGCTCCTAGCTGGCTGGGTGGTTAGTCAGTTTGGGCAGGGTTTGGTCAAGCAACAATCTGGGCGAGGTAGCAGGGAGGACAACCAGACAAGTGGGAGTTTAGCATCAGACGAAGGTATTTTAATTTATGTATTTAAGGAATATGTAGTGTTATGTGGTTGTTCGTAAGATTATTATGATTAGTTCAATAAATTTTATATATGTTGGTTATTGGTTATATGCTAGTTATGAAGTATTAAAATTGTTAGGATAACATTTCTTTAAAATAAATATTTTTCTTATTTTATAAGGCTCTGTTGAGAAGAACCTTACACATGGTATCAGAGCTTCAATTTAAAGCACTGGGGCCTGAAGGGCCTACCTACCCACCTACCCAACTTAGGAATGGAATTGTACCCACCGAGAAATTTAAACAACCCTGAAACCCTTTAATTAGGAATAAATCTAAGCTCCAAGCTCCAGCTCCACCTAGCCTACAAGCCAAAAACACATTTTCTTCGTTAGTTACACATATCTATATATAAAAAAAATGCCCATAGTATTCTACACAGTGGAAGTATTAAGTGAATTTTAACACTTGCTTCAATTAAACAAACAAAGAGTTGTGTTGTGTTACTTCTAATGTTATTTTTCTTTCATTATGTTGATATGCGCCCTTAACAAGTCCAATTTTGACAACACTGATATGTACTATGCCCCCACCTGAAAGGCATGTAAAAACCACGCGAGGCCAGGTGCAGGTCCTGGCAAATATTTAAAAATATATACCCCTCAGACCAGGTCCCTAAGATGATGGAATTCTCTGATATACAGTGTAGCCCCCAATGCAGGGAGTGTTTTTCGAAGTAATTTCTAATAAACAAACAAAAAATATATACATGAAGTAGTCTTTGCATGGGACATAACAAGATAGTAAAGGGCATGGTCTCTAGATCACCGTAGCCAACAACAACCCTACACTATGGCAACTGTTCACAACAGATAGTTTTATTGAAGTAAACAACTCAAAACCACTTCTACATGTATATGGATCCTTAACGAAAAGACCTAACCAGGACCTTCCGTAACCTAATATCGTATACTGTAAGATCATAGACTTACATTGTTCAAACAATGCAATGAGTTCCAACAGACGGTACAAGTCTTAATCTACCATAACTCGATCTTTATTTCAAAAATTTCAAAAAGTGAACCGGTGCATTCACTAGCCACCAAGGCCAAGGCCCCGATGGGTCAGGCGGTAACAAGTCCATGAGAATTGAATCGATGACAATTGGAAGTAAAACCGAATAATATGTTTTTATATATGCCCTGTACGTAAATATTATAGGAAACATTTTCTTCCCAAAAATAAAACTACTGTGAAAAGTACGGAACCAGACATTACAGTCAGGGCCACTTTATAGTAACTCGTGTCTTCCCAATTTTTATAAAATTAATTTTCCAGCATATTGAAATTTAAGTACTAGGTTCAAATTAAAGTGCCAAAATCTTCGAATGTCATAAGCTAATAGAACCATTAACGGATTTCATATGATAAATGAAAACAAAAAAAAACACACGAGCCAGCGCACTAGCTCCAAACTAATTCACATGGAGGATGAGCCCATGAGAGTGCTATGTGTTCAGAACCAGCACCAACACACCTGCATCAACAACACATGCCACAACTAAACAATTATTGTCCTCTACAGAGATACAGATAAAACAACACTTGCAAGCCATCTTATAAAGGTCTGGCATGCAAAAGGATGTCAGGAATAGACCTTGCATGTTGAACTAAATGGACATCAAGATAGTTTAAATCATTGCAGAGTAATGAGTGCCCTTTTGCCAATTAGGATCCGAAAATGACAATAGCAATGGAGTATAGACTCTTTCACGTGTCTTGCTTGAAAGTTGGATACTCAGGCAATATGGCACGACAAGGATGAAAAATAATGATCTTGAGAGGGAAATGCAAAATGCCATTTGTAATCATTGATTAAAACATCGAGATGAAGTTCTTGTAAAAAGGACATCCTTGGCATGAAATAATATACACAAGAGTTGAGGAACCACAAAAACTGCAGTGTTACACCATGTTTCCAGGATGTAGGAGCAACGAAACGCACATCGTGGACATGTGGAGACAGCCCCCAAATTTGATGGGGGCATCAGGATCCAAAGCATAGGGGCCCCATCTCAATATAAGCACCCAACACAACACACAGCCTGAACTCAATGCCCATCCATGGCCGAGGAGCACGCTGAACACACAGGAAACAATTTTTTTTTTAGTAATCAAACAAAAAAAAAAAACAAGAGCCAACGCACCTACACCAGCACACAACACATCACAATCCAGTGAAATACTAGCGCGAAACCATCGATGGAGGACGAGCCCACAAGGGCATTTTTTTTTTCATTGCTCATGCGTCTGGAAGTCCAGGCAAGCACCAGGTATAGCGTGCGTGTGCTGGTTGGACAACCTGTGCCAAAGTTTATTGAGTATGTGGGGTTCGAACACTGGACCTCCCCATAGACGCACCAATGCCCAACCACAACAACAAGCCACGACCAACAGAGGATCCTGCAAGAAGCGTTTTATCTTGCACTAAATGCCCAAGCATCACTGCCATACACCAGGAGTAGCACCAAGCTATCGAGAAAGGAGCTGCAAGCCATTACCCTAACTTCGCCGTAACTACAAAGTGAGAGAGGGCGACCATATTCGTAGAGTGAAAGAATGCATATAGGGTTTGGGAATGGAGAGCTCGGTGCAGGGTTTTGGAGGGATAAGAGCCCTGGGGGGGCATGTGGATTGCATGCGTGCCCTCACCTAGTAAATAATCTTTTTTTTATTTATTATTTTAGTTTTAATTTATTAATTTGATTATTTTATTTTTTCTATATATTTTTATTTATTTAATCATTCTTTTAAAGTATTATTAGATTTAAACTTTTGATTGTTTAAATTAGTAAAAAAAAAATATAATTGGTGTTTAATTAGGTAAATTAAACATATTTAAGTTTAAACATATTTTAAATTGTGTTTTAGATTAATAATAAATTAATATGATTAACCAAAAGGGGCTAATCAATGAGAATAATTTAAATTAAATTAATGATTAAATATGTACTTAATAAATCAATTATTAATAATAATAAAAAAAGTTTGTTCGGGCTTGGAGAGATTCAAACCTGTAACCTCCAACTTGCAAATTGACAACGCTAACCAACCGAGCTATGAGCGTACTTAAGATGATTTGATGAATGAGTAATTTTCGGGATTAAATGAATGAGTTGATTAAGACGATTGGAACTTAGGTTAAATATTTAGTTTAGATTTTTTTTTTCTTGATAATTAATCAACTTTAGGTTGGAAGTCACCTTAGTTAGTTGTAGACGCAAAGAATAAGGACTTAGAAAAATATAAGCGGGAGGGGGCTTCTTGCATGCTAGGCAGGTAAGTTAGAGAATCGACGAGTATGGTGCAAGCTAGCGTAGCTATCAGGCGAGGGAATTGGTAGTTTTATTAGGTGAAGACATCAATCTTAGACATTTAATCCTAACCTAGCCAATCCCCTAAAGAGAGTAATGCCTGTTTACAGACAAGTAAAAGAAACTTATGCCTAACCCTGCTTTCTAGTTAATTTGTGCAATGAGAAACGACCTTGAACTCACCCTGACAACTTTGGTTGATGCAGGTTAAATCATAAAGGATGGTTAGGACTCAAGGGAATCGAGGCAGAGGAGCATCATCATAGGCACCGCCAACACTGTCAGTGCCATCGCCACCATCGCCCAAACTAGCTCTCATACTGAGCTCGTTGGAGGCCATAAATAAGACTTTAAAGGGGCGAAAACTAGTAGGGAATGAAGTGGAACCCCCACCATCTGGAATAGGTAATCTAGAAGCATCAAGAGATTCAAGGGGAGGACCTCCACCCAAAGACATCACTCGAGAATTGCGAAAGATCAAACTTCTGGATTTTGTCGGGGTCGTGCCAGCGAACGTGCAAAAGCATGGTTGGAAGGCATGACAAGGTGTTTTTCCTAAGGAACTATGCGTCCACATCAAAGGAGAAAATAACAATTTTTCAGTTTAGAAACAGTGCCTTGAAATGGTGGGGCAACCTAGAAAGACAACTATATCTTAGCCCAGACACAGTATTTTGGGAACTTTAGGAGGAGAGGTTCCGAAGGAAATATCTACCAGCTTACTATGAGGAACAACAGGTAGGGGCGTTTCATGACTTAGTACAGGGAAATAGAACTGTAGAAGAATATGAGATCAGATTTTTGGAATTGGTCAAATATGTTTCGTATATGGATAATGACCAGTGACAGGCATAGTGCTTCATCTAAGGATTGAACCCTAAGATAAGAGCTATGGTACGGATGTGGAAACCGTCTTCGGTAGCAGAAGCTGTGGAAAATGTGTGTTATGTGGAGGAACACATGAACTTAACTAGGGGTACGATACCGACCTTTCCACATCATCCTGGATTCGTGGGGAAGGCCCCTAGGACATTTCCTAGGGGAGGGCACTCAAGGCCAGCTCCACATGGTAACAAAGTCGCACCAAGGACAATAACCACAGGGATTTCAATGTCAGTGAGTACAACATCTCATTCATCACCAACGACGCAGACATGTCCATGGCCATCTTAGAGAACAATTAGCAAGGGCAGGGGTTCCAGGGGAAGGAACTCATTTCAGAGACAGTCACATAACAGTGTGCAGGTTAAATCCTGTGTTACCTGTTGGGGATGTGGAGGACCCCATTACCAGTGTGACTGCCTAGATTTATAATCAGGATTTGTGCATAGAGAAGGAAAGGCCCCGATGGGAAGAGCAAGTAGTATCCATCAGATTTATGCAGCGGTTAATAATCGCCTGGTCGAACATCAATCCATGGTGGTGGATTCATCAGGTACGCTAAATCATATCAATGTTAAGATTTTATTTGATTCTGGTGTGAAAAATAGTTTCATTTCACCATCTGCATTAGAAAAGAGTGGGTTGGCAGCCTATGAGCGTGATGACTTTAAACAAGTCGAGATGGCTTTGGGGGAAAAACAAGCGGTAGGACCTATCATTGATAATTGTATAATAGACCTAGGAGTGTGTACTACCAGGTTAAAGGTGTACGTCACTGCTCTCGGGGCATATGACCTAATCATTGGAATGGATTGGTTAGAAGCTCATCGAGCTTTGGTAGATTGTTTCACAAAAAGGGTGTTCTGTGTAGACGATGAAGGAAGGCCAGTAGAAATACAGGGTGTACAGAGAAAGGTGTCATTACGCTTTATCTCAACTATGAAGGTTAATTGATGCTTGAGGCAAGTGTGTCGACTATATGTAGTGGAAGCAGTGAATGAGAGGAAGGGACCCTCATTGGATCAGTACCTGGTATTGTCAGAATTTAAGGATCTTTTTCCGAATGAGTTACCAGGGTTACCTCTTGAGAGGGAGATGGATTTTACTATTGAGCTAAAACCTGGTGCAGAACCAATTTCCAAGACTCCATATTAGATGAAAGCACCAGAACTTTGTGAATTGCAAATGCAGTTGAAAGAGTTACTAGACTTAGGGCTAATAAGATCCAGTGTCTCACCTTGGGGTGCACCAGTAATTTTTGTAAAGAAGAAGGATGGATCCTTACGATTGTTTATAGATTACAGGGACTTGAATCATGCTACAGTGAAAAATAGGTACCCAATGCCGTGAATAGATGACCTCTTCGATCAGATGAAAGGAGCAATAGTATTCTCAAAGATTGATTTGCGATTAGGGTATCATCAGTTAAGGATTAAGGATGGCGATATCCCAAAAACTTTCTTTCGAACTCGGTTTGGACATTATGACTTTGTCGCAGTACCTTTCGTATTGACTAATGCACCAGCAGTATTCATGAGCCTCATGAACAATGCATTCGGGAAGTACTTAGACAATTTTGTACAAGTATTTCTAGATGACATCCTCATCTATTCCAAGAATGAAAGAGAACATGAGCAACACTTACGAGTAGTGTTGTCCTACCTTAGGGAGAACAAATTGTATGGGAAGTTGTCAAAGTGTTCCTTCTTCCAGAAATAAATTCATTATTTAGGTCATATCATTTCTGGCGAAGGAATCTTTGTGGACCCAGAAAAGGTAAAGGCCATTATGGAGTGGCCAGTGCCAAAAAATGCCCATGAGGTGAGAAGCTTCATGGGGCTAGCAGGTTATTATTGGAGATTTGTGGAGGGGTTCTCCAAAATAGCGAAGCCCATCACCACTTTGCAGTGCAAGGGGGTCAAGTATGAATGGACTGAAGAATGTGATAGTGCATTCATTGAGCTTAAGAGGTTACTAACTACTGCACCAATTCTATGACTGCCAGATATGGAAAATGACTTCACAGTCTACACGAATGCCTCAAAGCAAGGGTTGGGGGCCATGCTAATGAAGGATGGGGGAGTGATAGCTTATGCATCAAGGAAATTGAAGAAACACAGAAATCTTTATGCTACTCATGATTTAGAGTTGGTAGTTGTAATGCTAGTTCTGAAACTTTGGAGGCACTATCTTGTGGGGAAAAACTTTGAGCTCAAAACAGACCATCAAAGTTTAAAACATCTCTTCACTCAAAGAGATCTAAATGCCAGGCAAAGGCGATGGAGTGATTTTATGAGTGAGTACGATTTTGGTATTTCATACAGCAAGGGGAAGGAAAATGTGGTTGCAGATGCCTTTAGTAGGAGACCAGGTGTGTTCTCCTTGGTACCCTTAAAATTCAATCTGAGGGAACATGTGTTGACCCAAATCCAAGGAGACAGTTGGTAGTTAAAGGTTACTTCAAACCTTTGGAGTGGGAGGTAGTTAGATCCAAAGTATGAAGGATATAGTCTGGAAGCAGACGGACTATTGAGATATCGGGGAAGGATGTACATCCCTGAAAATGGGGATATTCGAAGCATCATACTAAAGGAAACCCATAGAGCACTTTATTGTGTGCATACGGGTATGAACAATATGTACGCAGACATGAGGAAGCTCTTCTTCTGGGTAGGCATGAAGCGTGATATAGTCCATTTCGTCACCAAGTGCCTAGAGTGTCAATAAGTGAAAGTAGACCACCATCACCCAGTAGGCCTCATACAACTACATGATGTTCCTGTGTCCAAGAGGGAAGTCATCTCTATGGATTTTGTTGTGGGGTTCCCGCTCACATCTCATAGACACAATGCCATTCTTGTGATAGTTGATAAGTTAACGAAGAGTGCTCATTTTATTTCGGTTAGAGACACTTATCATGTCACTGATGTGACACGTGTGTTTGTAAATGAGGTTATCCGTTTGCATGGGATACCTAAGAAGATCATTTCAAATAGGGACTCCTGATTCACTTCTAGGTTTTGGACAAGTTTGCAGTCAGTGCTGGGGACTCAGTTGAACTTAAGCATAGCTTAATATCCTGAAACAGATGGGAAAAATGAGAGAGTAAATCAAGTCATGGAAGACATGCTTAGGATGTATGTCATGGATAATCAAACCCAGTGGGAGAAGTACCTACCTTTGGTAGAGTTTCCTACAATAAAAGTTTTCATAGCTCCATCGGAATGCCACCCTATGAAGCTCTGTATGGAAGGCCATGCAGAACACCATTGAGTTGGGATAGACTAGAAGACTGAGTAACAGTTGGGCTAGAATTGATTCAAGAGATGGAGGAACAGGTGGTTTAGATTAGGCAGAGACTAAAGGAAGCACAGGATAGGCAGAAACGTTATGCGGATGAACACAGGACTGACCGAAGTTATGAAGTGGGAGACCAGGTTTTCATTCGTATCAGGCCTAATAAGAGTACCATACGGTTTGGGAAGGGGACAGAGTTGTCACCTCGATTTATAGGACCATTCAGAATCCAAGAGAAAATTGAACCCATTTCCTATCATCTCGTATTGCCACCCCACTTTCATAAAACTCATAATGTTTTTCATGTATCTGTTTTACGTCATTATGTTGTTGATGAATTACATAAACTAAATTGGAAGGAATTTCAGGTATCGGACGTGGGAACCCTCACGGTAGAACCGTTACGCATATTGGAATGTAGAGTCCGACAGCTCAGGAACCGTCTGTTATACCAAGTTAAGGTCCAATGGGACAAGTATAGTCCAGGATCTGCTACTTGGGAATACGCCGAGACATTACGACGAGACTATCCCTCACTTTTTTGACCACCTAGAGAATATGTTTCTCGATGGTTGGGTGTATGTAACAACACCTTTTGACTTAGACAACCAGGGGGTGTATGTAACACTTTTATTTTCTACTCACAGTGAAACTATTAAATGATACACTTAAAACTTTTAAGACATATGAACCTTTATGAATGTTATATGTATTTGAATAATGGTGGATATGATGCAATATATTGTGTGAATGTAAATTAATGAATGTTTAAGTGTTATTGATGATGATGGATATGATGTGACATATTGTGTGAATGTGAATCCTATGAAGGTTTAAATGCTAGTAGAATGGTGTTGGATACGATGCAATTTATTTGATAAATGATAATTTTATGAATGGGTGTCGAAATTGAATTATGGGATATTATGAGATCTATTTATAACTTTAAAACCTTCATGTTAAGTTGTTGGTACAAGGATACCAAATTGAAATGATGATTGTATGCAATTACATGAGGATAATGCATAGAAATGTATGAGTTTGTGTTATAGACTAGTCTGCAGGTTATGGGCTATGAAATAGCCAAGGGATAATGATGATGAAAGTGGATGTCATGACCACTAGCTGAGAAACATTATGGTATGAATATTTGTATGTGAAATTATATTGGTTTGGATGCATTGCTGTGATATGTGAACCAGTGCAGGATTTCAGGTAATGAGACTGCCCAAAACTGAATAAACGATGACAAAACTCCCAACAACATGGTCCCACTGTATATTCCATTGTAGGGTGTGGACCCCAGTTATGATTAGGAGGGGTGGAGGCATTTCCCATCGTGTATCCTTCGAAACTTGAAGTCATGGGAGGATGATGTTAGCTCATGCTCCCCTAGACATGTGATGATGACTGTCAGTTGCCTGTTGGGGAAGCTTGGTCAAGATAGTGACACGTCCGCTTATGGGTTCTATTTGGAGTTAGGTCAATATAGTTGATGCTCCAAGATAGTCCAGTAGAGGAAGGATAGGAATGGATATGGAAGTAACTTAGGGAGGAAGGATGAGTAGAAATAGTTGAGAAAGTATGGAGATTTGTCTTATGGTGGAATTTATTGTTTTTCCCTTCTAAAAAGAAAATGTGTATATATGAATATTCATAATAATGTAACTAAACCATAGTTGTCTAAATAAAATTATTGAACTAGATAATTGTAATTAAAAAAAAAAAAAATCGCAAACATTTGATTGGTTTATTGTCTTTTATAAAATAATAGTCTTGTTGATTGGATTCGATGCATACATAAAACGCTATAAGGGTGATAGTTATTGATTATTAGTACATGCACGAGACTTGTATGTACTAGCTACACATGCATTTCTTGTACATGTACACTAGTATGTATGAGCTTTCTTGGCTTACTTACTAATAGTGTCGGTTAATTGTCATGAATGTGTGAACCATGTTTCTTTTCCTTTGTATCATGAGATACCTTAACTTCGGGACGAAGTTTCTTGAAGGGTCGGTGTATGTAACAACCCTGGTTAAATAGTGCATAAGGTTTATTAAGTATAATGAATTAGATAATCTGACTGTCCTATTATGTTTTAGTTAAACAATGATTATTTCTTAATAATATTAATTAATTAATTAATTATTAATTAATTGTTCATATTTGTTGATGATTAATTGATTAATTAATTGACTCATTAAAGATTTGAGTGATGAATTAAAGGGGCTTAATAATTTTAATTTATTTAATTAAAAGAATTATGTATGACAGGAGGGGATAAGGTAATAAAGGAGGGGTTAAGATAATAAAGGAGGGGATAAGGTAATTAATGGAGGGGAGGAGAGTCAGTGAAGGGGGAGATATGATGGGAGGAGTCCGAGGGGAGAGGGGAGGATTTTGGCGAAGGAAGCATTTTGGAGGGGGACACTGTATTTCTAGTTTGGGCATATTTTCTGGTGTTGGGAGTTTTGGTTTTGGGGGTTTGGTGAATCATTGTAGGGGGCACCGGGTTGCTGGGGGTTTTGGGCATGGGGGCTAGGTTTCCTTTCGGTATCCTAGAGCCAGGGAGATGGATAGGCTGCCCCTAGCTAGCTGGGTGGTTAGTCAGTTTGGGTAGGGTTTGGTCAAGCAACAAGTTGGGCAATGCAACAGGGAGGACAACCAGACAAGCGGGAGTTTAACATCAGATGAAGGTATTTTAATTTATGTATTTTTTTTATGTATTTAAGGAATATGTAGTGTTATGTGGTTGTTCGTAAGCTTATTATGATCAGTTCAATAAATTTTATATATGTTGGTTATGAAGTGTTAAAAATGTTAGGATAACATTTCTTTAAAATAAATATTTTTTCTGGTTTTATAAGGCTCTGTTGAGAAGAACCTTACATTGACTTTGAATTTGACCAAAGATTCAAACCTAACATTTTTTCTAGTTGAGAATACCAAGAGGTGCGCTAGGATAGGGAACACTAGGATATCAAGTAATTAGGTCAAATGATTCATTATAAGTTTCTAAAAAAAATGGTTAGGGTTTGTTGTAGCTACATAATTAGAAAACTTAGTTGTAGTTGTAACTAGTGGCATAACGAGGTTAGAAAATAACCTCCCAATCTATCTTCCATTGGTTAGACTATCTGAAGATATTGTGGGCCAATAAACTACTAGAAATAAAGGGATGTGCTCATTTTTGCATAAACAATATAGCAATATTGTCACCCAACCATAGGTACAACGAACACCCCCTAGCACCCTAACCTTGATAGAAAAAATAATTATGGTAGCAAACCAATAGCCAACCAAGGCTAGTACACCTTTCTCCAAGCGTAGATAACCAAGAAATAATAACCAAAAACTAAGAAGAAAGTCCCAACCATAACCAAGAGAAAGTCCAAGCCAAAACCAAAATGCCAGTTGCAGCAACTGCAACTACAATTCCTCTCAAAAAATTCACACCACCAGTCTTATGCAGTTGTGAGAGTGACAAATGAGCTCTAGTACCCTCTATTTATACTTCTCTATCTCAGTTGACTAGGCTAACTTCTCTTACTAGAGGTTTATAACTAAATATTAAATATTCTCTTGAGCCAACTTGTCTCCTAGGGTTACTATACAACGTTTTAGGGTTTCTCTTACTTCCCAAAATATTCTAGTCTTGTCAAGCATTACAAGTGGAGGTTAGTACCTCCCTCAACTACCATAATATCAATAAAATATACTCTTATGGATTTTCCATTGACCCTTCTAGACAAGAGATATTTCCATGTAAAAGGGCTAACCCTACTAGATAATTCTAGTTTAATGGAAACATAATCAATAGTGTAGTTTGTCACTCCCGAGTAAAATTCCCACCATCATGTTTCAAATCATGTACATAACATTATTAGTAATGCAACAAATAAGCATTTTTAGCTTTGTATGGCCATTGTCAACATAGGAAATCATGGTCCCAAAGAAAAAATTGCGATAGCATTGAATCTTACTATGGGGAAGCCAAATTTCTAAAAGAATTGTTTCTTCTTTAGAGCCCTTGAAAACGTCAACATGATGGATATTTGGGGTGGTATAACTAATCCAAAAACGCTTAGATGTCAAATTAGTTCTTAAATACACATAAACATCCCAACAGATTCGGGAAATGAAGATCATCTTTCACTATTTCCAAACAACATGTGAATGTCTTACTTATCCATGAACTTCAATAACATTGATGAATAACTTGCGGAAATAAAATGTTGAAATGAAGTAAAGTAAGATCAACAAAAAATCAAATGACACATAAACAATTTGTGAATAAAGTTCACCCCAGGAATGATTTTAGGGTTCAAATTCCGCTCATGGGCTAATTTTCCATGGTTTTTTCCAAAAAAAAGATTCGCTATTCTAAAAATGATTCGCCCAAATTATATAGGATAAAATTATTTAACCTTAAAAATCACCAAAAATTTATGCAAACTATACTAAATCCTTAGAAATTTGAATATTTTTACAAAAATATCGCCAAACATTTTATAGTTGGAATATGAAAGATTAGTAAGTTTCGCCAAAGTTTCTACATTTTAAAATAAATTTCCATCCTTAAAATCATCCCCGGTTCACCCATATTGGATAGTCCCCACACCCCTTTCCAATCAATGAGAATGATCAATTAATTCTCAAATGCCAAAATTGCAATGAATCGACTTATAAATACCAAGTTTTTGAATATAACCTTCA
Source organism: Picea engelmannii (assembly GCA_009831015.1). NCBI lineage: Eukaryota > Viridiplantae > Streptophyta > Pinopsida > Pinales > Pinaceae > Picea > Picea engelmannii. The sequence continues at coordinate 2,781,513 of ML776752.1, read as the reverse complement.
ATTTTGTCACTCAATCCCAGAAACAAAGGTCATTACCAATTTCCTAAAAACATTATGAGAAAAATGAATATAAACTCGATTATGTTTTGAAGAGGTTTTAAAGACCAATTTTAGCATGCATAACAAGACTATGTGTCTAATACATGACAAATTGGACTAAGAATTTTCATACATGGCAATTTTATGCAAAATAGACATTACCATCAAATTTCTCTTGAAAATATGAGAAAAATGAGTATAAACACTTTATACTTCCCTCAAAGAACTCAATAGCATGAAAAACAAGGTAAACCAAAACTTTGAGCACCTCTTGCATGCAAAATGGGGAAATATGCACTTGGCAGAAACTTTTATGGCACACATTCCAATCCTGGCATGAAAACATGTGGCTCATACACTATCTAGAGCTACGTTTAAATTGTTGTGGGTGACCTAATTGTGGCCCTATATACTCAGAATTCTTTGTTACACCTTAAATAATGTATGATTTAGTTTTTATAACATGCATAACTTATGATGTATTGGTAGGAGAATCTTTGTTAAGTCATTGGAATATCCCAAGAATATTACCATGGAGGTCATGGGTTTGATTCCCATGGGTATCCAATTTTATTCTCTCTTAGCCATTATTGGTCAATCAAAGAGTGCCACATGACACTCTTTGGTTGGTCCACATGGTTGCACAGTCACCTTCCTGCATCAACAATCTACCAAATCACTTCATATTCATTGCCACATCAACATAGATCTGTTGATTGTATCTTCCACCTGTCACCCTACCACGTCATATGACACTTGACACAGTAATTTGTCCACATGGGTGCCTGAAAATGAAAAAAACAAGTGACACATGGTAGCCTCTTGTGCTTCCATGTCATCCTGCTAGCATCAACATAATTTCATCATTTCAGTTGTATGGATGACCATGTGGCAACCTGTGGGATTACGACATGGAAACCCTATTTAATGTATTTTTTCCAACTTTAAATGACCATAAGTTTCTCATACAACGATTGTTTGAGGTGATTTTTACACTGTTTGAAAGCTATCATTGAGATGTACGCAGTAGAGTCATTTTAAAAATAATTTTATAAGATAAATGTTTGAGCATTTTTGGATCGTCCTGGATCTCTTTGAGCATTTTAGATCCTCCTATAACACACCTCCCCACTGAATAATGTTTGGACCTCCATAAATATGGATCATTCATAAATCAAGTGAGGGAATTGTCGTCTCACTTGTCCAATATCATCCATATTTCTTTCTTGGATAATGATTACCTGAGTCATCACAACCATAATGAAGACTGAAACAACATTGTTGACCAAGTTAACCATTCCCTTAAATTCACAAACTCCTCCATTAATTGTTGCAGTAGCTAACCATACTTCACTGACTAGTAATAAACCAAACAACAAAATTGAATATACAGATGTGAAAGAGAGTGAACCATTAACATATTTGTCCTTCGTAATAAAATAGGAACAACATCAACCAAAGGACCTGTTTTTCTTTCAACCATATTCTGTAAATTTGGATCCTGGATACTACCATTAACTAGAAGTTTTATGTGCCCTGTAGTGACAAATATGAAATTAGTATTCATATTATGAGCTCTCAGAATGAACTCAATCCATTCCTCAAAAATATTATACTTGTTCTATTCCCTATAGAAAATTTCCTTCTTTTCATACAAGTATGGAATTCCCAAAACCATACTGCAAATGTCAAGTGGAACCATGTCTAACCCTACCTCATCAATGAAACTAGGTGTGATATCGAACCGTAATTTCCATTTCTTAGTTGCATGTACCTTAGCATTATCACAAATACAACCCAAAGGATACAGTCTCAGATGAGGCCTAGTTTCCAATACCAACTTTTCTACAACTTTCTCTTAAATAAGATTTACTTGTGATCCATTATAAACAAGTGTATCAATCTTAGTGTGCTTTGAGATAACTCATAAACGAAACAAATATTTTATTTTCCTTCCATCACGAATTACATTAGACTTTGCAAAACAAGTAAATGAACTGAAACTTGAAATTTAATATTTAACTTTGATGCCCATAGTTATAACCTTAGTTTCATCCTCAAAATCTGATCCAAACTCCTGAACTATGCTTGTGTTCTTCTTTTTACCCTTCTTATATTGAGCTCACTTTGGTTTGAATTCTAGATGCAACTTCTAAAAATGCTTCTCGTCATTTCGTTTCTTATAGCAGTGAGAACATGTAGGCTTCTTTTCTTCATCCTTATTCATTGTAACTGTCTTCTTACTTTTTCCTTTTCCCTTTGACTTATTTTCAAATTCATGAGGCTCTTCTGACACATCCTCAATAAAATGTTTTTCTTTTCTCACTTCAAGTTGAGTATCTTGTATTGATACTTCTTCAATATTAGTAGGATTAAATATCAATATAGTATAGCGAAGATATGGATGCATAACACCAATATAATTTAGAAGAGTCTCAGGAGTATGTAATGGAATTCCAAAAGATAATGCTTTCTTCTTAAATTCCAGTGTATAAGCTTTAACATTTTCCCTTTTTCCTTCTTGTAAATGTTGCCAAACAATCATTGATGTTTTCAAAGAAGCTAATGGTTAAAATTGATTTGTTAATGCAACAGTAAATTCAATCCAGGAAGAGATAATGTTACCATGTTGAATAAGCTCATCTTGTGTCTGACTCTGCCAACATATCAAAGATGTGTCACTAAGGAGAAGAGTATCCAACTGTATCTTTGAACTATCCTACATGATGTTTTTTACCTTGCAATCTACTTCAATATATTTGACCCAATTATCCAACTTCTATGCATTCAACTCTCTATGATAAGTAGGAAAATCAAACTCTACATCTAACTTTAACAAAGGAAAATCATGAGAATGAGAAGACTTCGTAGAATGTTTTTTTCTCTTATGAGAAAAATTTTCACTTCCATCATAAGATGATGATGATGATGATGGGGACAAAGGAGGCTCTTGAGGTTCTTCACCTTCTCCTTCTTCTTTAACTGCATCATTTTTTACTGATGTACTTTCTCCCTTTGCGTTCTTTCGATCCTCGTACATTTCTTCCACCATAGCCTTCATCAAATTAAATTCCTCAAACAAATAATTTTCAGAGTCGTAAGGACCTAACCTTCTTGGTGAATCCATATCTCCTCTTCAAGTGAAGCTCCTTGAAACAATTTCAGGATTATAATTTGTAAGATTTTCTTCATCTCACTTAGATTTGAACCTTCTAAGCACTCGCTTGCAAATAGACGTCAAAACTAGCTCTGATACCAACTTGATCCAAAAACAATTAGAATTCAAAATTACTTAAATACACATAGGCATTTGACCAGAATCGGGAAATGAAGATCATCTTTGAATATTTGCAAATAACATGTGAATGTCTTACTTATCCATAAACTTCAATAACACCGTTGAATAACTTGTGGAAATAAAATGTTGAAATGAAGCAAAGTAAGATAAAAAATAATTCAAATGGAACATAAAAAAATTGTTAAGGAATTTCACCCATATTGGGTTACGTTTCCGGGTCCTTTTTCAATCAGTGAGATGGCTCAATTAATGCTCAAGTGCCCAAATTACAATGAATGGACTTACAGATTACAGATACCAATTTTTTGAAGACGCCCTTCAATTATGTCACTCAATCATAGAAAGCGAGGTCATTAGTATATTCCTCATGAAATTATGACAAAAATGAGTATAAAATAGCTTATGTTATGAATAGGTGCCTAAATACACCCTTTTGCATGCATAATGAGAGTATGTCTCATACATTACAAATTGAACTAAGACTTTTCATACATAGAACTTTTACACAAAATAGACATCACCATCAGATATCTCTAAAATTATGAGAAAAATGAGTATAAACACTCTATAATTCTCTCAAATAACTCAATAGCATGAAAAATGAGGAAAACCAAAACTATGAGCCCCTCTTGCACATAAAATGATGCAATATTCACTTGGCACAAAATTATATGGAATACATTCCAATCTTGGCACACAAATACATGGTTCATACACTATTCAGAGCTAGGTTTAAATAGTCATGGGTAGCCTAACCATGGCCCTATATACCTGGGCTACTTTGTTACACTTTAAATAATATATTGTTTAGTTGTTATAACAAGCATAACTTATGGTGTATTGGTAGGAACATATTTGTTAAATCGTTGGAATATTCGAGGAATATTTCCCTGAATATCATGGGTTTGATTCATGCAAGGAACCAATTTTATTCTCCCTTGTACATTATTGGCCAATTGGAGAGTGACACATGGCACTCTTTGGTTGGACAATCTATATGCACAATCACCTTCCTTTGTCAGCATTCTGCTACATCACTTCTCAGTCATTTCCATGTCAGCATACACATGTTGACTTTTCCTATCACTTTCCACGTCATCGTATGGATTCCATTGCATCAGTACGGATGACACATGGCACATTTTTATTGGTCCACATGGGTGACTGAAAATGAAAAAAAACCAGTGATAAGTGGCATCCTCTCGTACTACCACCTTATCTTGTTGATTCCATGACAACGTCATCCTATCATTTGTATGGATGGCCATGTGGCATCCTATGGACATACCACATGGAACACCTATTTTTCCTATTTTTCCAAGCATTAAATGAACATAACATTCTCATACAACGTTCGTAGGCTACCGCGTGGCACCCCTATTTTGCCTATTTTTTAACAAACATTAAACAACAATAACATTATCATATGACGTCCATTTGAGGAAATTTTTGTATAGTTGGAAAGATATCGTCGATCTCTACGAAATGGAGTCATTTTAAAAATAATTTTAGAAGATAAGATTTTGAGCATTTTTTGGATCCTCCTAGGTCTCCTTGAGCATTCAAGATTTTCCTCGATCAATAACTTTCACCTCTCTACTATATGTGGCTTGATAAGGATTGAGCTATTGACTAGATTAGTTCTAACTGACCATCACATATAGACATATCCTACTGATGATTGCAATGGTTTAGAATTCTTATATTTGTGTTATGCTCAATGCATTTCCTTGGCATACATCAAATTGTAGTTGAAAGCCATTGTCTTATCACTCCTCTTGCTTCATATCCATGAATTTTGTGGCTTGAAACCCAACTAAGGAATATTAATGAAATCCCATTGGTGTGGCACAATAAACAAATTCAATGAATTGTTTGAGATATTTCCTAAGGCTTCTTATACAAATATTATCCCTACCACATTCCATCAATATTCCCTCCACTATATCATTTAAAGAGACCGATATTCCTTGTGGTTGTGTTGAGCAGCGATAGTAATATTTTTTGGAAGGAATTGGTTCATTGGAGTGTTGTTTAGGAAATTATAATATTTTTTCTCTTTACCACAATAGTTTTCCTCATAATGTGGTTTATACAGGCAACCTATCCTCGGTAAGAAACAAAACCCTTGTTATGGATCACATGTTCCACAATTCTTATATCCAAACACATTTTCTTCAGAGGGTGGATCCTTTGAGGAACATCTCCTCTCTAGTTCTTTTCACACACTTGCCTCATTTTTTGTCTTTTCACAAGTCAACATGTGATGCATGGTTCTCCTTTCTTATCTCTAACTCATTCCAATTGCTCGACTAGCTACACGACATGAAAAACCTGGATTAATTTTTCATCTCAGCAAGAATCACAAGAGCCCACCACAACTTAGAATTCATCTATGACATGCAAAGAGATAGTAATTATACCTACTAAGGTTTTTCCATGCAATGAAGGCATAACAAACCTATGATATCACTGAGGGAACCCATTTCCCTATATTGATATACCCATAGTTCCTCTATTACATTTTACTCTTCTATGCATATGGAATCTTCAACATCAATCAACTCTTTAGTTATATAATTAGTCAATGAAGTCTATAGTTTACCCCTTTATTTTTCAAATTCTCCATTATTTTCACATCTCTAGATAATATTTTTCACATACCTATTTTCATTATTAAATATCTCTCTCCACATGCATAGAATCCTTGTTCTAGTACAATAGTGCAACTTTGGGAGAAACCTGTTTTCAACAATTACAACCACAGGTCACTAGACATGGGCAACTCCCCATGAAAAAAGTTACATCAACCACTAAATTTACAACAATAATACAAATCTCCATATGGCTCCAACTCTTCTTGCGGATCAACACTACACTAGTCTCTATACAGCTCCAACTCTTCTTATAGATCAACACTCAACATTGATGGTTGTTTCTTGCTACATTTTTCCTATGCTAGATCAAGTCCAAAAGTCATAGTCTAACTCTTTTCTACGATATTATATTTTTGTTTGAGCCTGAAATCTGTTTAATTGTAAGAAATTGTTGGATTTGCATATTTGACTGGATAAGTCTATATTATCCGAGTTTTCGAGGATTTTTTCAAAATGCCAAATCCATTTATACATTCAAAAACACAATTAAAAAACCACAAATTATGACTTCTCCGAGAACATTTAGACATCCTCATTTAAAATTGAAAGGATTTCATGAGCCAAATGACACACATCACAAAGACCGTGCATTTTCCTAAGGGTTCACTACTCCATAAAGCACTAGGCCTAACACCCTAGGTTATGCACGATATATAAGAAAATAAAGAGACGTTGACCTAGACTCCATGGAACTTATATTTGTTAATTTTGGTTAATTTTGACTCTGTGAAAAACTCTTTGTAATATGCATTTGTCTAATTAATGAAAAGAAAGGAGTTTGTTCAAGGTTTTATCATTTTATGTAAAACGTTTATTATTAGATGGGATTTATTCTCATATATTTATTATTTCAAGAGACGAGGTTCGTTGACGTTCACCAAATGTTATGCCATTTGTCACTTAAGCATATAACTTTTTGAAAACAGCAAAGCTTATGGGCTCTACACATTATGGGCTCACTAGCTGATCCTTTGCTCCAAACATTATATCGTCCTTTTGAGACAGACCGATTTCCTTATTTAGTTTAAAATTTTTCCCTACTAGAAGCTCTAGACGCTCTTCCGTAATGATAGCCAAGCACACAGTTCTCTCGCCTTGCAACAAGGTTTTCGTTTATTTGCAACAAAGTTAATTCTGTCAAAATAAACTCAGATGGATCCTTTAAGCAATTTGTTTTGATATCTATTGCGTCTCTTCCTTTTTTGAGATAACGCTTCCTCCTTTTCCGTCATTTCTCAATGCATCCAACCCAAGCCTGGAAATACTGTATTTAAAATATCCAGTATTCTATATGAAGATAGAACAAAGACTTACACGGCTAAGAAATACACACTAAATCATAGAAGATAGATATTATCTAAACTCCCTTTTTTCTGTTGTTAACATCTCGAATATGAAAAATATGTAAAAATAATATGGTGAGAATATACATAAGAAAGTGGATTATTATGATCAAAACAAGAATATAAATTACCAGTATTTTTAACATATTATGGGCTTCATCTTAGTGTCATATATTTACAACTTGTATGTCGATTCTAACAATTATTTACTTAAATTAGAATTTAAGGGTTGTTTCACTATATTTATGGATGAAATTTTTAGAATTCTAATTGGTGTAGATTAATATGCCTTATTCCACACCTAATAGTATAGAACTAGACAAATTCCTAACAACACTAACAAACATCCAACTGATTTAATCTCTTGAACTCACCCTATCTATCTATCAATAAATTTAAAGTAAATAAGTGGATCTTTAAAACAAAGCATCTAAACAAAACAAAGCAAGTGGATTTTAAAGCCCATTATGAAAAAAATGTGATGTATGTTAAACATGTGCTTAATGTTATATAAACAAAGGATCTAAACAAAATAAGGAGAATGGATTTTAAAACTCAATATGAAAAGGATGTGATATATGCGAAACATGTGCTTAATATTATATAAGAAAAATGTGAAACATATCTATACTTAAGATACTTAAGATGGAATTACACTCGTTGTAAATAACCACTCTTTATTGTATTCACTCTAATATCTTGGATGATGCATCATTATGCACAAACTAACAATTGAGTTAGTGAAACTCAGTGACTATTATCTCCTTGATTAGGGAAAACCTAAAGGCAGGTGGTACACATCTAAGATAGTGTATTTGGAAATCTAAACTTCTTCAAAAGTTATTAATAGTCAAACTTCATTAAAAGTTCTTATTGGTCAAGCTACAAAAGTTAAGTACAACAATGCATATAGATTCTTAAGGAAAACATAAATTAATCAATGGCTCATTCACATAGTACACAGAGATTTATACCAGAAACCCTCAACCGGGAAAACCTTTCTTATTTCATTATATCGAATTTCACCATTCACCATACAATATATACAATATTTTTAGGTATTTCGTAGATACCAAAACCCTAATCCATTTATCTAGGATTAATTTAGAAAACTGCTAAAAATAGCTAAAAAAAAAAAAAACAGGGCGCTGCGCGTAACTAGGGGAGACCCCCCTAGGAAGCGCTCGGCACACACGACACAAATATCATTACTACGAGGGATTGTTAGACGTAGTTTTTGAATCTGATGCACCCACACATACACATGCAAAGAATATAACACATACCCAACATTCTCCCACTTGTTGTTTTCTTTGCATCCAGGGGTCCATAGGATTATAAATAGTCAACAATCCAGGGCCAAAATGCCCATTGTTACTCTACACCAGGAGAAATATTATGTGTTCACAGACTTTTTCAATGAATCTGAAACATTCTTCAAAGTGTCAACCTTTTCCAGTAACACCTTCTTTTCCTCAACCATGTCTCTCACAAAGTGATACTGAACATCAATATGCTTTCTCTTTGAATGATAAGTTGGGTTCTTTGCCACGAATATTGCACTCTAACTATCACAATCTAATCTCACTGCTTGTTGTACCAACCCAATACCTTAACACAATCTCTGTAACCATACTGCTTCCCTGCTTTCATGAGTGGCTGCCATGTATTCATCTTTTGTATTTGAGAGTGCCACTACATCCTGTCTTTTCCTCATCCAACTGATTGCTCCTCCAAATATGTAAAACACATAACCACTTGTAGATATTCTGCAATTCAGATCTCCAACCGAGTCTGCATCAACAAAGCCATGTATGTCCACCAATCTGTCCAATCTTGGTCTTCCTTGGTAGCACAATCCATAATTGGTAGTGCCGCGAAAATACTTGAAGACCCTCTTTACTGTTGTCCAATGCTCCTTCCCTTGTTTTGACATATACATGCTCAAAAATCCCACTGCATGTGCAATGTCCAATCTAGTATAGACTATTGAATACATTAAACTTCCAACTGCACTAGCATACAGAACATGGGACATGTCCTCTTCTTCTTCCTATGTGCTGGGACACTGACCTACAGATAAATTTACACCTATAGGAATATGAACCTTGACCAGTTTACTTCCATGCATATTAAACCTCTGCAATATTACCTCAATATATTTTCTTTGATTCAACCAGAGTTTCATGTTAGCACAATCTCTTTTAATTTCCATTCCCATAATGAAGTGAGCAGCACCAATATCCTTCATGTCAAATTTGGAGTATAGCTGTGATTTCACCTCCTTGATAACATCCATGTTATTTCCTACCAACAACATGTCATCAACATACAACACTACATAAATGCAATGATTACCAACTTTCTTGTTATATACATAGTAATCATCCCTGCTTCTCACAAATCCCAATCCAATGATGTATGTATAAAACTTTTGGTACCACATCCTAGGTGATTTCTTCAGACCATATAGTGACTTATTTATCTTACAAACCAAATCTTTCTTTCCCTTCACTACAAAGCCTTATGGCTGCTTCATGTAGATTTCTTCTTCCAGATCCCCATGTAGGAATGTTGTCTTCACATCCATCTCTTCCACTTCAAGATCAAAAGAAACAATAATAGATAAAAGAAATATAATAGAAGTTAACTTAGCAACAGAAGAAAAAATCTCACCAAAGTCAATTCCCTCTACCTCGGAATAACCTTTTGCTACTAGTTGATCTTTGTTTTTCTCCACTTTTCCTTCTTCATTAAACTTCTTCTTAAACAACCATTTGATACCAACATATTTTCTTCCAGCTCGCAACTCAACTATATCCCATGCCTCATTATTATCCAAGACATCCATTTTTTCAACCATTGCCTTCTTCCATAGTTTACTATCCTCTGAATTCACTGCTTCCCTGACAGTTCTGGGATCATCATCAGTAATAGATAAAGAAAAAATGGAATGAAAATCAGGTGGACTATTCCTTTCTGGTTGCCTTATTTCTCTCACTGATATCCTCAATACTGGGGTATGAGGTTCTTCTTCTACTGCAGATGCTTCATCTTCTTCAGATGATTCATATTTTGTATCATCCAACTCTAGCTCTATTTTCTTAGGTTCTTCTAGCCTTGGTAGGAATTCTTGTTTGGAAACATCTTTTACCTCTCTGAAAACCACATCTCGACTGTAAACAATCTTCTTGGTTTCTGGGTTCCAAAGTTTATAACTTTTCACACCATCTTTATAACCAATAAAGATATAATTTTCATCCTTTTTATCCAACTTACTCCTATTTTCCTTTCGAACATGTACATAAGAATTACAACCAAACACTCTTATACGTTGAAGAGAGGGTTTCTTTCTAGTCCATACCTCGTGTGGAGTTTTATCATCCAACGTTGATGAGGGTGATCGATTGAGCAGGTAACATGTTGTACCCACTGTCTCGGCCCAGAATTCTTGTCCTAACTCGACACCGTTGAGCATGCTCCTTGATTTTTCCATCAGTGTCATGTTCATACTTTCTACAACTCCATTTTTCCGAGGAGTGTATGGAGTAGTCTTCTACCTTGCTATACAACACTTTTTACAGAATTCTTCGAATTCATTTCCACAAAATTCTCCACCATTATCTGTTCTCAATACCTTTATTTTATTCTCTGTCTAATTTTCTACCAGAGCCTTAAACTCTTTAAATTTATCAAATACATCATATTTCTTTCGAAGAAAATAAATCCATGTGTTCCTTGCAAAATCATCTTTGAATGTAACGTAATACACAGACTTACCTAGTGATGGAATAGGCACAGGTCCAAACACATCACTTTGTATCAACTCTAAGATCCCCTTTGCTCTTGTAGCACCAGATGAGAGTCTTACTCGATTCTGTTTACCATATATGCAATGTTCACAGAAATAAAAATCCAGAGTGCAATTAGACATACCTTCAACCATACCTTTACCGTGTAGTGTTCGAAGGCCCTTTTCTCCAATATGCCCCAGTCTTTGATGCCACAACATGGTATTCTTTTTTGGGACAGTATTGATCTTGTCTCCTTCATTTCTCTGCTCAAGGACAACATAACTATTACACCCATTAGTATAAGTTATCCCCAACAACTTGTACAGAGTTCCACACTGAACTACCCTCATCAACCCCATTGCTCCTCGTACCATCTTTTAAGTGTTCTTTCCAAATATAGTATTCTCTCCTTCATCATCCAAATTACTTACATATATTAGGCTCCTGGTTAGTTTTGGAATGTGAAGAACCCGAGGGAGTGTTCTAATACTTCCATCTTTTAAAAGAAACTTAACCCTTCCACTTCCCATGATTTTTGTTGTTGAGTCATCTCCTAGGAATACATCACCACCATCATATTTTTCATATTCAAAGAACCACTCCCTGTGAGGAGTCATGTGGTATGACACACCTGTGTCGATCAACCATACATCATGGTCTACATGTGTACCTGTAGATGCCAGGTAAACATCACCTCCTTCTTCAGTGAAGGTTTTCGCCTCTGTAGAAGATGTACTATCAGATCCCTTTGGTTTTTCAACCTTCTTAGACTTGCAATCTGTCTTATAATTCTCTCTTTTACCACACTTCCAACATTTCCTCAAATATTTTCCTAGAGACTTAGATCTACCTATAGATTTAGATCTCCCCCTCAAAGACTTACCAGGATTCCTGTCTTCGGTACGAACTCTTACAAAGAAAGCATATGTGCTATGACCAACCATGCTTTTCTACCTCATCTCTTCAGATAATAAGGATGCAACTATATCCTCATACTTCAATGTAGACTGAGTGGTACTACCTATTGTTACAACCAGATTATCCCAAGAGTATGGCGAAGAAAATAACAAAGTAATACACTTATCTTCTTCTGCAATCGTAATATTAACAAAAACAAGTTGACTTACCAGAGTATTAAAGACATTTAGATGTTTTGTCACAGAATATCCATGTTCCATCCTTAGATGATACAACTTCTTTCGAAGAAACAACTTGTTTACCAGGGACTTTGATTGATACAAATTCCCCAACTTATCCCATAGTTCCTTGGCTGTAGATTCTCCTAAGACATTCAAAAACACCGAATCTGCCATGCAAAGTCGAATAGTAATCCTTGCTCTTATGTCCAACTTCTCCCAATCTTCCTTCGACATACCAGTAGGTGGTGTACTGGTAGTTTGTGTACTAGTAGGTTTTGTACCAGTAGCCTGTGTGCTAGTAAATGGTGTACCAGTAGGCTATGTACCAGGATCCATAATGATCCATTGTACTTGGTCTACAAGAAGGTCCTCCATATTCAGCTTCCATAGCTCAAACTTTTTACCATTGAACTTCTCTATCTCGATTCTAGAAGATCTTTCCATTCCTCTTTCTTCACTCAAATCACCACTATAAAAGATCCCACTAAACCCAGGTTTATCACAGACCCAAGATAAACTTGATGTATCAAGATCGAGCCAAACCCTCAACAACAAAGGCATCCCTCAGAAGCCAAAAACGAGCTCTAATACCACATGTAAGTTTTAAACCTATGAAGTAGAGCAATGCATATAGATTCTCAAGCAAATTAGAAATTAATCAATGGTTCATTCGCATAGTACACAGAGATTCTTTCTTATTTCATTATATCGAATTTCACCATTCACCATACAATATATACAATGTTTTTAGGTATTCCGTAGATACCAAAACCCTAATTCCTTAATCCGGGATTAATTTAGAAAACCGCTAAAAATAACAGAATAAAAATAAAATTTAGGGTGCTGCCCCGAATGCTGCATGTAACCAAGGGGGGCATACCTGTCCCCCCTGGGACCCCCCTAGGAAGCGCCCAGCGCACACGACACAAAGAGCTCTACTACGAGGGATCGTCAAACGCAGTTGTCGAATCTGAGGCACCCAAACACATACATGCAAAGAATATAACACATACCCAACAATTAATAGTCAAACATTATTAAAAGTTATTATTGGTCAAGCTACAAAATTTATTAATGATCAAACTTCATTATAAGATAATTTTTCAAATTTTATATTATATCTTTTAGTTGTTAGAAAATTACTTTTTTAACAATTTATTATTCTTTAGATAAGAACAAAAGTTATTATTGGTCAAGCTACAAAATTTATTAATGATCAAACTTCATTATAAGATAATTTTTCAAATTTTATATTATATCTTTTAGTTGTTATAAAATTACCTTTTTAACAATTTATTTTTCTTTATATAAGAACAATAAAATAATTGTTGTTAATATTATTTCTTTTATAATTGGTCTTCTAAAATATTAAATGATATTTAAGTATCTTTTTAAATAAAGGAGACAAATTTGCTAATAAAATGGAAAAAATATACACAATTTTTTTAAATAAGGGAGACATATTTGCTAATAAAATGGAAAAAATATACACAATTACAATAAAAAATATCTTAATTTTGTAAGTAAAAATTTATACAATTTTGTAATTAAAAATATCCTAATTTTATAACTATATTTAATTCAAAGAAAAATTGAAATCCTTAAATACAAAATTTAAAAAAAATGTCATAATGAAATCGAAAGAAATGATGAAAGCGTCATGCACTTTGGAATACTCAAAATGTGTTGATCCCAAGATTTACTAATAAAATAAACTTCCTTATTTAAAATAAAAATTATAAACAAAATATATGAGTAGTAAATTAAACTTACTTATTAAAATAAAGTATTTAATTTTAAAATTATAAACAAAATATATAAATATAACAGAGTAACTACTTTTCAGTAGTAATTCCTACCTCACGTTAAGAAACCAATGAATGATTGTGATTTTAAAATGGAATCAATAACCATAACCAAGTATTTATCTGCTCTTAAAACTGTATCTGCTCTTTCATTATCGGATTTATGATACAATAAAAGCAGGAAGAGTTTTAGTGCATACTAATGATGTGTTTTTGCATCTTAATCTTGTTAATACAGTACACCATATGTTAACATTGTATGAATCAATTATTATCTAAACAATTTCCTAGTCTTTTCCTACCATTATATAATGAATGAATTTTTTCCTCGTCTTTCTCTACCATTTCCTTTTCTACTTGGTGAATCGAAAAGGAGATTCTATATGCCATCATGACTGGAACAATTAAAGTCCTTCAACTGGAATGCAAATTGAGTTACTTTTTCAACGCATCCAACTCAGGCCTGCAAAGACTGTATTTAAAAGATCGAGTAGTTTATATGATCAAAGCCATAGGGGATTAACAAATAGAGACAATAAAACATAGATACAATTACCGAGGTATTCACATTATGTACTCCATTCCATTTTGGCTGCTGTTAATAGTTGTGAATGTGTGCCTCTTACATACCGAAGAATTGAACCTGAAATAACTGGACCACCTATATATTGTTGTGCTGATTTTGAATCTCGAATCAGCACAACATTAATGCTAAGAAACATTACAATTACATTAATTCCATAGAATCAAATTACAATTTTGAATGCTAAGAAACATTTACTTACAATTCTTTCAAAAGAAAGTCAGATGTTTGTAGTACGCAGTCGTAAATGTAAAATAACCGAGAATAAAAAATACCGTTGATTCAATATGACTAGAATTGGTAATCATTTAAATTACCTCCAATATGAAAATCAAGCTTCACAACTACCACATACTTCATTTATTCAACTGAGACGAAGAACTAAGAATATCCAACATGAAAATTAAACAACTCTATTATTCATTGATAATGGATAATCCAAAGTAGTAAGAAATGTTAGCAGCACTGAAGATGGGTCCCTAAAGATATAATAATAATAGCATTCGACATATATACATAGGAACAGTAGGTTTCATGCACAGCGAGATGACACAGCCCTCTTACATCTCTTACTGATTCATATGAAACTGAGTGAGTAAAGAGGATAAATAAGGACAGTGCCATCTCGTCTGCGCGCGAAACACAGCAAGCCCTCCACTTTTTCCCGATGATATGATCTACCCTTCCACTCTCTGTATGTACTGCTTTTACACATATAGTTATATAAGCATAAATTCACATGGGAACACAAAGATAGATTCCCATATTTAAAAGGAAAAAACGCGATCTTGGTCCCAATCCTTGGGGACTTCAATCGAATCTCTAACTTGATAATATCAATATTTAATTGAATGGATGGGAGACTTCGGATTATCTGGAACCA
Source organism: Picea engelmannii (assembly GCA_009831015.1). Taxonomy (NCBI): domain Eukaryota; kingdom Viridiplantae; phylum Streptophyta; class Pinopsida; order Pinales; family Pinaceae; genus Picea; species Picea engelmannii. The sequence continues at coordinate 2,765,972 of ML776752.1, read as the reverse complement.
TGACTTATCTTGTAGCTATTAGCTTTGACAGGTCTAAGCTTCTTTCGTAACATAATTATTCTTGATTTACTTTATCCATGATTTGACTTCACGTAGCAAATTACGACTGGTCAATAAAAGGAGACCTCCCAAGAGGCTTTATTTAAGCTGAAAGGTTGCTTCTCCCAAGTCGGTGTAGGATCAAATAAAGCAGGCCGGCCTTACCAGATAAGACCGACGTCACATAACCTTACATCACAAAGAACTTTTTAGTTGAGAACACATGACAAGGGTGAGATTCTTTTTAGTTGAGAACACAAGACCAGGGTGAAATCCTTAATCTAACCAATGGCTAGTTGCACTTTCTCTTAGAGATAATGCTTACAACTATAGTAACTGTGAGTTTCTAGGTTAACTATGACTGTTGTAACTGTGAGTTTCAACTATAACTATTGTAACTGTTAGTTTCAAGGTTTATTATTTTTAGCTAATCAGAGCCACTTGAGTCAGTAATCTGCATGCTATATATGTAACCTCCATTTGTTTGTTAAGTAATGAACACTGTTTGTGTTGTGTGAACTTAATTCTTCCAATTTTAATTTGGTATAAGAGCCAAGGAGATCGTAGCTGCAAAACTCGCTGCCGTCGTTGGAGCATTTGCGCGTGGAGTTGAGCATCTGCGTGAGAGTAACATGCTCACGGTTGGAGATGGAGAAGGGTTGTGATAATCGCCATTGGATTGTGAGTTCTGTTGTGTGGTAAGGCAAATCCGTGAGCAGATCGGTGAGAAAATCGAGGCAAGAAGGTCGTGAGCATATCCGTGAGCTCGTTGAAGCATAAGCATCATCTTTGAGAAGCTTCGACCATTCAAGCGTGAGCTTCAATAATTCAAGCGTTGAAAGAGAAAGCGTGAGTTTTTTTGAGTAACTCACGATTTGCATGCATGCATATGTGGAGCATTGAATAAGATTTGCATGAGTTGGATTGTTTGAGAGTGAAGTATAAATTTTTCTTTTAAATAAAAAAGGGGGATATTTTGAATATTAAAGTGAATGCATGTGGATAAAGTAAATGCATGTATACGTGAAGTTATAAATCCTTTTATTAAAGTGGGTAAGAGATTTAAGAAATTTTGAGGTGGATGTTTAAAAGTGGGGGTTATGATTTAAAGGTGCCTGCATGGATGCATGTATGATTTAAAGGTGGATGCATGCATGATTTAAGTTGTTTCGTAAGAGTCATCTGTGTGGAAGAGACATTTCTGTAAAGAAATCATAGTTCTGCACCATTATCTGTAAGATTCAGATCTGTACGATTTGCCCAAAAGATTTCAAGAAGCCCAAGCGCTCAATCAGATGGATGCTCAAAATCAATGCATCAAGCGTGCAATAGATCTCTCCATGAAGTACGATTACCTCACTAAGGAGCTGCCGCATTCAGAGCAAATGGACATCGAAAATATTTCAGCGTTTGGTATCTCGATGTGGATAGATATGAAGGAAGAACCACCATAAACAGTCACTACCCTGCTTTTCTACTTATATATGTATGTGTGCTGTGTTTAAATTTTGTTTATGTATGTTAGATATATTATATGTGTGAGAGAGATTGTGATTTTATTTGTAATCAAATGATGAAGAACCAAATATGTAACAGAGTGACATAATTCAGGCTTGTTGTTCTTCATGTTCTTCGGAGCTATAAGAAACACATGACTGGTTGAAGTCTGTTAAAAACTGAAGATTATTGTTGTACTTCAGTGCTTCAAAATAAAAAGTTACAGGTTACCTTGTGAGTTTGTAAGTGTGTAGAAAGGTCAGTTGTTTAACTGATTGCTGAAAACATTTCGTACATAGATCGCTGTCCTATATAACTGTTGAAATTTTCTCTTCGGGGTAATTTCACAGATGGAAGTGTATCAATAAAATGGTTCATTGTCGAGACTATCCTTCGGGAGGTCGAGAAGCGTCGGTTTCACAAAGAGTCTCAAAGATGGTCATAAGCGTTTTGACTTTAAATGTGTCGATGGAAAGCTCGAAGAAGAGGAAGAAGAAAGATTGGAAGCCGTGTGATTGCAGAGTGAGTTTCAGTGCTGAGGAAGACTAGATCAGATAGACAGATGAAAGTTCTAGTGTTGTAATCTTTTGTGTTGTATTGTGATATTTGTAATGTAAGCATTAAGGGAGGGTGTTAGAGATAATGCTTACAACTATAGTAACTGTGAGTTTCTAGGTTAACTATGACTGTTGTAACTGTGAGTTTCAACTATGACTATTGTAACTATGAGTTTCTAGGTTTACTTTTTTTAGGTAATCAGATCCACTTGAGTCAGTGATCTCCATGCTATATATGTAACCTCCATTTGTTTGTTAAGTAATGAAATTTTTTTGTGTTGTGTGAACTTAATTCTTCCAATTTTAATTCTTTCTTGTTTCAAGTGAATATATTTCTGGCTTCACTTGTACAAGTGAGACCACCATCACTATGGACATGATGTTGGGGCAGGAACCACCATCAATTAATTAAGCTACTTTTACAATGATTCTCATAGAAACATAGAGGGAGGGTACCTACGCTCGCTCAGGTCTGGTAGTGGCTACCACATTTACCTCCTTTTCAGAATGTTGATCCTCAAAATCAGCAGCATTCGTGTGATGGCATCTAATTTATTGAGCAGACAAACATTTGCTTAAAATCGATAAAAAAAAATGAATAGTAAAAACGTTTCTTAGTATCTTCTTAATAAACGAAGACGATTGAATCTTTAGAAGCAGAAAAGAGTACAAACAAGATGAACGACGAATCTGTAAGAGGGTGCACAAAAGTGTTAAAAAACGAAAAACGAATTGGAGAAGCGTTTACAAGCTTACACTAAGTGTTATAAGAGTTTAAATATAAATACTATCACGTAAAAGAGATCCAAACAAGTGTTTTAGAGTTTCAATACCACCCTCTTAAAAGAAGTCTTGCTAAGAGTGGAGTATCTCATATGTGAATAGGTTAATAAAATAGGTGTAAAATTATTAAAAAACAATGATAGAATATTTTTTCTTAACTTTCATTTGTTTTTTAACATTAAATATTTAGTTTTTTAAGATTAAATATTTAACAATGTATGAAGAAAGGAAAAGATACTTTAAAAATAAGAATAAATAAAGGATATACTTTATTTTAAAATATAAAATATAAATATATAAGATGTATTGTGTATTTATGATAATATGTTATTGGAAGATGTAGGGCAATCTATTATGATTCTAGGTTTTGTCATGCTCTAGTTCTTCACTACATTACACAGGATAATGAGATACATGTTTTGATGAAATATATTAATAACTCAAAACAATATTTATTTAGAAAGGAGATTTCACCAACATTGAGAATTGGTAATTGAAATTTTTATAGGTTCATGATTTAATAGAAAAACATTATAAATAAATCAAAATTTTGTATTTTTTTTACCTCATTAAATTTGATATACAAAGAGAAACACTAACAAGAGACAAGACCACAACACAAAAAATATTGGCTTTTAAAGTACATGGCTATAGATATGGATGTATTCAACATTAATTTTAAAAAGATGAAAACAAAAAAAATGAGAATTTTAGGGGAAAATTTATACCATGGTGAAGCTCATGAAGAAAAAGGTGAGAACATAAATAAACATCATACACAACATCGGTCACTTAACAAATTCAATAAATTGTGTGCTCCTAAAGGAGAACACCTTGAATGTTTTAAATCATTTTGGTGTTGAATAAATAGTATCCCACTTAAATCATTTTGGTGTTGAATAAATAGTATCCAACTTGCAAAGGTTATATCAAGAATGAACAAAAATGTAATAAGAGTTAATTAGTCCCATTAGAGAATACATACTCTATTATGATAGTAAAATGAATAATAAAACTAATTCATTTTATAGTGCATTTCTAGTAACTAAAGGCATCGGAAAGTATCTATATTCACTAAATGGATGGTTTTATAAGAACTAAACAAGGATATGATTATTTATTTGCGATTTATGGTTTTTATACTTTAAATCCTTTTCTAATATTTAAATGGAAATTGTTTATAGGAAAACAAACATTTTCACATCATGTAAAGAGTGTGCATTTCCTGCATTATAACAAGTCAAACATTTTTGTACTTTTCATTATAATTTTAAGATTAATAAAAGTAAAGAAAGTATCTATATTCGCTAAATGGATGGTTTTATAAGAACTAAACAAGGATATGACTATTTATTTGTGATTTATGGTTCTCATACTTTAAATCCTTTTCTAATATTTAAATGGAAGTTGTTTATAAGAAAACAAACATTTTCACATCATGTAAAGAGTGTGCATTTCCTGCATTATAACAAGTCAAACATCTTTGTACTTTTCATTATAATTTTAAGATTAATAAAAGTAAAGAAATTTCTTTCTTTATGAATATTGTTTTACTTGATATGTTTATAAATGGTAAATCTTTTGTTTATGGATTTTACTATTATAACCATTTGTGTCTAATGTGATTATGGTTTCTAATTATATAGAATAAGGTGAAATAATCCTACAAAAAACCATTCCCC